>OY979729.1:1290512-1601512 GCA_963855995.1 Muricea muricata | reverse complement strand
AACTTTCCGTCAGTCGTTTCTTTCTTGATCGAGCATTATATGCCATTGTGTTCAGTGTCCTTGATATAGGAGCCATATACTTATGGCCTTGGGTTTAATTCCCAAACACTGAATGGCAGTGTTTTGCTCTTCCAATGAGATAACAAGATGGCACTGTAGAACGCGTGGTTTTATATAAGCTACGAGCGTCAAGATATCCTTGATAGGTAACTATTGATCCTACAATGGACACTTATGTTCACTGCCAATAGGAACGTTTCCAACTCACAGCTTGTACATAATGGCTTTTATAGGTTGTGTCACAAGGAAACTGCAGTTCGGTCGTAAAATCAACTTGTTTTCAAGGTTGCCGGGTTTTAAACATTACTGACACTGTTAATGTTGTAGCTCGGAATTGTAAAACAACGGCGGCAATGCAGTTTTCTTGTGCCATAACCTGTAAAATGGGTGGTTTTATCATTTATATAAGCTACGACCGCCAAGCTTTATCCTTGATAGGAAACAATTGATCCCACCAACGACATTTGTATTCTCTACCGATAGGAACGTTTGAGACTTACAGCTTGTACATAACGCATTTTATCGGTGAGTCGTAAAACCAACCTGTTACTGCTCAGCAAACTACCAGTTCCCTCGATCAACGATAGTCGATGAAGCTTGGCGCTCGTAGGTTGTGTAAAACCAAGCATTTTACAGGTTATAGCCAGGTTAGCAGTATCTGCAATGTTTCAAAGCAACCACGAATAGAAACTGACAGCCAACGTTCTGAGTTAAGGTTTGTAGAATATACTACATGATTAGTTACAGCATGACCAGGCATATAGTAAATAACGCATTGCCATCTTGTTCCAAAGTTATCTTATTACTTGAAAGAGCTGAAGACTGCCATGCAGTGTTTGGGAATCAAACCCAAGGCCATAAATACATGACTCCTATATCAAGGACACTGAACACAATGACATATAAAGCTCGATCAAGAAAGAAACGACCGACGGAAAGTCAATAGTATATGCAAACTTCGACTTTCCTTCTTGCAAAGGCCTGGTCATAAAAGATCGTTAAACATAGCTGAGCAACTTAAAACATGCCTACACAGTTTTGATTTAATAAGCGTTATCGTCTTTGACTCTTTCCCGAAAGAAGACATATTCTTTACAGGCTGTACAGTGTTTGCGCATCTATGCTTCATGCCTTCTTGAAAAGACCTCGCCATAAAAGATCGTTTAACTTAGCTGAACAACTCGAGCGCCAAGCTTCATCGACTATCGTTGATCGAGGGAAATGGTAGTTTGCTGAGCAGTAACAGGTTGGTTTTACGACTCACCGATAAAATGCGTTATGTACAAGCTGTAAGTCTCAAACGTTCCTATCGGTAGAGAATACAAATGTCGTTGGTGGGATCAATTCTTTCCTATCAAGGATAAAGCTTGGCGGTCGTAGCTTATATGGTTATGGCACAAGAAAACTGCATTGCCGCCGTTGTTTTACAATTCCGAGCTACAACATTAACAGTGTCAGTAATGTTTAAAACCCGGCAACCTTGAAAACAAGTTGATTTTACGACCGAACTGCAGTTTCCTTGTGACACAACCTATAAAAGCCATTATGTACAAGCTGTGAGTTGGAAACGTTCCTATTGGCAGTGAACATAAGTGTCCATTGTAGGATCAATAGTTACCTATCAAGGATATCTTGACGCTCGTAGCTTATATAAAACCACGCGTTCTACAGTGCCATCTTGTTATCTCATTGGAAGAGCAAAACACTGCCATTCAGTGTTTGGGAATTAAACCCAAGGCCATAAGTATATGGCTCCTATATCAAGGACACTGAACACAATGGCATATAATGCTCGATCAAGAAAGAAACGACTGACGGAAAGTTAATAATAATGATGCAAAATTTTACTTTTCCTCTTGCAAAGATCTGGTAAAAGATCGTTAAACATAGCTGAAGTACTTAAAACATGACTAGACGGCTTTGATTTAGTAAGCGTTGTCGTCCTTGATTCTTTCCTAAAAGAAAACACTTGCTTTCAAGGCTTTAATGT
The DNA here is from genome assembly GCA_963855995.1 of Muricea muricata. Taxonomy (NCBI): domain Eukaryota; kingdom Metazoa; phylum Cnidaria; class Anthozoa; order Malacalcyonacea; family Plexauridae; genus Muricea; species Muricea muricata. The sequence continues at coordinate 1,599,462 of OY979729.1, read as the reverse complement.
GTTTGCGCATCTTTGCGCATCCATGGTCGTACCGTAAGCGTTAGGAAGAAGTCAGCCATATATTATTGGCACAGTGTAGTGGTTTAGCTAGCTAAACCACTACACTGTAGCTTTAAAGTGTAGTGGTTTAGTGGTGTCTTGAAGTCTTTTCGTCGTTATTTCTCGATGAAGACAACTTGTCTTCTTGAACGAAGGGAAATAACGACGAGAAGTCTTCAATGCACCAACCCTACAGGTCTGTCCCCAACAGTCAAGTTAATGAAATTTGCTTAAATATTAGTTAACAACACTAGGAAAATAACGTTTGCCTCCTTGGCCTCGCGGTACTGCCTAGTGTTTTCCTGCACTCCACGCCCAGCTTTGAATTCAGTTTTGGGTGGATCGAGCACCGATCAGAATTAAATTCTTACCAAACTCAGTTGAACTGGACCGGTCCTCGATCCACCCAAAATCGAAGTCAAGACAGTTGTCTTTACCTCTCGGCCACGGAGGGAAAGATATTTGCCAATGAAAGCTCTAACGAGTCTTCTCTTCTTCATCAGCATCGAAATAAAAAAAAATGCAAAATTGTCCCTTACAGGCGTTTCTTTTGGCAAGTTACCTAACTAAACTGGAAGTAAAGTAGTAGAACAAAGACCTGAGTAAGAAATAATGGCAAAAACATTTCGTTCGCGCAATAAAAACTGATTTTCAGCTTCCTAAAAAGATCATTGAATGTTATACATACGGGTATTTGCTGGCGGACAAAGGTCGTCTGACGTCATTTGCTTCTGCAACCCGAAGAAGAAGCTTCGATTTTTATGTCTCCTGACGAACATTTTGAAAGTCTCAATACAGTCTTAATCTTGAGTATAAATGTCCATTGATTGTACGGAAATGGCGAGGAAGGTACGAAAGAAACACAACGAGCAAATTGGAGCTAAAACGACGAAGAAATGGAAAAAAATTGCGAAGACAAATCTGCCGTTGTCGGGAGAAATCAAAATCAAAATGGCGTCGTCTTCTTCTCCAGTCTAGAAATGCAACGAAAATCGCTATTGTGTAGTTGGACATTAAAAGTATTGGATTTTTATTCGACATGTAAGCATTCTCTAACTATTCTGTGCACGTTTTAGTCATTAAATGTTATCTTGTTTGAAAACCCATTCGGTCTGCTTACCAGGGTGAAATCTATTTTAAAATCTAAGTTAAATATAGTTCAGATAAAGGATAAATCAACATGATCTTATAAATCTATACTCTCTTTTTGTCATGCCAGCAAGACCGTAAAAAGTATTCGCCACGATTTAAATTTCTTTCTATTTTACGGTTTCTATTTTTCTAATCTTAAATATTGACCTTCACGTTATAGATATTCCAGAGATTTTGCAAGACAAGCACAGACAACTGTGATGAGAGAAGCCACAGCCAAAAAGAACTTTCAAGAGGATTTAGTGGTAAAAACCCAAATATTACAATATACTTACTATCATTGCAAATTCTCTATTATACCCCCCCCCCCGGATTAATAGAGAGTTTATAATGATGATTATCATCATGTATCAAGTGCTGTACCAATAGTTTCTTCATTATTCTTTACAAATTTTAACTTACTTTTATTCTTTCTTTCTTTTTCTTCAAAACCTCTTCTGTTCTGATACACTGCACTCTATACAAGAAACATGCATATTCAGACTTTCAGTTCAAATTCAAAGATGATTCCAAGCTAAAGGCAAGCGAGAACCATGATTCAACGAGTGTTTACATGACCAATGAGCTGCCTTTCATTTGAATTGCAAGTCTGAATTTCCTGATCCGTTTAATTTCCCCTTTCTTTTCTCCAATCTACTTTTCCTCCTGTTCACCCTCTTCTTTCCCGGGTACTCCTTCCAGGATAGCACCCCCTTCCACTGGTTTCTTTATCCTGCTTCTCCCCTTCTTTACCCCAATCCCCCTTATTTACTCCAATTTAATCTTCTTCCTCCTGTTTACTCTACTTCTTCGCCTAGTACCCGTCAGGGTAGTACCCCTTCCTTGACACTACTTCAATCTTTATGCTGCCCCCCCCCCCCACTACTCTCATAATTGTAAGTTATTCATATGACGTAGTTACTGGAGAATTATTCATTCAGCTTGGCAATTACATTATATGATAACTACAGTGAAACACATTTTCATTAATTCATTATGAGTTCCGCCTCATCGTCAGCAGTTTAGTTAAGTACCCGTGTTCCGGTGATTACTGATATTTTACAATTTTAACCATCCAGTCAACATTCGCAAACCGGAGTACCCGGAATAAACCCACGACTGACTAACTCCTCACATGGGTGTCACGAGTCTGAAGTAAGGATTGAACCCACGACCTCACATGTGATAGGCGTTTGCTCTGACGATTGCGCCACTTGGCTATTACTGTGCAGGATCAAACAATCCTACACGAGAAATTTAAATGCCGTGGCGTTGACTTGTGTTTCACTGTCATCATTTTGTAAGACAATTACTAAATAGTTTCCTGAGCAGGATAGCGTCATCCATGTACTTGGCATGTTGCCTTAGGTTCAACTTCAACACGAGTTTTCCCAAATATCCCGAAATGCCGCGCGCATGTATGACACTATCTTGAAGAGGAAACCATTTGGTATTTTATTACTCTCTTATTTTTTATCAGTCATTTGCGCAATCAATAAATATAATCCAGATTGGAGAAATTGTGGGCATTCTTGGGCGCCCGTTCTAGTTTCCTAACGTGGGCAATACTTTTTTTAATTTGTTTATTCACAAAATCCATCTAGATTTACTTCAAAAAAATTTGAGAAAAATATATAAATATATTTGTCCGCGAAAGTTAGGGAACTGGAAATGACACCAGAAATGTCTTTAAATTCCGCCATTTTGTGTTGCGCTTTTCTTGGAGTTGCATACATACAGTTTAAGCTCACACGTACACGTTCTACACTTGCTGTATTTCTTGCTATCGGGGTATCATCATGCCGGGAATTTGTCCATGAGTTTCTTCGTCGACTAACCTCTGTGACCTGTCACGCCTATTATAATTACTTAGTCCTCTCTAATGCTTGTGAACGTAGTTTTCTTTGCTTATCTTGTAAACAGTTTTCTGAACATCGTAATTTTTTTTTCAAAGAATGCCAAGTAAAAAGTGAATACAACAACCATCAACTAATGATGCAACAAGATGGGAAAGAATTCATATCGACATAAGAAGTAAATCACAAGCCGTCTCCATCAGATGTTAAGATGCAAATACTATCACAATGTACGGTTTGTTAAAGTCAATTCAATTAAAGCTTAGTGTCCTATATTCTAAAATATTTTGTAACATTAATTTTCTCCTTATTTTATGTTGGTTGACTGGACACGAGTGAGCTAGTTACCTACTGGACCGCCTTGATGCTCCATGAAGAGAGTGCGCCAACCAGATGAAACCATAAACAGCATGATGAAACGAGAACAACCGAAGCCAAGAAGATCCAAAGATAGAGTGAAAGTAAGTTTTTTTATTTTATCTTGTCGTTTCCATTTTTTTAGCAGTTCAGCTTTTGTTTCAATAAAAATTAACATCTCGCACTAACGTTGCTAGTGTCGGTAGTACTGTAAAAAGCACACAGGACCTTTCACTACCTGAAACAATAAAAAAAAGCAAAATTCGACTTTCGAGCGAATTAAAGCCTTTCGTTGGGGAGTTGGTCGTAAAGATAGAAATTTAATGCGCTGTCTGCCATCTTAGATTCATATTTGATCTCGTTGACACGTAAAATCTTGATTCCCAAACAGCTTGAAGTAAGCTAGTTTTGATATAAGTTACATTTCACGTGCACAGTAATTCTCAAAGAGATATCGGCAATAAATTTGAGAGAGCTTTTGAGAGAGATTAGTGCGAGATATTAATTTTTATTGTTCGAAAGAGCTTTAAGAATTTACACATTCCTTACGTGTTGTTTAATTCTCGAGATATTTTAATCTAAATTCATAAATTAGGGTAGCTGCAAGTTGTGTGCGTGTGAGAAATAAAGACTACTTCACGGCTATGATTTTCTTTTGTGTTTTGCTCACGATTTATTAATGATTCTCGAGATTTTAATAAAAAAATTTCATATTAACAGCTTACACAATAATTTGGCCGGCCTAATTAATACTATTTTATAATATACTGAGTGTCAAAGTTCATTTATTCCTGTTTCTTATTGGTTAAGAACGTATCACGTGATAGTGGAGAAATTCTATTGTCTCCCTGGCAACGTAGCTAAGCGGTGGACATTACTTTTATTCACCGGTAGACAACAAATCCACAAAGCCTCACGTAGCCATGTCAGGTAAAAGGTAATCCTTTTTACACATGTTTGATTGATTTGTGGTACTTTTCTTCTCTTTTGGCACTCAGTATATAATAAAATACTTATTGACTGAGACCTCGGGAAAGCAGTATCTTTTGTGGACCCTCGACATCGACAGTCTCTGGTCCACAAAACATACTGTTTCCCTCGGTCTCAGTCAATAAGTGTTAATTACTATACATTGCAGTTGTTTTATGCGTTGTGATTGGTCAGTTGTATGCAGATAAATGCGACTATCACACAATCTGCAGATAACTCAGTCATACAATAAGAATACATAGAAGGGCCACTCAGCAGTGCAACATGTCACACTATGTTTATGCAGTTTACTGGCTGCCACCAGCCAGTTCAGCATTCCTATTGGCCAGAAAATGCAATTGACTGGCTGAGAAAATGCTAATAACGTGCGTAATGCGACATGCGCGGCTTCAAAAACTCCAAAGGCTCCGACGCGAGTGGCCCTTCTATGTATTCTTATTCTATGGCTCAGTTATCTGCTAGCAGATAACTGAGTTATCTGCATGTTGAGCCTACGGTGCAGATTATTACAGTATGCGGTATCCGTTGGCATCAATGGTTGGCATGGCAACAACATTTTTTCGATATTTTCTGTTTCATGTTATGGCATCTTGCTTTTTAAGCTCTTCCGAAGGCGAAATTCGTCAATTGCTCGAGGAAAAAGACTTACAATGTATAATAAAGCAATTATCGGATTCGGTTTTTGTGATATGCAAAATTATCAATGTCTTGGTAAGAGTTATCTGACTCGCCTTCGGCTCGGCTGATAACTCTTACCTCGACATTGATCATTTCGCATATCACAAAAACCTCATCCAATAAGTGCTTAATATGTTATAGTTTACTTATTAAGCTTTGTGGAAACACCACGTAAATTTATTATTGCAATAATAAATTTACGTGGTGTTTCCACAAAGCTTAATAAGTATATTGTATTCACCATGCAAACGTACAAGAAACTTATCATGTTATAGTTTATAAATTATTCGTAACTATCATCTCATGACTTAATTCTTTCTACTATTGCAAAGGGTGATGGGATGTGAAAAAAACGCACAAGAAGAGAAAAGAATGAACGATCCTGGACGGCAAGACCCACAAAACAACAATCCACAAGAATAAGAAGACACGACATTGTAATAGAAAGTAGTGGTAATGTGCAAGTTAGTAGAAAACAAGATACTTATTATTGAGGGATCAAAGAGGATTTAATAGATATTTCTCGTTAATGAAAAAGAAAAGACAGCAAATTAAGTGAAAAAAATTGGATTGAAATAACATTGATATCAAATACATTCAACAAAATAATTAAATAGAATATCTAGGAGTTTGGCAGTCAATTTTCGAGTCAAAAAACAGGTAAAAATATGGTAAATGTCGACAATATTTTTTAAAGAAACAATACCTTAACGCCTGGAAATTTCGTCTCTAACATTTGGATTTGGATATTTCTAAAAACAAAACAAAATAACATGTAGGATTAAACGTTTTACAAAAATAAGTTTCGTAATAATGCCACTAAATTATAGTTGATGCATTTTGTCACTATTCTTGGTTTGCACATGACGTCATTTCGTGTGATTGGGCGCCATCTTGGTTGACTCTGCAGATTACTTCAGCTGTTTACAGCGAAACACTTGTGTCAATTTACTATTTCATCGTTAGTTTTAGCGTATTATGAATGATACTTTAAAGATGTATGGCTCGATAGGATCAGATATAATGAATAGATACTTTTGGTTGCCATGTGTTTCAAACGTCAACAAAGATGGCGTCGATTGCAAACGATCAATTCCGTCGTTCTACCTTTAAAGAATGTGTTCTCTGGTTAAAAAGCGAGAAAATGTGACTTGTATTCCAATTCACCGTAGCAAAACAGATGGTGGCATGTCGATTTTACCAGAATTTAATGCGGGTATCAATCAAGAATACCAGTGAAATGATATTTAAGATAAGCTAATGGACGGAATTTTAACACAAGTGACAAAATAACCTATCTGTCTGTTCCTCAAACGAGGTTAATTTACCTTAAGTTTTTAAACGATTTCAGACCGCAAGGCATTCTGGTAAAATCAACACCCGCCATCTTTTTGCTACATTAAATTCCCAAGGGAATATATCATTTCTTTGTTTCTTAGCTAATTTGGTTCATACATCCATGCAAATCAGTAGGATCATTATATTTTTTTTGTGCATTTTAAATTCCCATGGGAATACGGCATGCTTTGTTTCAATGGTGGTGCGTCTGTTTATGGTAATTACTGCATAATGCGAATCCTCTTTGATTATTAATATGATAAGTATCTTGGTGCTTTCAGATTTGTTTTGGTAAGCAGGAACAATGAAGTCATTGTTTGTGTACACTAAAGCAAATTACGAAGGTGGTTTGAGAGCAGCTGCGAGGTACCATGCAAATGAAGGCGTTTCGGTTAAATAAGTGTGAGAATTACGGCATTAAAAATTGCATGTCATCTACACTTAAGGATATAAGTTGCCAAAAAAAAAAACAACTTTAGTGAATCTGTTGAGTTTCAATTGCTTTTTATTTTTGCCTAATTCTCATGCTTATTTGACCCAGCCTTGGACTTTGGTAAGTATCAGGGGCCGGTTGTATCAAAGGCGTTTAGCTTAAACGGTGGATAAGTCAAAAATATGAAACACGTTTCCATGTTGTATAAACAAACCAGCTGAAGTTATTTGACCTGAGAAGAACAATTATATATAAAACTAAATATTTATTCTATTTCAACTCATAATTTCGGTTCCGTACTAGGTGTAAAACTGATTTTTAAATTTCACTTATCCACCGTTTAAGCTAAACGCCTTTGATACAACCGGCCCCAGGTTTATATTTACTCCGGAACAGTTAACACAACGAAAAGCCCATGCCCATTCAGCTAAGGTTTTACGTTTGAAAATTCAATCAAAAACTCAGTCTAAGTGGGTTTAAGTAGCTAGAGATAACGTAATTTATCTTTTTATTTTGCTTTTTTGTTTATAACGTAATTTATTAGCTAAATGTATGGACTGCGAGGGTGTGCGCCGTGTGTAAGTTGCATGGGGTTAGGTTTATTAAAGGAATTAAAATTTTTGAAAGTATGCTTAAAAACCAAAATCTGTCGTCACTTCTAACAAAACAGTTAAGAGTAGGTTTCAACATCAACTAAATTGATCTATACTATTAACTAAGAAAAATGCGAATTAAGTTTTATATTTTGCAAGCAAATTTTAAATAGAATTCTCACCTGTTTTTATGTACGAGCTTTTTCTGTTTACGTTTGATCTAAAATATCCAAATAAATTGCATTTAAAATGCATACTTTACCGAAATTTTAACTCTTTTAATTTTCGAAATTGGGTGGCAGTCGGGGTGGTGGTGGTGCATGCGGGTTTATCAGCTGTGAGTGACTGTGCGATGGTGAGGAAAGTGAAGGTAACGAATGGAATGCAGGAGCTTAGAACTGAGGAAGACAGCTTAGAACTGAGGCAGGTAGGCAGTTGGTAGGATCAGCGGGGGGCACTTGACATTTTGGCTTTGGGAATCAAATTTGCATGCTAAGTACTTAAGTCACTAACGTTTGTTGTTTTAATTTGTTAGGTACGCGCGGCTGCTCTCTAGGGAAGATCAACTTAGCAATTGTATTAGCACTTGCAAAGTTGGTCTTCTCTTTGCCGGCTACCCCGGCCAGTTCTCCGAGTGCTACTTCCACCGTGAATAAGTAGAAGTACTTGTACTACATGTATAAGTACTTCTACTTAGGTGGAAGTGGCACTTGGGGAGCTGGCCGGGGTAGGAGGATTTTTTTTATTCAATTTCTCAATTCCCATGGGAATTGAATTTTTAATTAAAAAGGGGTCACAAGTAAATTTTGTAAACAATTTATTGAAAAAATTTGTAAAGATTACATACAATTTGAATAACAATAAAAAGAGATTAACTACCACACATTGTACTTATTAAAATAACAACAGAAGAAAACAGAACATGGCAGAGAGAACAATAACACAAGTGAATGAACAAAGTCCTAAAAAACTTGGGTCTTTTCAACGTAAGTAAATGTTTATACTTCAAAATATATTATAACAATGAAACAACTTGAAGTGATAAATTTTGAGAGTTTTGCAAAGGTTTACCCAGCATATAACGAGTTGTTTCACAATTACAAAGAAAAACATGTGGCTCAAAACATGCAACTGATAGAGATGACGAGAAGGCTTAACAAGTCTAAGTAGAAAGGTTTTCAAAAGTTAGTCACATTTTTATAACCATATGTAACTACCCTGTCAACTCTCCCAGTGGGAAGAACCGGAGTACCCGGAGAAAACCCACGAGTTTTGGCGGAGCGTTGACCAACGCTTTTTCAAATACAGCCAGCCTCACCGAAGAAAGGTATTTTTGTCAAAAGAAAAATATTATTTTTAATCAATTGTGCTTTTATAAGTCAGAAAAAATACATGCACGAATTACCAACGAATTTTGATGGCTTTGAGACATGTAACGTGGGCACATAATTCTTCCTAAAAATACTTTTTTGTACTCGAAACAACCCTTCAAAACGTCGAAAAACAACGAAGAAACGATTTTTTTATAAATTCCAAATTGACCAAGCTGTAATGTTTGGAGCCACATTTTTCTTATTGCGTTTCTAACCTGACAATGTGAAATGCACTAAACATTGCTACCTTTATTTTTTTTAACAAAAAATTCAAAAATACATAGAATAAAAACCAAGCATTTTTAGAATATTGTGTGTAGCACGACATTTTTCAGAAACCAATCTCTTACACTTTTCTTTGCATAACAGTGCATGCGATCTATTTTTCGCAAAAAAATACAAAGAAAGTCTCAGACATCTCATTTTTCTGGTGGGCACAAGAACAGAAGCTTTTTGTTCAAATTGTGATAATTTATTTGAGATAACTTTGGGCAAAATTCCATTTTTCATTGAAAACAGCCGAAAAATCAATGCTTTGGCTTTGCCCAGCAACTAATGAAGTCACTCGATAGTGAAGTTGCTTTATATACAATTGATAGTTTCAGTGTTAAAGAGACCAAAATAAAAGTAGAAATACATAACTTAGATTGATCTTGGATTGAAAAGTAAAAAATTTATTCGAAGAATCAATTTAAATTTAGTCTTTTTGGAAGGTACCATTGTCAGGTTAGGAACATATCTCTTTGAAGTATAAATTCATCTTTACTTACTTGTTGAAAAGACTATATTCAAGAGCCATGTAAACCTGTTTTCTTATATTATTATTACCACGCAAGTATTACAAAGTGGAATATTTGAAATGTAAACTTGAACTGAAGCAAAGGAAATGCACATACAAATTCAGAAATATTTCAATTGCCAAAATACAAATTCACCACAACCAAACAATATAAAAAGTTCCAGTAGGCAATATGTTGTAATTTTAATTAAGAAACTTATAAAGTAATAAATCATACAGGAAACACAAAAGAAATCATTTTCTCATCTTACAGAATCGGTATTTTCAAAATCACTTTGCTATAGATCTGATGTATAAAATTGACGAGTTTCACAAGCCATTTACAACATTCGCATCTGTGTATGTCAGATATCTCGCCTTCAGCTTGGGTTTCTATATCCGATACAACCCGGTCACTTGTATTGTAAATAGTACAAATCAAAATTGTTATCAAATCAAAGTCTCAAACTAATTTAAATTATTCTACTCCATATAATGCCAGACAGTTTTACTTTTTCTCAGGAAAGACCTTATGTTCAACAAGGTAAATTTGGCATGTTAATTAAGAAGTCTGTAAAATTTGAAATTGCATAGTATCAACTAAAAGCTTCATGTGACTTAAAACTTTTTCAAGTCGATGTAATACGAAGAACTCTGGTAAAGTATTTACTGTATCCAGGCATCAATAGAAAACTTTTAAAATTAAAAATTGTAGTTACTTATACTTATTATTGGCCAACATCTGTACTGCTTGTTTATCTAGAAAATCTGGCATACTGTCAATTTTTTTAGTCCAAGGAAACTTTTTTACTCTTAAATTCTTACATCCGCCACATCTTTTCTTTGCTAATAAAAAGAGCCCACAGAATTTATTTGGCAAGTTGTGGTTTTCTTTTTCATTTAAGATATGTAATTAATTGATAAAGTTAAAGAACAACTGCATCAGTTCATCTCAATTCCAAACAAGTTCCACTTTGTAAACAAAAGACAATATGCTAGCTTATTTTGTCCTTAATAAGTAGTTCATCTTAAAGTTTGAAAGTCAACATTCTAGTACAAAATCACAAAGTCTGTATCTAAGATAAATTACCAGTAGTATAAAATATTACAAAGTATTTTTTTAACTTTAAAGGGTCCAATATAACATTGAGAACTATTGTGATTTTCAAATGAACTTTCCAAACTTTCAAATGAACACTCAAAGCCAGCTTAAACAAAAGATGATTGAGATAGTAAACCAGGAAATAACATAGGTGTTGTAATTTTTTATCAAAAATATGATATAGTGCATATAACAGAAACATTTCAATTAAAAAGTAGAAATATATTTCCTGTGGTTAGTTTTAATTGCTATATATATTGAAATTTTAGTATAATAATGGATGTTTTTGTTTCTGGCAAAGTCACCTCAATCTCCTTATGTTTAACCAACATTACAAAGTCAAATAATGACAAACACGAATGATTAAACACAAATTTATATTTTAATGGGTAAAAATAAATATGTCCAAATTAGTATAATCATGCATATAGGTCTAGTAGGGTACCAATTTTTAGAAACAGAATTGTGTTGTTTAGAGGCATAACATATAAAATTGCTAGATTTGATATTTCAGTTTTTTAAGAAAGCCTTTTGTATGTGTTTTCATGAACTCTTGGGCCATAATTCAATTGATTTGAACCAAATAAGATTCTAACTTTCTTTTAAAACACAGTTCATCATTATTTGACTTTTTCTAAGATTAAAATGCTTCTGGAGCACATGAGATTCCACGGTATGTGTACCCACAAAATAATCGTCAAATTAGGTGAGAATGAAACCGTCATGTCCAAAATTATACTGTCCCAAATTGTCCCATATTCAATATTGTACATGCAATATTCCAATACCTTTAACAATTTCATTTTTCATAATCTGCCAGTTGTTGAGAGGAAGTTAAGCATTTTGTCGATCTACAAACAAATTTCAAAGAATTCTATTGAAGATAGATAACTGAAATGGTAAACAAACTGCAAAAGATAACAATGCAAGTGGTTGTGTAAAAACTAAAGACCACGTAAAGTCGGCCATTCTGTACAGTGTTTGGATTTGACAGTTTGAATTTTAATTGCCTCAAGAAAAGTCTAAAAGGCATTAAAAACATAACATTCCTTGTTCTTTTTTAACCTCCCGACCTTGCACGACTCCCACATCCTGCTCCGTCTCCTCCTATCCACCTCCCACCCTCAAGGCCCTGTCACACGGTGCAATTTTTCTTGCACTTGTAATTGTAACTGCTCCGTCTCCTTCTCTATCCACCTCTTACCCTTAAGGCCCTGTCACACGGTGCACTTTTCCTTGCATTCACCGTAGCAAAAAAGATGGCGACATGTCGATTTTACAAGAATGCATTGCAGGTATCAAGAAAGAATACGTGGGAAAAGATGACAAGAAACAAAGCTACTGGATTGAAATTTTAACACAAGTGTGAAAATAACCTATTGTCTTCTGTCTGTTCTTTAAAAGACGTTAATTTGCCTTTTTAAACAATTTCAGACTACCATGCACTCTGGTAAAATCGACATTTGCCATCTTTTTTGCTACAGGGAAAATCTACTCTTAAGTAAATTTGTGACAAATGTTTGGTACGTTAAAAAACCCCAGCAAACTGTGATGGAAACTTGCATTTGCCAATTTTACATCTCCCAATAGTAGAATTGCATTTCAAGTTGCAAGAAAAATTGCATTGTGACAGGACCTTTATTCTCCAGTGTTCCCGCCAACCTGCTCCCACCATTAGATGGAAAGTCCTTTTTCACTACATTTTAGTAATTAGGCTACCCCCCTCCTCTCACAAGTCTGTAATCGCCTGACGAAATCAATTGGTCGACAGTCCAAGGCATGTTTTGTAATCGAAATTCACAAAATTAAAATTAAATTGCCTTTTTTCAATAAATTTGAACCAGAACCAACTCTATACATAGAACTGTCTCAGCATACTTTCTTCGACAATCTCAACAATTCAAGACCTCATTCAGTTTCTATAGCGGATTTCATGGTATTATTATCGAACCAACTTCAACTGAAAACGGTAGCCTTAATCTTACATGCGACCATAGCCATGCTTGGAAAGCACAAACTTACAATACTCGAAAATTGTACTTATTTCCAGTCTGATCTCTCAAAAATCGATCTCTATGCACAATCTAAGTACTTTGCTACAAATAATGATAGAAAATAAAGCATATTACCTTAAAACAAAGTTAGGATGCATGAAAATTTAGAGGACTTTCAAGGTGCAAAATCTTCGAGCTAGAGAAAAATTTTGAAAAAATAGTATTCGGAAAATCTTCGAGCAGCGTCGGAAACAGACGAATTCCGAGGAACGCCGAAACTACCACTTTGTGTCGACATGCTCCGAGCAAGTTCCTTGTTCCTGATTCAGAAGAAGCTGTATCACAGATCAGATATATACAGATAGGGAACTCGCACTCAATAACCTCAATTTTTGTGTCCCCGTGCTCACGTCATTCCACGCGCCACGCAAATTGCTCTGGCAAGTGTCGTTCGTCGTGTTTTCAGTCAAAAGCATAGGAAAAACGCCGTTCGAAAGTACAAAAATGAATATTTTTGCGAAATTCCTTCACCGATCTTCATTTTGTATGTATGTAGATATTTCAGTAGAATTTGCGTTTGATTCTTGTGTAGAAATTTCTAAATTTCCTTAAAAGTAGGAATAAACCAGAAAATGACGGAAACACGCTCTCAAAACTGGAAGGCACTAGATAGGATCGAGTAAAACCACGGCGGGCCGAGTCCTTGCTCGCCCTTCGGGCTCGCGCTTTAGCTAAATTTGGTGAAGTAGATACAGTCCCAGTGAGTGAGAATAGTGAGTGAGAATAGTTTTAATAAGAAAAAATATAAGAATATAAGAAAAAAAAGTATTCAAAAAATTAAGAAAAAAAAAGTATAAAACAAAAGCGTGCAACTGGGCGCGAACCCGGAACAAACAGGTCAGAAGCGTGCGACCTAGACCACTGAGCTAATGCGGCCAATCGAAAATTAACCGTTAAAAACTAAATTTATACTGCTTATGTAACCGTGCTTGTAGGCACCGCTGTCAAATGTATCAAGTCTTAACCACTGAGCTCTACTAATATATCTGGAGGAGCGGCTCGGCATGAAAAAGTGTCGCCAAAAACATGGCGGATTTTGGCCTTTGCTGACGCCATATGGTTCCTCAGCCTACAGGTATTTACCACTGACCAACCGCGATCCCGAGCTTTTAAAAAGACCTTCGCCCCCCTGGCTTTTGCAAAAAAATTTATGGCTTGGTTGTTTTCGGGAAAAAATCAAAGATAAAATAGGTTTTCGCTCGTGAACGCAAGGATTTGTAAAAATAATGTGGAAATGTTTCTTCTAGCAGGTAAGACTCTCGAAACTTTCAATTTTATATCGTTTTACTGGCTAAGTTTGCATTTTGATTCCCAAAGTTTACAGAAATGCGTAAAAAAATTTTGTCAAATACTGATGCAAAGTCTGTTTATTTATTGCGTATATCCGTATAAACAGTTCTGTCTTCAGCATCAGGTACTGACTTTTACTTTAATAGAGCTGTTTTTTATGTTATTTATATAGAAAACAAGTTTTCCTTGATGAATGTTTATAGTCATGTATCCATGATTTAGTGTTTGCCCATTTGCAGTTTAATGCTGAAGTTAATTATATCACTTGACAGTGTGGAATAATCTCTCTGTGCTTGATAAAAACATCCATGCCTCTGTGACCTCTGTTGGCATAGTAATTGTGGATTGAAGTGTAGATAAACAGACAATTAATTCAGCTTGTTTTTGAAATGCAAATTGTAGTGTCAGACTGTCAGTGCCTCAGTGGGCATAAAAGATAACATTTTGGGTCTATAAACCCCATAAAATTTACATTGTGCTGTTTTTTTCCCTTTTTGAGTAATGTGTTGGGTAAGATGCATTATGGACCTTATTTCTTATTTTGCTGTCTAACACCTGATGATTATTCATCATGGGGAGTGCTGGACACTCAGTGGTTTTAATTAATGCCTTCCATGTTTCTATACATTAACTGAACACAAACAAGGTGGTAAATTTATGTTATTTAATTTAAACAAGTGGTTTCTCATTTTATTGCAGATTTTAATGTGATGTACAAAGAACTAGAGCAAAACACTCCCATTCTAACTTATATATGTATAGTCAACATGGATATTTGTCATATATGTGTAATATTTTGTGCAGTACAACTGCTTTCTTCAAATGTTGCACTAATAATCTGTTATCAATACCACATCAAAATTGAGAAGAGATCAGAAATCAAAGCCCATTTGGACAACACAGTGATAGTTATGCCATAATCATAATAGTATACAATGTAGTTTTAGGCATTATTGTAATTTCAGAAAACATCTGCACCACCAATGCAGAGATAGGAGATTCATGTCAGCCTGTCTACCATCAGATGATTTAGCATTTTTACTATAGATTGTAGTATCAGCATAATATAATATCCTCATCCCACTACAGGAACCATACATTGCTCAGCCTCAAGTGGAGTAATCCTAGGATAAATGTGGGGTTAGTGTTTTTCTTCAATGACTCATTGTTAGTTAAAATTACTAAACCTTGAAATTTTTCAATTTAAATAATACAACTATGAAGTGCATCACTGTGGGTTGGTTTTGTAGTAAGCAAAAATACATTTTTGAAAAAGTTGTTCAAAAAAGTCAAAAGCAGTAGAAATCATGATAAGAAAAGGAGGGGAATGCACAAGATGGATAATGGAGAAATGTTAATGTGAGCTTCATCCTTTCCACCCAATTGGAAATTAGGCATTTTAGTACTGTATACTTTTATTGTCAGCAGTCAATTCCCTCACTCCATACCATCCATATTTATCTCTGGAGTATATGTAGTGAAAAATTTTATCTAATCTTACTTATTTAAATAGTTTAAACAAATAATAAATCTTTCAGCTGTATTGTTGTGGAATAATTCTGAGGTAAACAAGTATAATAGTCAGATTATATACTTATACTTTTTATTCAAAAAGGTATAAGGTTAAACATAGGGGGAAATGAGAGAAAGTTTGTCTCAAGCAAGCGTGTTTGAACTATGCTTGCATGAACTTTGTGAGCTAAATTATATTTATGTACAATATCATTAGCAAAAAATACTTTAGGAAACACAAAAACTTGCATGTAAAATGCAAAACATTTTGTAAAATGCAAGACGTTTCTACCATCTACAGTTAAGAATAAATGTTCAAGACAGTTGAACAAAAAGCCTTGATTCATAAAACGTTCACATCAAAACAAGATGGCATGTAAGCAATTTTAAAAACAGTAAAGCATAATTGTAAAAACCAAGTAAAAACAGCCATATAACAAATGCTGATGTACAACAAAGCGGACTTAAAAGACAAAAATACTCGTTGCAAACACTCGTTGCTAAAAATACGTTATACTCAACAATTTTAGCTGGAAATATTGTTTTTTCCTCGTGAATACAAACTGCAAAATTTTTCGGTTTTATAGAAATCCAATTGTCCCTTGAAATATTCTTTTTGCCAATATATTTCGAGGTTTTTTGTCCTTTCCTAGCCGCGATAACTTGAAAACTTGCAAATATGTTTTTCAAAAGTTGGGGAAGCGTCCAGCAAACGTAAAAAAAGCTTTTAAAATCCCAAAATTTACAGCGAAAACTAAAAGACAAAACAAAATTTTGCAAAAAGAACAAAAGGGGGGCGTGAAAGATGAGCCTGCTTTACAATTGAGCCCAGTCAGTGGCAAATACCTTTAGGCTGAGGAACCATATGGCGTGGATCTGGCGTCAGCAGAGGCCGAAATCCGCCATGTTTTTGGCGACACTCCGATTACTGAAGCAAGTATAGGAGCCGCTCCTCCAGATATATTAGTAAAGCTCAGTGGTCTTAACTTATTGCGGGCTCGCCGTGGTTTTACTCGATCCTATCTAGTGCCTTCCCTCAAAACTTCACCGCGACACATCGCTGGAATTTGTCGTTTTAAAGCATTTTGCATGAGAATCTTTGCACGTAAAACCTTCTTGCGGTTTAGATGTTCAAGCATGCACGTTTAAATGCGTGTTTTGTTGACACATTTCGCTAGAAATTGAGTTTAAACGCCGTGTTTAGGTCGGCTCACGCGGTTTGTGCCAGCGGTATCACCCATGAGCGCTGCACCGACTTCTGACACCGAAAAAAAAATAAAAAAAAAAAAAAAACAGAAACGGGGCGAATTTAAAACTCCGCCTCGCCTACGGCAGGCGGAGTAATAACTAGATTGTTCTGAGAGCTATAAAGCTACGAAAACTGGTAGGGGTGGAAATTGAAATGGTCGGGGGCGGTGGTGGGAGTAGGGGTTTAACTTTAAGTACCTACATTGTACTATTTATGTAGAGGTAAGTCTACTAAATGTAAATAGTGCTATGTAGGTACTTAAAGTTAAACCCCTACACCCACCACCGCCCCCGACCATTTGAATTTCCACCCCTACCAGTTTTCGTAGCTTTATAGCTCTTACAACAATCTAGTTATTACGGTTACTGTTAGGTAGGTAAGTCTATCTGACATGCTCAGAAGGTAACTCTAATTTACTATAGTTAGTATAGTAGAGTTGCCTTAGTTGACTAAGGTAACTGTAGTCTACCTCAGTGGTGGACTAGAGTTACGTTAGTTAACTAAGGTAGAGTCACGGTAACTTTACCTTAG
The DNA here is from genome assembly GCA_963855995.1 of Muricea muricata. NCBI lineage: Eukaryota > Metazoa > Cnidaria > Anthozoa > Malacalcyonacea > Plexauridae > Muricea > Muricea muricata. The sequence continues at coordinate 1,582,158 of OY979729.1, read as the reverse complement.
TTAACTAACGTAACTCTAGTCTACCACTAAGGTAGACAAAAGTTACCTTAGGCAACTAAGGTAACTCTAGCATAACTATAGTAGATTAGAGTTACCTTCTGAGTATGTCATGTATAGACTTACCAACCTAACAGTAACCGCGAGAACTATAAAGCTACGAAAACCGGTAAAATTAAATTGTCGGGGATGGTTAGTGGGATTAGTTATAACCTACATAAATATACCTACATAGTGCCATTTATATTTAGTATACTTACTTCCATAGTTGGTGTATCTTCAGTTAGTGCACATCTATTCTGTCTCCAGGAATTGAACCTGGAAACCTAATTAGGTCCACACTAATTAGGTCCCCTCCAGGGGCATTTTTTTTGTGGTAAAACTTAGTATTATGGTTACAGTCTTGACATAACCTAACGCAGTAGAAAGTTACATGCGAGACAAAACATATTAGAAAATATAGCAATGTACCATCAATGTTTTTGTGTGATTTTGACTGCAACTACCGGCATTGAAACGAAAGCTGAACTGGCAAAGAAAATGGAAACGACAAAATAAGATGAACAAACTTACTTTCACTCTATCTTTGGATCGTCGTGGCTTCGGTTGGTCTAGTTTTTTATGCTTTTTATGGTTTCATCTGGTTAGTTTTCTCCCTTCATAGAACATCATCCCAGTCCAGTAGGTAACAAGCTCACTCATATCCAGTCGACGATCATAAAATAAGTAGAAAATGAATGGTACAAAATATTTCATTTCAGAATATTAGAAAATAAACGAAACTCTATTGCAAATGAATTTGACAAACCGCACATTGTTATACTATTCGCATTTGACATCTTCTAATGCACGGCGGCTAGTGATTCACTTCTTAGGTCGATATTAATTCTTTCCCATCTTGTTTTGTCATTGGTTGGTGTACTCAGTTTTTACTTGGCATCATTTGAAAAAATAAACAATTACGATGTTCAGAAAACTGTTTACAAGATAAGCAAAGAAAACTACGTGAATAAACATTAGGCATGACTAAGTATAGTTATTTCATAGATACCACTGAGCCCATGCCATCATTCGATATTTTGCAGCCAGATGCTGCAATACAGGTTACATATTTAACACACAGAAATAATTCTTTCACAGTTGGAAAGACCATGCATTTAGCTTTAAATTAAAAGTCACCTTTATTGTTAAAATTAAGCAAATACGAATGAGCTAAAAATATATTTTCGCATTTCTCATCGTTGGGAATTTATTAAAAATTGGTTGAATATTAATCCCGTTTACGATTTGAAGTTAACAAATTCTTCTAACTTAGGCAGTAAAAATTAATGCATCTTATTGGTCATGTTGATTGCATACATGCATGCTTCTCGAGACAGATCAACAAAGTAAGTTAAATGCATGCTATGACTTGACTTTATAATGGCATCCACTCAAACAGATATTAATACCATAACTCATAAACAATCTTGGTGCTTTCAGATTTTGTTTTGTAATCAGGAACAATGGAACCATCAAGTCATTGTTTGTGTGCACTAACGCAAATTAAGATCATGTGTTTAGAGCAGCTGCAATCAAACAAAACAAGCTGTATTCCCATGGGAATTAAAAATGCGCAAAAAATACATGGTGTACTAAAAAAGAAAACTATTGAAAATGCTGGAAGAACGGTTTACTACAAAGACTTACTACAGTTAGAAAGAGCATCTTAAAATTAGTAGGACTGCAAAGTTTGCTGGCAAAATGTTGTAAAATACGGAGAATAGAGCCCTGCAAAGTTTGCAAATTTTGTATATATTTGTATTACGCGCGGAAAAGGCTACCAATTTTGAGCTGAAATTGCCGCGAAAATGGTAACTTTTTTCGCGCGTAATAGCAAGCCCATATTTTCCGTATTTTACAACATTTCGCCGCCAAACTTTGAAATTCTGTAAATCTTAGGGTCCTTTCTAACTGTAGTAGAAGATTTCGCTCTTCGTGCCTAAAACGAATGTTAGCCTATCATGGCAAATTGTCCATTGGCCTATTATAATTAGCTCAAAATACGTTTTGCATATTTTGTGAGTAAATTTAAGTACAATTCTCACCTGCTCTTGCATATGACCTTTTCTGTTTACGCTTGACCTAAAAGATCAAAATAAATTACATTTAAAATGCATATAGCGAAGCTCGCGCAGGCGTTGTGGCTCAAAAAAGTAGCTTACGACGTACACTTGCGAACACACAAAGGCCTCTACCTCGTACGCTAGTCGAAAGCTCTCTGCGCTAAAACGTTATGCAGCAGGAAGATTTGTGTTAGAAACGAAAGAACTTCAAGCTGTTGTAGTTCTAGTTGTTTTATTGAAAGCTGCCGCAGAGAACATAAGAGAAAGCGATTACAAATGGTGTAAGTGCAGTAAAGATGAAATATTCGAGAGGGTTTATTATTCAATATTCTAGAGTGGTGATGTGCCCAATTAGTTCAGCTGCATCAAAGTGGCGTCCTATAAACTTCCGAAGTAGTACACGCGAGTAGTATATACTAAGCAATTTGAAACACTTCAGTTGATATCGACCACATGGTGGTACCATAGGCAATAAAAAGAATGGACTTACGTTCATGATACGGTCTGATACGTTTTATTTTGAAATCTTCTAACTTCACCTTAAATATGTTTCAGGACTTTGTTTTTAAATGTTCTAAACAAGAACGGCAATGTCTGTGCAAGTATCGACTTTTAAACCTTTTTCAGCATGAAACATGTCTCAGAAAACCGGTTAGAGTTATTGGCATGGCTCTTCGCCTTTATGTAATAAAATTGTTTCTAATTCAAGGGATTGGTGTGTTTACTTCTCAACCAGCTCAAACGTTCCATCGTTCGCTCAAATTTCTTCCCGTGCACTGGAATAACGCCGAGCTATGATTTAGTTGTAAAAACCAATGCTCAAAACTTTCCGAGCACAGAGCAGACAAAGAAAATTATGCTTGCCTTGTTTGCAGACGACGGCCTTTTTGTAAAGGATGATTTTCAAAGATCTGGGGAAATCCACCTTGAAGGTTGTCAACACAATTAATAAAATATCACCGGTTATAATTAGCGTTAATTATACTGGACAGATCTATATTTTGAGTTGGATTTTTGGCGAGGTCAAGTTCGGTAGGGTCGTGCAGGCGCTTAGTAGGCAATACCCACGATGGACCAAATTTTGATCCAGGCAAAACGAGCTAAATCATTAATCAGAGCTGAAAATTAGCAGAATTGCAAGGTTTGGTTGCGGAATGTTGTAAAATAACGGAAAATATTGCCTTACGAAGTTTATAAATTTTGTATATATTTGTATTACGCACGGGAGAGCCTATCACGATCGTCTAAAACGTGGTAGGCTTTCTCGTACGTAATACAAATATATACAAAATTTTAAAGGTTATGTTTTTTGCCATTTTGCCACCAAACTTTGCAGTTCTACCATCTTAAGATGTTCTTTTTAGTTGTGATGAAAGACTTTCTTTTTATTGCCCGTTACTACGCAATTACGTGGATACGTGATTCAACGTTATTTAGATGTTCCTTTACAAACTCTGGTTCAGCTGGGAAGTAGAAATCGATATTAAAATATAATTTTTTGAAACACCACGTAAGTTTATTATTTGCGACAATAAACTTACGTGGTGTTTCCACAAAATTATATTTTAATTTGATATTCTCCATGCAAACATACAAGGAACTTATGACAGAAATCGATATATTTCAACGTGGATCATTGAAATATATATGGTTGATGAAGTTATCAACATGATCTCAACGTCGTTTAAATGTCAGGGGTCGTTCGTAAACAAAATTGTGAATAGCGTTGTCTGCTGGATAGTGATTTTTTACAAGCTTTCTATACATGTTTTTTTAATAAATGGTGAAGTCTATACTAAAGTTCACCAATTTCAAGTAAGAGTCACGTAAAGTCGAGTTCAATATCCCTGATGTCATTGCTTTTTATGCCTTTCTGCGGTAATTGAAAAAGCACCACTATTCAGTAGACAGCGCTATCCATTCGTACTACTGGCCCCAAAAGAATCACGTGGACCCAATCTCTATTTTCAACTAATCTTTTTTTCAACGTTTATTCCGAATGTATAATTTAGCCACTGGAGACATGAACTTTTAGCAATTAAGAGCTGGCATTGCTTTGATTACACAGCTTTATTCTCCTTACAGAGTTCTAGCAAGGTCAATTTATTCCTAGCAAATCAATTCCTTGATTGTCCCAGGTCCAGCACTCTTTTCAGCCTGGAAAATCTTTCCGAACAAGAGCGTTCTTCTCTGAGAACTTTAGAATTCAAAAATTGCCACCATCGATTTGAGCGCATTCTCCGTCCTCACGTAAATTTTGTTTCTTCAAAAAGACGTAAGAAGGCTAGAGATATGGTTGAACGAAGGCATTGAGATTGGCAATGAGGAAAATGACATCCCCTGCGGACCGAAAGTTCTCGTCAACTATAAATGTTGTGAGGTAACGACAGAACCGATTTCGGCCCCGGAATTCGGTTCAATCGACATGGGAATTGGTTAAAGTTAAAATGTTTGCAAAATTTAAAGGGATATAGTAGAATACTTATTTTTGGCCAATGGATAAGACCTTCAGTCTGAAGTAATTGTAATATCAGGTGTTAATTTTTTGTAGCATGCTTAGCTTCAGAAAAATGGGGCTGCAACGACATGTCTATTTTACTAGAATGTATAAAACTCACTGTCAATTCGATTAATTACAGTGAAATCCCGAGCACTTCAAAATTTACGTAAGAAGTATTTACATACAAATTCAGAAAGACTTTAAGATTAAACATATTTAATGTTAATTGTTTTTTTTTTGAGAAAGCAGTTTTAATCTGTTCTGAAATCATGGATTGTTTTGAATATACAAAACATCCTTTGTTTGTTTTTGTTATAAATATTCCAGGAGCTCGATGACCTTGTTACAAATTGCTTTTAAAAACAGGACATCCCTTTCAAATAAAGTTTAGCTTAATTCTTTTTAACTTTAGTCCCGAAAATAACTAAATCCATATATGTGAATTGGTTCAAGGAGCAAAACATAAATGTTTATAAGTTTTCTTATTAATTAAAATTTTTAAATTTGTCTGCAATCTATGCAGTCCACCACTTAACACATTACACATACAATCTATAGCACAAATCTACAACATTTTTTTATACTTATATTTGTGATGTTACTTGGAGTTTTAGCTATGTCTATACCAGGAAAGTTGAGAAATATACCCATATATGACCACTTTGGGAATAGAACCTGCCCAAAAGTCGTAGGTTCGATTCCAGCCGTGCTCAAATATATTTTTCAGCTTGCCCGTTGTGAATATAAAATTCACAACTCAAACATAGTTTTCTTTGGGTGCAAAACACCAAGTCTGTCCTTGACTGCTACACACTATCTGTGAGTTAAGAAAGGATGAAGTACGACTCCATGTGTGGACAAGCATTGATAAAAATAGCCAACATATAGCTTTGATAAAAATATCGTCAAGTAATTCTATGACTTGGTTCTATTTCACACTGTATAGACTCAAAATTTGATTTTAACGAAATTTATACATGGAAAGTTTTTAAAAAATACCGTTAGATACAGTCCTCTTCTGCTTCGAACAAGGAAATCTCGCCCAAATGAGAGTTAATCATCCTATAACATACATAAAACATGAAGAACGGTATCTTGTGTGTGGGGGGGGGGGGGGAAGGGGGGGGGATAGATCCATGCACTATTGACCTGAAGATCCCGACTGTGTGAACTGGTGTTTAGATTTAACTTTAAGCCAGTAAAGGTAAGATTTCATTTAATCTATGTTACATATATTGATCTACCTTTGTTGTGCCAGCTAAAAGCTTCTGTATTCGGGAAACCTGTTCGATATTTTCGTTCATGGAGCTGTGCTTCTTAAAAAGCAAGAAAACTTCATCAGAAAACAATGTATTTTATTTTTTTAAATGTTTCACAGCGAGTGTAATTGTCCATAAAATGATCAACCATATATGGCCCATCATAAATAATCTCAAACAGACGATACACAAACGAATTTCGACTCTCTATAAGCAAAAGCGTCGGAAACGAGTGTCTGCTGCAGGCTAGTTACTTTGCAGTCGTCAGCCTGTGTCAGGATGCCTTTGCACGCTTGCTCCAGCTTGATGATAGCAAGTCTGTTGCAAGTTGTCAACAGGATTCCTGCAAGTTGATGCTCAAGACTGCATAAGCTTGAAATAAATTTTTTTCACAACTTGCAGCAAGTCTACAAAATATCAAGTGGTGCCAAGACTGGTTTTCACAGGCTTGATGCAACTTGATGAAGCCAACAGGCTTGATGCAAATTGATTGTCAAGACTTTTTATCCACAATCTTGATGCAAATTGTTTCAACAACTTGAGACGATATCACGTTGCAGCAAACCTGATTTTTACAAACTTCGTGCAACTTGATGAAGCCAGCAGTTTGTTGTCAAACTTCAAGATTTTATCCAACAAAAATTAGACATGTTTTCAACTGTCCATGCACTTACCTTTGAAGGAGTGCGAAGTTGTGATATGGTTAAACCTTTACTTTGTAGAAGAGTGCTTTCTGACTAGAATAAAAGAATTATAACACATCAAATAGATGTTGTCAGGGCGATGATCTGCTTGAAAAAGACATAGAATTACAATTCTTAAAAATAAAATCTCGTACATTGCGAGAGTTCCTTGTGAGACTCTCGTTATCTGAGGATTTCTTTAAGTTCTCGTTCTCAGCTCTCAGTTTCTTCACTCGATCTTGCAAGTGTTTCAACATGTCAGCGCTGCTTGACTTCTCCACGGACCGAGGGGCTGCGTTCACGTTAGGAGACTGGAAATGAGTTCCGCCATTTGATGACGTAGTTGTTATGCTCCGTGACGTAACATCACGTTTCGTTTTGTAAGGAGTGCTGGATGCCTACAAACCGAAAGTTAAGAATATAATCTTGAAATGTACACTATGTACTTTGAAAAATCTCTTAGATAAACTCTTCTTGATATCTGAAAGGTGTTTCCTGTGTCTTTAAGTGCGTAAATGATGTTTGTGGTGTTACTCTGACCTCTACATCCACACCTGGAGCAGGCTGTTCAAAAGAAGGTTAGCTTAGCCCTGGGTTAACTTCAAAATTAAAAAAGCTATTTGTAAACTTGAAACAACTTTTCATAAATCTTGCCTAGATCGGTTGAAGTTTCCTTATATCAAGCTTCGAAAGAAAGATATGCATTAAAATACAGAAACCAACACAGCCAGTTAAGTTTTTACCCTGGATTATCGCTAATCCAGCTTCGAACAACTGATCCCTGAAAAAATATGCCTGACTGCAGCGAAAATCCCTTCCAACTGAACACAGGGTCCAGTCGGTTTGAGTATGTGATAATTTTCAACTAGTTCCTTCGGTACAATTGTATGTAATCTTAAGTTTAATCATGATTTATTTTGGCGTTACGTGCTCAGGTGAAAATGATGTTTGTGATGTTAACACGACATTATCTGCGTACCTTCGTTGCGACGAGTTTTTGAAATTCTTGTTCTAGTTTACTTATGGTTTTTCTGTAAGACTGTCAAAGAAGAAAATGAATGCTATTTAATAAGATATATCGTTAGTAAAATCAAATTTAAGCGAAGTAAAGAGGAAATTAATTCTATCTGCAGCTAATTGTACCAATTGTTCTTTTTTCTTTTCGTCTTTTAACTTTTCAATTTCTTCATTGTGATTTCTGAAATAACAGTATTGAAACACTTGTTTATATTTGCAACTTTTAAGACTTATCCTTCTTTATTAGGCTATCCCTATGAAAACACGGAGCACAGTAACTCCACCTTTGTAGTCGTTGAACTTCTTCTTCCTGTATAACGCCAGAAAGACAAAATAAATTAATATAAACGAAAAGTTGGTCCGGTTATAGCTACAAAGCGTTTGGACAAGCCTAGTTCAAAGTTTAACCCAATGTTTACCTTTTCCAGAAGACGTTTCCTCAGTTCTGCCAACTCGTTGTTGCTAGCCTCCTGTGTCAATGGATATAAGCTGAGCTTTAGTACACATGAAGTTCATTCTGTCATGTCCATTGAGGCATTATTTGCATGAAACCTACATTAGTATGATTTGCCTGTGTGGATTGCTTCGCCATTTGTTTCTTTATGTCGGAAAGATGTTTTCGCAGCCCATTGTTACATTGACGTAAACTCGCCTAAAAATGCCAGTGTAGGCAGTGAAGTTAATAATATACGAGGGGAAAAGGTTCTTTCACTATCTAAAACAATAAAGCGAAAATCGACGTCTCGAGGGAAGGCTTTTCGTAGGAAAGTTAATACCTTCATATGAAGGGACTTCGCTATATATAAACGTTGATTTTAACTTTATCAAATAATCTATCTAAACTTTCCGTGTAGAACAATTTATTATATCTAATTGTATTCAAACAACAACCCCAGACACAGTAGGTACATACCAGAGCTTCTTTTGTGGGACTCTCCTTTGCATCGCCAAAAGATTGCTCGTCGGAAAACCTTAAGAAATCAAACAATTATAACAACATAGAGGTTTAGCTTTCTGAAAACACCACGAAACCCTGAGCCTTTTTTCCATTTGGTCGTAACTGTCGTACTGTAGCAAAGTCATTCTCGACGATGTGATATAGTCTAAATCTTCCTTTTCTTTTGTGGGTAGTATTCAAATCAGTCATTTTAATTGTAGATCTGCGTACATTCTCTATCACATCGGTCACTTTTATATATTCACGACACTCACGACTAAATGGAAACTACTAGGCTTTGTTATTGCAAAGCATTCGATCAGTAAGCTTGGAAAGTAAGATTCTTCATGATGACGCAGACTCTATACAATGACGAAGATCCGAGCTTATTGTACAGATCGAGAGTTGATAATAAATTTACGTGGTGTTTCCAGAAAACGAAACTTATACTTGTTGTTTACCACGCAAAACTACAGAGAACTTAATGCGCACTCCACATGCATGATAAACCACATCTACAACTATTTATGCAGCAGATGATATTTCTACCTGGTTGGTGTTTTGCTGGAGAATGGCATGTCAACCATCTCTGCAATCTTACGACATTCTTCATAAATCGCTTTCGCAGTCTGTTGGTCGGTTTTTTCAAGTTGATCAGCTTGAACTGTGAACTAAACAGAAGTCGAAGACAAATCTCCAACATTACCACAGTAACCGTCATGATGAAACAAGATCACCTGACAATATCAAGTGGTTTCTAACACTAGCTTATCTGAGCACAGACGGCCCAATTCACGGTGTAGTTTCAGTGTCATATAGAGATCAGTGCGCACATTACTTCGTACTGAGTTCTTAAATATACTTCCCCATAAGGGAATAATAAGGGAATTTTATATAAGGGAATATATCTGAGGAAATTATATTTAAGAACTTACGAAGTATGTCCATGTGCGCACTGATCTCTATATATTACTGAAGGAAAAGATTTAGTGCTAGCGACCGAATAGAAATAATTTATTTCTGTTTTTAATCATTTCTATCTTTATTTTTCGTTCATGACACTTTGTAACTACGTTTACTAAAGAGAATTACTAGTTCAATATAAATTTGGGAGCAAAGTAAAGTATTTTTAAACAGAAATCTAGTCGTTTTAATGATTGAAATATGAATTTCCACTGACAACTGAATACTGTCAGTCTTTGCTATCTTGAAAACCACCATGAAGATCACGACTAGATCACACACATCACCATCATTACCACTAAGTCACTCTAATCACCACTATTACCACTAAATATCCCTTTTCTATGCAGCTCAAAAGTATTGAAGAATACCTCGTGAAGCTTCTCTTTAATTTTTTCAAGTTCCTCGCCACTTTCGTGTCTTGCTCTCTGTACACTGGTGATTCTCTCACCATGAACTTCAACAAGCTGTTTTCTTAAATCATCTCCCTCCTAAGACAGCCAATAAGAGACGAGCTACTGACAAGTACAACATACAGTATGCCACTTAATTACCCTACTAAGTTAGGTAGCCAATTCACATTTTCAGATAACTTACATGTCTAGTTACTACTGTTATGATAATATAAGTATAAAATGGAACAAAGGTAACCAATTCACATTTTCAGATAACTCACATGTCTAGTTACCACTGTTTTGATAATGTAAGCATAGATATTTACACACTCACATGTTTAAGTTTATTCAGAGTTTCTTTAGTCTGCGAATGTCTTTCTTTTTCAATTTCCAACTGTTCCGTCATTTGTTTCACAGCTCTGTCGTGTTTTTCTTTTACGTCGTTAATAACTCGCTTGATGCGTTCTTTCTCCTTGTCAAGATCTTGTCTTTCCTTCTCCACTGCCTTACGAACCTACAGGAAGGAGATTAAAGTGACTCAATAAACAATCCTCAGTACAGACGAAATTTTTACCCGAGCAACAAGAACGTTATCTATAAACACTGTCACCTAGTAAGAGCAGATTAAAATTAGTAAAACTGCAAAGTTTTGTTGCGAAATACAGAAAATACAGCCTTGCAAAATTTGCATTTGTTTGTACGTTACACGCGAGCAAAACTACCACACATTTGAGTCGAAATTGGTGATAAAGTAACAGACTTTCCTGCGAATAACAGAAATTCAGTACAGACAGAGTTTGCAAATATCGCCAGGCTATATAATTTCCGCTTTTTATGCATTACCCAGCTAACTATATGCAATTTTACTATGGACATTTAACTTGGCCTATCTGGCTGTATTAATAGATTTTAGGGGTTTTGCTTAGGTCAAAATTTAGTCAATATAAAATGAAAATTGTTGATTGACTGGCTGGCAGTGTGATTTTCGTATCAATTCAAGCCTTGTGACTGCTAATCACTCGTTTCGTTTCAGTAAAGTTTACTGCAGTTGGGATTTTATTTTTCAAAGTCTGACAATCTTCGCGGATTTCTTTCTGACACTGCAGAGAACAACCAAAAATTGTCTCGAGCTTGATTCGAACTGGCATCTTCGGGTTTCTGGACCGCCGCTCTAATATATTACAAAAATATATCGTGCACTTAAATTGGATAAGACTCGCTACCAATCCCAGTTGGCTTGATAGCTCAATTGGTAGAGCGGCGGTCTAGAAACCCGAAGACGCGAGTTCGAATCCCGCTCGAGACAACGAATTTTTCGTTGTTCTCTGCAGTGTCAGATTAATATGAATCTAGTTTTTCATATCTCTGAGGATGGTTCTGAAATAGAATCGAAGCATTACATGTTCTCTTGCTTCGTTTCTTAGTCTTTCTCCAAGCGCACGAGTGGCATCTTCTTGTTGTCTCTCCAGACCACGAACCATTTTGATTTCTTCATTCTTGTTCTAATTGGAGAAAACAAATTTATCAGCAACAACATATCACTTTATTATCACAGTAACATTATAAAATTAATAGATTCTGAATTGTTTGATAGGCATACAACAATTTCATTAAGCCGTGTGTAATTTTCTCATAGTAATAATAAACAAATAATTACTTGTGAGCAATGTCGCTCGTACAATTTGGAATTAATAGTATTCGAGTGATGTTTGCATTCGCCCCGAAGGCTCGGTAAAATTTCAAAACATCACTCGTACTATTAATTCCAAATTGTACTTGCCATCGCATGATCACCAAAATTTATACCTCTATTATCTTCTGCAGTTCGTCTGTTTGTGCTCGGCACCTTTCCTCAGATCGTCTGAAATCCGTCGTCCGTTCTTCAACCAACTAAAAATCGGAACACAATCAAAACAAGAAAAAAAAACTATTTCACACAAGCATTTCCAATATGATTACATTTTCAAGTTCTTTCTGCGTTCGAAGAAGCTTCTCTTCGCGGTCTTTCCACAATCTTTCCTGAATAAAATTAAAACAAATTCACCATACATCATCACTCGTGGTCATTGGCTGAGTCTCGATAATCAAGAGTATTCATAAATCCTAACTATACTCCCATTGACTGTACATTGCAACTGACGGCAAGCCATTCCAAATGATTTGGTAACGATGTTGATAAATTGAGTGATGATGTTGCCAAATTATGGTATGGTATATGTTTACCATTATATAAACACCAATAAAGAAGCGATCTTTCGGATAGAAATTTTACGTTTCAATTGAAGAAAAGAAATGTTAGAAACCTGTCCATCATATTTAACGTCAGCATCTTGTCGCTCACTCTCCAACTGAGCACGCCAATGTGCTTCAACGTTCAATATTTTCTGTTTCTCTTCTCGCAACTGTTTTCGAACTTTGTCCAGTTCTTCATTTCTGTCTAACAACGATTCCTCCAACTGTCTGATCCTTAACTCTGCATTCTGCAAATTAGAGGATATTAAACTCAGCCCTATCATGCATTTTCCCTTCAGGTCTTCCCCTAAGGATCATCTCTTATTGATCCACTGTTACTCCAGGAAGACACCTAAACTAAATTGACTTTATTTATACTGGATAACTCTATCAGTTCTAAATTGTTCTTCCCAGAGGTCCAGTAAGGATCATGTCTTATTAATCCATTGTTACTATACAGGAACAAAACTAAACACAAGACAGTTCTATCAGTTCTAAATTGTCCTTCCCAGAGGTCCAGCACAAGTAATCTCCTATCCACGGACTGAGCGTCGTTACAGGAGGAAAGCTGTATCAACTAAATAACTCTACTTTTACTGGCTAAGCTCCATCATTTTTATACTCTTCTCTTGTCTCTATGGAGTACCACGTTTTCAACTAGATTATGAAAAATTCTGGCAAAAATGCATGGTCACAATTTACAAGCAAACCTCAGAGGCTCGTTTCCACTGGTGTGTTTCCCTCATCATTTTTTCCTCCAAGATTTCCATCTGGGACTTGCGCTCCTGAAAAAAACCCCAATCATGCAACAACCGATTTTAATGCGTTTTCTTCGCGCTTACAATGGAATAGTTTTCAAACAAACTGCTACAATTGATACAATAATGTCGTATACCATAATATTTTCGTGCCAGGGGTAAAAAAATATTCGATCACGAGAGCGCCACTCGCAGGAAATTTTAATTCTGGCTTTGTTAGCATATAATTTAAAACAGAGACACTGTAGCTTTTTCAATCTTTTTGCCGAGCTCGCAGGAAGAAAAATATTTTTCCAACCCCCGTTTCCTACAATGAAGTTTCTAGTTTTACCATCAATATCCACCTCGGGCAAGCCGTGAAATATGCCTGGCAACGGCGGTGGGAATCCGGAACTTATGTCTTTTGTGTAACTATTGGGTGCACAGAATAGGAATTAACAGAAGGGCACCTGCAGTCGCAACCTTTAAGTTTGTGTCCCCACGCATGTCGCACGTTCATTATGCAGGTTCTGGCCAGTCAGTTGCCTTTCTGGCCAATAGAAACGCTGAACTGACTAATGGGGGGGGGGGGGAGGCCACTGCTGAGTGGCCCCTGTTTATCCCCTATACTGTGCTTGTGGGCTTGACTTCAACCACATGATACAAATCCACATTCACATTACAAGATCATTTGAGTATATAACACCAAGACAAAATCAGGACTTTTCTATACACGTTATTTTAATCAATTTAGGGTTAAAATTAATGTTATTGGTTGACGTAGAGTCGCACTGATCCAGGGATTATTCCAAGCAAGAGTTGCTAGCACTTTTTAAAACGGGAAATATTATACTTTTAGAGTTGAGAGTTTTGACTTTTATGTAATGTATGAGCGGTCCTGTAGTATTAAAAATGCGATTGCTTGTCTTCTGCTCAGCTATACAATAAGACTGCTCGTACTGTAAACATTACATAACGTTAAAGCTCCCAACCCTAGAAATATATGCCCCATTCAAAAAAAAGTGGTAGGCAACTCTAGCTTAGAATAACCTCTGCACCGACCCTGAGCATTTGCGCTTTTAACATCCCAATTTCTTTATTCTGTTGTTCTCTCATCTGACCGTGCATTTTATTCACTGTCCTAGATTTATCTTCTTGCACACTGCGAACGTTTTGCCGCTCTTTTTGTACTTGCTAGAAATTAGTAATTAGTATTGATTAGTATCGATTAGCATTGCTGCTAATTGCTATTTAGTCTATAATTACTGTAATCTAATTAAATTTAGTAATTAGTACTCAGTCTTTACTTAAAATTATTGACCTTAACTGCTTGAGTTGTTAAAGATATCAGTTTAAAACATTAATAATTACATTTGGCTATACTTTTTGATTACTTGAGTTTGGTTTGTTGCCTATATTTCTTTCTAACTTTAGACATACACAATTGACAATAAAAGCTATATACAGCACTGCGGAGGTTTAAATTAACACTTGTATGAGTTACCCCACACGTTTAATAGGATCCCTCCAAAAATATTTTTAAACCCGCTAATTTTGAGCACAACAAAAAGTCGACTATCTGAGTATCTATCTATCAATCTATTTTTATACATTTGAGCATATTATGTAGTTCCCATTTATCTACAAGAAACTTTTAGAACTTTCTAAAGAACAAAAACGTGCCCAGATTAAGCTTTACTTCGCTTATATTCTACAGAGGTGGGCGTGAGAGGCAGTCTGGAGAGAAGATAACAAAGTACCGACCCCCCCCCCCAAAAAAAAAATAATGGCACCACCGCGATAAACATAAGAAAATCCGTATAAGATTCAAAACTAACGTGATCTGACAGCAAGTTAGGTTACACTACAACTGGTCTGTGGCAAATGTTTAGAACTTTTGTGCTTCGCTGTGATTGGTCAATTTTACGAATTCTGAAATCGACAAAGAAACATGAACGACAAAGTGAAGGTGTAACACATGTGTCTATTTATAACAATATTTTTCGACTCTACCTCAATTAATACATGGTTTATTAAGCTTATCGGGGGAAAAGATCTTCAAAGTTACACCCATATCGATTTAAGCGAAATACGTACGTTATTTAATGCATAAAATGTCGATATTGAAGCAGCAATTTGTAATTCTTCGTGGCGACACTGACATCAGTTGGCAACATGAAGTTGTGTATACACTACTTTTTTCATCTTAGACGTCGTTTTTATGTCTGAATTTCTATCCTATTCCTATTCGGTGGATACCTTTTTGAAGACTATTGGCTGTTAAGTATATGGACTGCAGTGGCTGGAGTTGAACAAAATAGGTACAAAACGAACAATGAGTGTATTAAACATTTGCCACAGACCGGTACAACAACGAACAAGATTAGATTGATAAAAAGCATAAGACCAAACCTCTTTCATTATGTGTAATCTCCTAACAGTCTCCTCGTGTTGTTTGCTCAGTTCCCCTTCTAAACTTCTAATTTTCTCGCGAAGATCTTCCTGGCTTGTCTGCGCTTTCTTTTGTTCTCGCTTTAACTTCTCCTGGGCAGAGTCGAGGTCCTGTTTGAATTGCTCACGTTCCTGAAGCGCTTTGAATATCTCGTCTTTGCTTCGACCGAATAATAAATCATCACTGTTGAATGTCTAGAAATTAACAGATTCGTCACTGCTGTGTGATCCATGCTATCAAGGACTCGAAAATAGAGAAAGGTATTTTTGTTTGTAAAGATTAAAGTCCAGCATAGCATACTTCTTTTTGTTTTGACTTTTTCAGAGCTCTGTCCAATTGGATGCATTCCTCTTGTAATTCTGCGCGCTTTTTCTCAAGGTCCATTAATTCACTTCTAGTTTTTGGAAAAGAAATTAAATCGATATTTACCCAACCTTACTACAGGAGGAAATATAACTTAAACAACTTTATTTATATTGCACAACTCCGTCAGTTCTGGACTGTTCTTCCTGGAGGTCCAGTGAGGATCATCTCTTATTGATCCAGTGTTACTACAGGAGGAAACCTAAACTAAGCTAACTTTATTTACACTGTAACGCTCTATCATGCAGTTCTAAACTGTTCTTCCTAGAGGTCCAGTAAGACTCATGTCTTATTCATCCAGTGTAGTACAGGAAACGTACACTAAGCTAACTTTATTCATACGGTTCAATAAAAAGTTCCAATGATCTTGCTGTACCTTGCCTGTGTAGCCTGCCAGCGGTATTGTTCAGCCAAACTCTCAGAAGTCATCATCTCAGCTTTATTTCGCTGTAGAGACTCTTCCAGGACTTGCAGCTCGTGTGCCGCCATCTAGTGGAGAAGAAAAAAAAAGGTATTAAGGCAACAAAGATGAGAAACACATCGAGAACATCATTAACGACAAGACTTAAATGTATTTTAGTGTGTTAATTATAACAATTATTACAAACCTTTTTTCTTGAAAGTATTTCTTCGATGTCAAGCTCCAGTTGCTTAAGATCTATAGCTTCGCTTTGCACTGAGTTCAAATCTTGATCTCTGTAAAAATCAGCACAATCGCTTCAACGCACGGTCAACACAGTACATAATGTACAGCAGCTACTAAACACAAACATAACTAAAATAGTTATTAGTACACTCGACCATGAACTATTACAAATTCAGAGTTTTGATTAGCTTCTCAACCATGGACTATTCGTAATAGTTCATGGTTGAGAAAAAACAACAAAACAAAATACAGTTCAGAGTGTATACTACAACAATTAGACAACTCGGCCTCGTTGTCTATGAACGTCGTCAACTCGACCTCGTTGTCTAATTGTTAAATAGATAATGGTCGATTCCAGAATCATGCATCTCAAATCTCGCTGATGAAATTACTTGACAACAACATAGAAGTAACTATGTCACTGCACAATTCACCGTGGCAAAAAAGATGGCGGCATATCGATTTTACCAGAACGTATTGCGGGTATCAAGTAAGAATACCTACAGAAAGATCATAAGAAGCAAAGCTAATAGTCTGAAGTTTTAACACAAGTGACAAAAATAACCTCTTGGTCTTCAGTCTGTTCTTAAAGACGTTAATTTGCCTTTTTAAACAGCAATTCCAGACCGCAGTGCATTCTGGTAAAATCGACATCCGCCATCTTTTCTCTAACAGTGAATCACTTGACAAGGGTAACGTGCAAAATACACGGACAATCTTGCTTCTGCTGCAAAGCAGACGTTATTAGCTTTTGATCCTTGTTCAGAATGAAGATAATACAACTCTTTTCCATCCGTTGACCGTCAACTGTTAACAACTTTGAACTGGTTGCCACGAGAGTTCATGGAATGTGGCGAAGCCAGCGCGACAACTTGGTCATGCGATGCAAATGTTAAATCAGTCATTTCTTCAGAAATTAAACCTTTCCATGACTATAAAGACATAGCATGACCAAACATGGAACTAATATATATTAAAAATAGAAATATATATTTAATCAATATCTGTAAATCGGATAAAAATTTTTCCCTGATTTACATAAACTTTAAGTTTGATTTTCTAACCATACATCATTCATTTCTTTGAGATGATGAAAGAATATACGAACATTTTCATCCAAACATTTTATAAGTACGATAAAGCATTCGCATCCGATCTGTATCTGATGTACAACCGCTCGCTTTTGCATCGTGTTCGTAAATCAGATACAAATCGGCTGCCCATGCTTTATCCATTACTTAAAAATATCGTCAGTCTGCTTCGCTACTGTTCATGGGAGTTTTTGCATTGCAGGAGATAACATCTAGTCAGTCTTGTTCTCTTCAACACATGCGCCACAGAGTCGTTGAGACATAAATTTTAACAAAAATACTGCATGTATTTAATCATTTCATTTAACTATTTCAACTTTATATACATATTTTTTAGACAACTTCATTAAGCCCAACTAAAACAACCGCAGTTTGAACAAACAACGATCTTATTTGCCCGCAACTGTTCGCCTTTTTCCAATTCCTGTGTCTTCGTGTTAACTTCCGATTCTTTCGATTTCTGCTCCTGTAATTCCAAGGTCGCACGGGCTGCCAATTGCCTGAACAACACAGCCAAGTCTGGCGTCGCAGAAAGAGTGGACGTTGGCGACAATGGATGGATATCAGGGGTGTTCTTCCATCGACCGCATTTATCCCTAAATGTCACCAGAGAGGGTAGAAAGCGTTCAGGAACAAGGCCCCTAATGATATTTGGGTTGCAAAAACCGTATATCTCTAAGTCAATTTCCGCTGCAACCAAATCCGACAAATGCTCGCATGAAGTACTTCGATTATCTGTCAAAATATCTTTCTCCGTAGAAACAAAATCGTGCGACGTCAGCCGACGACTTTGACGAAAATGTACTCTTCTCGCTGGGGCACTGATACTCTCGTAGCTTGATCGGGGTGAAATCGGAGCGTCCGTAACGTCCCGGAAAGCCGTCGAATCTTCATTAAATGATGTACCCTCCACTCTAGTCTCGCTGATGCAGTTTGGGACAAATATACGGGACACTAAAGTACTGTTTTCCGATTCCGTCGTGTAAAACCGTTTTGGGATTAAATCGATCGCCATTTTTCTTCAAATTCAAGCCTGATTTAGATATGGAGGATGCCTGCTATCTGCCCTTTCTATTTTTTCAAACGGATTTTGTTTCTCGTCCGCGTCAGAGCGATTTAACCGCGTCCGGAATTCCGTTCTTCGCCAATCCGGATCCGCGTTTATTTTCCCCAGACAATCGAAGCCGACAATCAATATCAACCAGATACAAACCACATGTTTATCCGTATAAAAAATATGTCAAGACGTACACATACGTTTTAGGGGCTTAGCTACAATCTTCTCTTATATCCAACTGTTCTACCAAAAGCGATGTCACCAAAACAGAGTATAGTTCTAATACATCCAACGATCCCAGATTTAGTATATTTGCGTAACAGAATAGTTCTAACAGTACGACACTTCGAACTTTCAATACTGAGGTCTCAATACGGTTGTGTGGTTTAAGACGGAGACTTTGAAGCGCAATTTTGTTCAAGATTTCTTGAACATTAAAACGAGTCTTGAATTATTCTCCAATTATGGTGCTACGTCAATATTTGTACACCAACCACAGCTGTGTATATCAACTGCTTAGCAGGCCGCACAGCGAACTGCGATGACCAAATTATGTCTTTGATTTCACTTGTCTGTGGGTATCGAAGGCAAGTCAGGCAGTTTCCACGATTTCTCTACCACCAAGGATGAAAACTCCAGAATGGCTTCACAATGAATTCACATTTATAGGCACGTAGAATCACTTCAAAGAATTATCATATAAAAAGCGCTCTTAACAACTGTAGCGGCAGGATGTGTAGACTGTCAATTAAGGTCTGAGTCAAAACAGATAAGGTTTACCTTGAGTTTTACCTCTCCGACAAGGCAACAAAGCACATAGATGCCCAGCGATCACTCAATGATAATTTATGAGCTTTGACAAGAACTATATATAGGATATTAGGATAAACCCCTGAAGCTACTTCCTCCAACAATATATATACATATATCCACAATGTTATCAGATCAAACGGAAATCGGCCAAAAATTTTCTTTCTCTATTTGACAGCAGATATCACGAGAAGATACAAAACATGGCAGACAACTCGAGATGCAATGTCGCAATTAAATTGTCTCACTTAACGCTATAACCACGCGAGATAAAAATTTCGAATGATTTCAAATTATTGTCGTCAGTCAGTGTTATGCAAATACAGCTATATGAGCCACTTAAAGAGTTTTGTTCGCACACTAGAGCACAGCAGAGATGCAAATGACGCCAGTTATGATGCAAACTGTGTTTACATTAATACACATATGGTATTCTTCCATGTGTTTTTTGAATTACACCAGAGGCGTACATTAGGTTATTCTTTTCGGTTTCGCTACAGAAACGTGGAGTTTCTTTCCTAGTTTCGACAAAACAGGAACTTTCTAACGGCGCAAGCATTTCTGTGAACTCTAATGAAGTTTAATTGCATTCACTTAAAGTTTTCGTTAAATTATTTAGCCTTCGAAACGGGTAACGTTTTTAGAATCAGGACAAAAAAAATAAACGCATTAGTCACAGGCTTTTCCAGCCCAAACTCAGGCATTTAACCTTGGTTTCGCTTCGGGTATTTTTAGTTTTGTCCAACAGGAAATTTACTTGGTACGCCCCTGAAGAGGGAGGTACTGTAAAACTTCCGAAACTACAGCTTCCGCCGTGAGAACGAACATCTTGTCATGAGGGCGGGATTCAGTTCAAAATTCTCACGCAACTCCTTGCATCAGGACACGCAAATTCTCGCATATCAACTCTCATCAACTCTTGTCCCTGTTTGACCACGATATACATATACGACACTAAGCCGTTCAATCTTAGTACATTTTGGTTCGATCTAATTTGGAACAATCTCAAACCGACCCAAGGCTGTTTGGTGGAACCGATTGCATGGAGTGTCCATAGTTGCACAAAATCAAGATCGGTCTAAAATTTGAATCGACCTGAGATCACCTCTCAAGGAGGTCCATTGGACCTTTAACCTTTTGAGCGAAATTTTGGAAAAATTCGAAACAGGCAAAAATATTACCACTAAACTTAGTAAAATTGCAAAGTTTGGTTGTGAAATGTTCCAAAATATGGAAAATATAGCCTTGCGAATTTGGCAAATTTTGTATACATTTGTATTACGTGTGGAACTAAATAATACCCAGTTGATACACTTGGGTATTCATTTCTCACGGATAATACAAAACTACAGAAAATTTGCCAACTTCGCAAGGCTATACTTTCAATAGTTTACAACATTTTACAACCAAACTTTGCAATTTTACTAAGTTTAGGATGCTCTTTCAAGCTGTGGTAATATTTTTTCCCTATATTTCGATTTTTTTCAAAATTACATATCGATCTCGGATCGCTTTCAGCTTGTTTGTGTCCACACTTGGCCCGTTACGGCTTTTAACCGATCTCCCTTATTGATCTAAATCGCTAGTCTGAACGACCCTACCCTAACGTTGCTTTTTGTACCTTGCACTTTCGGATTTTTCCGCACGATTCGTACTGTCATGATAACTGTGCTCTAAAAATGCAGAGGAAATTATCATAGTTGTGTGAACTCATACTCCTTAGACCAGCACATTTGGCAGTCTAATCTAGCTCAAATTTGAGGTCCTTTGCACGGCTGTGCAAGCTTTTCAAGGGGGTAAACAAAGCCGAAAATTATCATTGAATACTTTGGTGAAACAAGTATTTTTTCGGATTTGTACAAAATAATCTTGTAAATTACTGCTGAAGATGAAGCGGCTGATTCGTAATACACAGCGCTTTTTCATTCTTGAGTCTCGTCATGCCTGCTTTTTTTCAGCATAACCGTTATATTTACTGAGACTATCATCAGTCGGTGAAGGATTCCAAACAATTACCTCTTCGTTCATTATCTTTGACCAAACTATCACCGTTCATTCTCAACTCTTCAGCAGAATTAGAAATAACTTTCGGCAAATCGCGTGTGAATGTATCCAGCTGATTCCTTTGACCATTCTGAGGCCGTGTGTTGGCATCCATTCCTCCTTTCGTACCAACAAACGCTTTTGAGTCGGCAATGAATGGCAGGTCGTGACGCACGGGAGAGCAGTTGCTTCGAAATCTTGTCTCCGTATTCAGAGAATCCAACGATCTGTGATGCCGTAATGGGGTGTGGTCGACACGTGACGAGCTGGACTTCACCCATCCATTTTGGTCGCTGTTTCTTAAAATTGAGCTAAAACGGGTAAGTGTAGGTTTAAAATATGCCCCTCAGGTCCGATCGTTTCAAGTACACACGTAAAAACCTGAAAAACGTCTGTCAAACAACTTGTAACACGCTTGACAGGAGTATCAGACTTGTTACAAGGTTGTCCTAAAAACTCTGATACAGACCTGTTGGAAACATGATTGTCACAAAGTTGATAACACAAGGATCCTGATTGTATCAGTCTCGTTGTAACAACCTTCTAATATCGTCCCATCAAGCTTGTAACAATTTGTTAACAGCTTGTTCCAAACTTGCTCCAACAACTTGGAACAAACAGTTTGGACACAACTTGCAACAGCTTGTGAACAGGCTTGTTACAACTGGTTTGTTACACAACTTACCACGCACACCAGGCGCGATTTCATAACGCGACGTCATTTTTTTTTAGTTTTTGGATGTATACATATATTTTTGAACTTACTTCTTTGGAGAGGAGGATGTTGGCAGTCTTGTGTGTACGGGTTCACTGTGCACAGACGAGTCCAGCGAACTTTGCTTGTTCACACCTGCTCTTTGTTGGGAGGAACTTGCTTTGGTATTTCTCTCACTGCTTCGAGAACTGATTAAACATAAAAAGCGTTCATTTATCTAATAACGAGTCGGAGTGGGTGAACTGGCCAAATATTTGGGGCAAAAGATCGCAAATAGGCTTGCCACTTGCCTAAGGATATTGTTACGTTGGCTTAAACATTGGTCAAAATCAAGACATGAGACGAGTGAGCTTAATTTCAATCCAGAGTTAATTTAACAGTGTCTGAATTCTTCTGCGAATAAGTGGCCTTACATCAGTTTTACCTGTGAGAAGTGAACGAGATATTGTGATCACCACCAAGGAGTCTTGAGAGCAGATCTGCACCCTCTCGCACTTTATCATCATAAAGTTCTACAATAAATCAATCCAATATATGATGATATTGAGTTTGATATACAATGATTTAGAGATTTGCAACTGATAAAGCTGGCCAGAATATTTAAAATTTAGTTGATGCTAAGTAATAACAAGATGATCTTTACTGGCCTGCTAAAAAGTACATATTGGAGCTAATACAGCTAGCAATCCAGTCAAGATCAGAACAGGCTAGGGAGGTCTTACTGGACCTCTAGGAAGAACAGTTTTGAACTGATACAGCTATCCAGTATAAATAAAGTAAGTTTATTTTAGGTTTCCACCTGTAGTAACACAGGATCAATAAGAGATTATCCTTACTGGTTTAGGACTGATAGAGCTATCCAGTAAAAAATAAAGTTAGCTAATGGCTTAGTTTAAGTTTGTTCTGTAGTAACGCTGGATCAATAAGAGATTATCCCAGCTTTTAGATCTGTAAGAACAGTTCAGATCGGACAGTTTGGATCTGATATATAGACCACACAATATGAATAAGGTGAGTTTATAGTTTATGTTTCCCTTTGTTGTGACACTGGACAAGACAGAACAGTTTTCCTGAGACAGAAAATGGGCTTATTATATCCTCATGTTTAGTACACAAATGCACCAATATTTCATTCAAGTTCCAATCTTGGTCAAAATTGTGATCAGATCAAGGGATGCTACATTAATGCATGAAACACAAGGACACTGACATGTATGAATAAGCAATGAAAGTTGAGAACAATCAATTACCATTTGTTTGTGGATCATGCTTGACACCCAAGAGCATCTCCTCAGCCTGACCTTTCTCATCAGAACTGTCTTGCAAATGATCTTGATCTCTGGGCATTTCCTTGGCAGCTCTGATCTCACTCTCTGAACTTTCATAACAGTCATCTCTGTTACTCACACCTCTTGATATTCGAGAAATGGCATCAGCTTCCCAGTGACCACCACGAAATTCCTTAAAATTTGTTCTCAAATAGTCCTCTCTGCTTTCATTATTAACGTCCCTCTTTGTACCTTCGTAACCATAAACGTCTGCAATATTTCCCTGCCTAGGTCCACTATCATTTTGACTGTCAGTAATCGTTAAGTGTTCTTTGATCATCCCATGATGGTCAACCATGTCTTTCATATGCACATTACTATCACCCAAGAACCCACTTTGTCCCCATGGAAAAAGCTCGTTTCCACCCACTGGTTTAATTTGGAGTTTTGTATCTGTCGGGCTGATCATGCCTGGGCGAGAGTTTACTTGATATTGGCCAGTATTGGTTTGCTTTGTTTCGCTGATGTGATGAGTTTGTTTTTGATCATGTTTGATAGCCTTTTCTAGAGATTCAGGATTTAAACTGCTGTGGTGCTTGATAACTGATTCTCTTCCACTTAATGAAATTTCTGAATCAGAGGAAAACTCTTTTGGTAAGAGATTTTCTTTGTAAATTACATTTCCCAAGCTTCCACCCTTAAAATTCCCACCATCACTGTTTCTATTTTGTTCAAAATTTTGCACATGTTTGATTGCGTTAGTATCTCTAATCTCATGATTGCCATCCTTATTATGACCAGTCATGAAAGTGTCAGGAATCCTTTTATGCACGTAAGAAACCTCTGGTAGTCCTGGATGTACATAGGTGTCATGCGTACCATTATGCACAAAGAATTCATCACTCCCATTGCTTGCTTTATAATGCTCTTGCTGCCCCCTCCTATGACTTTCCTTTGGGCTCTTGTGAGGTATCTCAGATGCACCCACCTCGGAAATGCTCCCAAGAAGTGATTCGTCACCTTCAAGATCCTTAAACGAAGCATTCAGAAGAGCATCGGTATTGTCACTGCCAAAACTCTCTGAATGCAGGCTGCCCTGTTCAGCAAAGTCAATTTTACTCATGCTGATGCCCGTTATATCTGAGATTGAATCAATGTCCAAACCATCATAGGACAATCCTGTTTGATGAAAAATAAAATGTCATTTGCAAGATAGGACACAAAACATTCACTGAGCTTTATGCTTACAATAAAAGTTTCGATACTTGTGGCAAAAACTTGACGCATATTTTCCCATAGATTGGACAGTACAAGGCTTTATCTACATGTATATGGATTTGTTGCATTTTCGACCATCCACACATATCCAAAATTCAGCATGAAAGGCTAGAGTCGCTTCTTGAGCATGCCTTGTGATTAAATTGAGACAACCACAATAGTAACTCTACATATGGAAGGGCAATTTCTGTACTTTTATGTCATCAGTTTCAAAAGTTTGCAGTTACAAGCGTTCACATGCATTCAGATCTGTAGCCTTTTTAAAATTTTCCATTCTGGAGACAGTTTTCAAAAGTTTGCAGTTACAGCGTGCATTGTCCCCAGGTATGTGCAGATACCAGGCCTACAAAATATTTGATGCAAAAAATTCCAGATACATGTGGACAGGGCCCAATTAAAAGGGAATCATACTCTAAATTGTCACTTTGTTGATCAAATTCACTGGTACCAGTACATGACAGGTACCAGTAAATAAGCAAAGTGCTTTAAAAATGCTCACCCTTTGAATAAAAAATATAAACGTCGGTTAAATACACACATTTTTGGTGAAATTACACCGAGAATACTTCAACTGTGATTTAAAACTTAAATGACATATTACATTTTGATTGTGAAGTGGCTCAGCTTAGTGAAATCTTGATGCTAAAACTAATCAATTAGCAAAAAGACAGTCACACAATGACATTAAATTTTGTCAGGCATTCAAATAATCCAATTAGAAGAGCCACACAATACATGTCCATAAACATAATTGTGACTATCTTGTAACTTCCTTTAGGAAAGTAGAACTAAAATTTGTTCTAAAAAGCAGGATATGTCACAAATTGAGTTAATGTAACACACGTTAAAACAAGTTACATATTAACTCGATTCGTAGGTAAAATTGTGTCATTTCTGGCGTTTTTTGAGCAAAATATTGTGTGGGTACACTACAACAATCAAATCCTACTATCAATGCTTTATAAATAAGTCAGATTTATCTAGTAAAGGCAACAGTAAAAATACCAGGGTTTCATATCTTCAAACGGGACAACGTGCAACCCAAATGAGTACAAGTAATCTCCACTGCCAGACAATATAATTTTGCCAGCTTTGTTTATAATAAAATTTTGCCAAGAATACGAATGCTTTACTTGATTCTATCACAAAACAACGCACCACTAACCTTCCGCATTCGATAACATTGTCTTGTTGGATGAACTGTTCAAATAAACCGGTCACATTTGAATAGAATATCCGATCTTGGTCCGTTGAACTACAAACAAAGTAGTGCCTCACTGTTTTTCGATTTCTCACGCGTTCGTCCAAAATTCACCACCTTTTCGAAGCTGTTTCGATACATTTGGCTACATACATGAAACTTGAAGAATACTTTAGTGAATTCGGGTCCAAATATGCTCTAAAATTACAGTTTTTGTTCAGAAATTTAAAAGAGAAATTAAGCTTTTGTCAACAAAGTGTTGGAAGTTGGCGCGCGTGTCTGTCACAGGAAGTCAGTAGGCGGAGCCCGTGTTTCCATGCGCAAATTTCAAAAATCATATTCATGCGCAATATATTCAAATCTGATTCAAATCCCTTTTAAGCCTGTTTTCCATTAGCGAATTTTTTCGCGCGAAGCGACTTTTTTCCTTTGTTCTTGAGCATTCAGCGGCAACCATACGGAACTAATTGAGCTAAGACAAAAGAGAAATGTCGCTTCGCGCGAAAAAATTCGCTAGTGGAAAACCGGCTTTAGGCACGCTCTTGGAGCTGCCGAGCCGGTCAGCATAAGTTAAAATTCAAATGTAAATAATACCAAGTAACTTGTTCATAAACTTGGAATTATTACGTCAGGAATCTCATTAGGATCAATAGTTGCTTTAATTTTAAAGTTTTAAAAGAAACGGAGATCATACATTAAGGATACATGGATGTACAACTGGGGATACTTCGCTCTGTCTCTCGGATTACTTCATATCCACATGCATTTCTGGCAAGTACATTTGTTCGAATTTCAATATAAATGTATTAAAGAAAAATGGTTTCTGCCGCTTTATAAATGACCAGGACAAAAACATAACTCCATTTGTTGCTTGAAATATACAGGGCAACTTTTTTTATATATTAATTTATGTGAACCAAGGCAATCTGCCGGAAAGTTTTCTTAAAATCGCCCTTTATTCTAATTCCTTATAAAATTTCGCATGTGTACTTGCCAGAAATGAGCGTGCGTAGACGTACCCAAGCTATCCACGCAAGACAAGAAATACCCCGAGTTGCGCATCTGTGTTCCTCAATTTATGACAGTGGGTTAAACTTTAGCCCAGAGTTAAACACGCCAACCTCGCTTTGAACATAGTTAATACAGTAGATGGTTTGGAAACTCATTAGAATAACAATATAACTCATTATCTATGTTGGTCAACGTTTATTCAAAAATATGGTTCTTCATCGTCACGTGTGTATTGTGTTTTCGCCAAATCCACCAATCGGAATTCTTAAATTACCCTATTGTTCAAGTCGCGGATGACTAAATTTCCTAAAACGTTGCTATTGGTTAGTTAGGTGAAAATACAATACGCACGTGACGACGAAGGACCTCATTCCTGCATAAACCAGAACAAAAACATAGATAATGACTTATATTGTTGTTCTAATGAGTTTCCAAACCATCTAGCTCTACTAACTTTGCTTTGAACAATTGAACGCTGTCTTTTACAATAATTTATTCTGTCTCAAAAATCTCTGAAATTTACATATACTACATAAGTATGAAAACTCTTCGTATTTTATAAATTCACAGCAACAGCTAATTTAAATTAGGTTGATAAAGACGACAGTCAAATGTGCTATATGAACGACAAACAAATGTTGGAAGCAATAACAGTTTTATATCCAAATGTAAAAATATCACACTAAATGCTGTATTTGTAATCTCGCAGGGGAATGGACGTGTTGATCGTATTTAGTAAATATTTTCTTCATTTTCTAACGTTTTCTATATTTTCTTCACCATTTTTTGGACGTTCATATTGCACATTTGACTAGTGTCGATGTCAAATTCAAACTTAATAATTAGATTTAGCTGTATAACTCGTAATCTTCTCAATTTTTTAATACACGTTGCCCAATTTGATGCTAACTCTTGTGGCTTGTCTTCTTTGAGCGGGAACTGCAAAACACCGCGAAAAAAATGTTAAATGGAAATAATGCGCAAGTAGGCAACCCACAGGTACAAACGCTATGAGCTGAAGTCTGAAAAAAATTACCCCGACAAAATTTGATTATTTGAATTCTGATGTTTGATGACAGGAGGCTGGATTGAGACTCGAAATTGATGATCCAATTTATGAAATATTCCACCTGGAAACTAAAGATAAAGTAATTTTTGTTATAGGTATCATCGCTTTAAGAAGTCTTTAGCTAGCACAAAGCACAAACGAAGAGAACATCTTGAAACTAAAAAACTCAGACAAAAAATTGGGTAAGTAATATTTCGATTCTATTACAAAATAATCATCATCAGACTAAGTCTCTGATGATATCTTATATATCAGATAATCTGATGACGACATTACTTAATTTTCTTGTTTAACCCGTATTTTGGGTTTCAAAATGCTAGTCTTTGAATTATGTTATGTGCCATATCTTATAAAATTGTTGACTGCTATTGTCTTTTTTGCCAATCCCCTTCGAAACTCAACACAAAGCACATTGCGAAGACTGATCCAGTCAAAGGCTTTCTTTGGGTGCCTCTGCTATATGACTTATGTCTGGTCACAGAACAGAGGATGGCATACACAGTTTTCTTCACAGTTGTGTTTAGACACATGTTCAAATGTGAAAAGTGAACCACAGAATCTCAGAATTATACGTTTCCTGTTTTGACGTTCGTCCATCCTATGGACATTATTTAAGTCAGCGAACCTCTTTCGTTTTTGATTTCTTCTCTTGGTTAGCGGCGGAGCGAAGTCTCGCCATTTTGTTTATCAC
This sequence comes from Muricea muricata, assembly GCA_963855995.1. Classification (NCBI taxonomy): domain Eukaryota; kingdom Metazoa; phylum Cnidaria; class Anthozoa; order Malacalcyonacea; family Plexauridae; genus Muricea; species Muricea muricata. The sequence goes on along the minus strand of OY979729.1, from coordinate 1,553,638 downwards.
TTCATTCATTCTCTTCGAATCTGGAATGAAAAGGAATCGCGACCGTCAATGTTCCTCGGATAACAGTTGGAATCATGCATGCCATGAAGTGTAAGTTTTGAAAAAATTGCAAAAAAGCTTATCAACTACCCCTTAGTTCAGAGCTGGGTTGACTGGTGGGGAGTGAGGTGCGCGAGTGTGTGATCATAAAAAAATATTCAGACGTAATGAAATACACATTACTTGCAGCATCTCAAAATCATTTGAATGTACATCCTCGAAAGTCAGGATTTTTGTCATAAAGCCTTCCCAATTCTTAACTATACGACGTAAATCCCTCCTTGACATTACGTAATAATCCCGCGCGCTTGTCGCGTTCATACCTTCCTCCCTTTGAGCGTCTTGGTTCCATCTTTGAGAACGCTGAGGATCCCACTTGAAGCCTGATAAACTACATGGCATAATGTATAATGACGAAATGACATAAGCAGTGCATGTATTGTATATAACTTACTTTCAAGATAATGTAGTTACAGTGTACATATTTTAAGTTTACTAACGTTAACAATTCTCAATGCCTGGTGCTTGTTAGTAAATTTTACCTTTTACATTTTTTAGAAAACACTCGACCACGGACTATTATAAATCCAGAGTTTTGATTGGCGTCTCAACCATGGACTATTCGTAATCCACGGTTGAGAAAAACAACAAAACAAAATACAGTTCAAAGTATGTACTAAAACAATTAGACAACTCGGCCTCGTCTAATTGTTAAATAGTCAGTTTTAATTTGTTGCAGGACCTCTCTTGATAACAAGCAAGTTTTTTTGCCGACTGGGTTATCCTACAAATCTACAATTCTACAAATATTATTTCATCAATCATGAATGACATGTTCTACCGGTACTCTACAAACTTACTTTTGCGAATCTTCGGACGCCAACTTCTTTTTAATTTGACGAAAGTGACGAACTTTAAAAAATTAAAATACGTATTGAAAATTCGTGTATATAAGATGATACGCTCGTATGTCAATGAAGAAGGTAGAACCCCCCCCCCAACCCCCACTAAACAGCAACATTCCAGGGAAGGACAACAAAAAAGGTTCATGCTCACGCGACATTCACGTGATATGGACCAGATTTATGCGGGACGCACCGAGGTGCTCTCCCCGGGAGCGAAGACAGATGCTAAGGTACTAGGTTGTGTGACACACTCCACAGAGTGCCCCCTCGCACAATTTGCTCCACCTTTGATATTATGATACTCTTCCTCGCCATCTTCCTCATCTTCACTGCTATCGAAATAATCGTGATTTTTCAAGATGGCCGTCTTCCTTCGACTGCTGGGCATTCTCTGCGACATGGTTGTCTTACTGCGTCTAATCGGAGGTAACGCCTAGGTAATACAAAACAGAGAACGATGCTAGACAGAGTGAAGCTAGAACTGACAGTTGTTTAATTTTTCTCAAGTGTTCCGGATTTCGATTTGAACGCGTGTATGACTTCTAAACGACAAATGCATTTTAATCTCGGGTGGAAACTCAAGCCGGGTACAATTGAAAAAAATTCACCATCAACTACAGGCCGTCCGGGAAAAATCAAATCTATGGCCGTGCGACATCACTGGGCTACAAAGCAAGCTTGTATTACCGCCATAAACACACATAATATACGTTTGCGCTTGTCGAAGGACCCGATTCCGTCGAAGGACCCGATTCTGTCGAAGGACGCGATTCCGTCGAAGGACCCGAATCCGTCGAAGGACCCGATTCCGTCGAAGGACTCGATTCCTGCGAAGGACCCGATTCCGTCGAAGGACTCGATTCCTGCGAAGGACCTACCAGTTGATCCATTTTTCTCAACTGTTCCTAATTTGAATTGCAACACATGTATGATTTAATGAAAATATAATTTTAGGGAAACATAATACATTATTGTGGATCTAACGTATTCTAGATTGGAAATAATCGAAGCTTTGCGATGATAAATTTATGTGATGCTTGCACAAAATTATATTTTAATTTGGTATTCACCATGCAAGCATACAAGGAACTTATGACATGTATGAATTCTAATCAGATTACGTAAGACACATTATCCAACATTGATTGAAGTGCCACAAAATTTGGAAGCAAGTCAAGCTCGATCTCAAGAGCGAAAAGGTAGCATACTTACAGATGTATGGTCGACAACAGCTCTTTTGTCCACTGTGCCACCTGAAAACTTCTGAGATGCAAACTGTGGGGAAAAGACAGCAAAAACATCGATATACATATATAACGTACAACAGAAAAAAACATTGGTAAAAAATCAAGTTAAGCTTACCCTGGGTGATTTCCCAGTTTGTAGCGATTCGTCTTGACGGAAGATATTCAACTCAGACATTCTATACAGTGGACAAAAATGAAATTTGCTGACCACAAGGCAATTTCGTTGGTCCACTTAAACATGCATAAGAACTGCTGACCAAGGAATTCAGTTAGCTTCAAGCACTTGCAAGTATTCCAACATTTGACCGGAATGATTCTAAGAACGCAGCAATATGGCCATCATTCCCCCCCCCCCCGATCTCTGACTCGGGTTCAGACCTTGCTCGGACCACAAGAGAAGATCCTCAATTAATTGAGAAGGAAGGGCTGTCCCTATGTTGACATCAGAAAATGGCAAGACTTTCGTGTCTTCTCGGATAAAGACGTTAAACCGTAGGACTCCCATAGCAATTGGGCAAAGCCTGTTGGATAAATCCGCGACTTCGACTTGAACCCCCCCCCCTCTCAACTGAAATCATATGAAATCCTGCTGTGCTGGGTTGGGCTCGGTTGAGCTAGGCTGGGCTGGGCTCGGTTGAGCTAGGCTGGGCTGGGCTGGAGGGCTTAAAATGAAGTTTTACTGAGTCACGAACCGTGCGAGCCGCCACTCATCTCTTGTGGCCACGACCTACCTAGCGCCAGCAGATTTTTGAAAAGGCAGACAGATAATATCGCGATGGGCCAACAAATCATTCATTACTGAAGCATCGTTGACGACCGCATTCGTACTCGATTGACGTTTGACAATACCATCAGATACCACGGGCGAGATATTCCCATTAGAGCAACGGGATTCTTGATCTGGTTCACTCTTATCGCAAGGAACATCGGTGGCAGCAGAGGATCCTGGGGGCTTTATAAGATGATCCTTTACGCGACAGCCCTACAAAAGAAGATCAGTACCCACAATAGTACACGCACACAAGTCAGGAAGTTTGTCAGGAATTTGGCTAATAATCTTTTCAGGAAGTGAAATAATCTATACTGATCGTGTACTATTTGTTGTACCTCTAGTACAAAGGTATACCTAATTAATAAACCTTCCAAAGTTCAGCAGGCTAGTTCTTTCTTACATTGATCGACTTGCTGTATTGCATTGACATCGATGTGACCAGACCCGAAATATCACATATTCTAATCGACCTGGCCGCACAACAAATTTGGAAGACGAGGCACATTACATAGATCATTTGAGTTAGCATTCTAAAGGTCGTAGCTTCGATTCCCGCTGTAACCAGGCATATTTTTTAGCTTGCGCGGTGTGAGTATAAACTCAGAGTAACACTACAAACATTCTAATTATTCTTACGTTTAACTTACGGTAAACACTCCTACGGGATCGTACAACAAGGCGTTTTGTTGGCAGCACGGATACGTTCCGACAGAATTGTTTTCAGACTTGGTCTTGTACTCAGCAGGAGAAGAGTGGTACTGACAGTGAGCCAGATCCGTGCAAGGAAAGTAGCATCGACACTTGTAGCAGTATAGAACGTTGCTTGATCCCCATAATCTGCACAGAGAAAAAAAAATTCGGGGGTTGTTTAGTTTACTCAAACTCAAAGACAACCAGAAGCACAACACAGAACAACACAAAACACAACAAACAAAGAAAAGCACAACACAAAACAACACACAACGCCAAACCACACCACACAGAACAAAAACACACAAGTTGTCAAGGTGGATTACCACCTGGATTACCAAGCAAGTCGCCTGTGCAGGCTTTTTACACACAAGCTCAATGCAAGTTGTTTCCACAACAGAAATGATGCAACTCCATGAGGAACTTGCATCAAGCCTGTGGCTTCTCTGGCTGCATAGCCACAGTGGTGTTGGAAAGTTATAGAAAAAGTGTCATAAAAATTCCAAGCAATTAATGTTCTGTAAGTATTTCTGTAATTCTGTAAATATACAGCGTGAAAGAATACATACCTCCAATACACATCTCGCCACGATTTTAATTTTTCTTTCAAATTCATTAAATGATCGTTGATATCCCACGTCAGGTCTCTACAAGGATAAAAAGAGTGGATTTTCAAGGAATATTTAAGCATTGAGGCTATGAAGGATTTTGAGCAGTAAAAAAAAACATATTGGCATGTATTTGCTAGAGGCCCAACAAGCCTCATCAACCCGAGAATACATAAAGTTATGTACGTATCTTACCGTGCATGACAGTAAGATATTTCTCCTCTCGAGTCGACGTTCATTCTAAGAATTAAACATTGAACGAATTCACGTGTTGTGGATTAAAATAAAACAATAATACTCCAGACCGCGTACTTTTCCAGACAAATTTACCTGTTTAATATGCAGGGTATTTTGGACTGGTTATTTGCCGTCAGCAATCTCTTGCAGGAAGCACATCTGGAATTTCAAATGACATTTATTTTAACTGGTCATTTCATTTATCAAAAGTAAAACTATTAAACAGTACCTGAATAAAGTACTGGCATTTTCCCCACCAGAAATCCCATGTGAGCCTTCGACAAATTCTTCAATTTTCTTACAAAATAATTTACTGAAAAAATAGAACAGTAATAAAAACACACTACTCATACTAAACATACCATCCTACCACACCATACTATATTTGACCATAGACTTTTATGCATACCCCACCACACCACACCATACCTCACTATACCACACCATACCATACCTCAACACATGACACCATACCACACCATACCATACCATACCACACCATACCATACCACACCACATCACACCATATCATACAACACAATACTACCCCAAACCATACCACTCATACCATACCATACCATACCATACCATACCATACCATACCATACCATACCATACCACACTAAACTCCCATACCACATCACATACCACACCATACCTCACTATACCACACCAGACCATATCATACCATACCATACCATACCATACCACATCACATTACACCATACCACATCACACCATACAATGTACCTCATACCATACAATAGCACACTACCCCACACCTACCATACCACACCATAAAACAACACAACATACCATGGCAAACTAAACCACACTCCCCCACAGCACACCAATACCTTTTAAATTTATCTTTTCTGTCTTTGACAGCATCTAATTCGGAGTGATTAAATAATTTACTTATCCTAAAATGTAAACAATTTCGAATAAATATCACACTGTCTACCACAGCTTAAACATTGTATATTCATAAGAAACAAAATACAAGGGATTAGTACTTTTACTTACCTTGTTACTAATTTATCATTTATACAATTCATATTGCAAGGTGTGGCTAAAATTGCTGACAAATTTTCATGGCAATATTGGATACATTTTGTAACCTGTGTAAGAAAGAAAAACATTAAGTATAAGACAGTATTATATATTATCAGGTATGGTATGATGAGGTCTGGTATCACATTATACATAGCAGTGTGATGTGGGATGATATCATGGTGTGGTAGGTAACTTATGTGGTAACCAAATTATATATGGAATGGTATGGTGTGGTACAAAATAGATAAGTATTAGTATTGTAATAGGTATGATATGGTATTGTGCATTATTGGTATATTTACCAGGGACTCCTATGGTATGGTATATCTAAAATGGTACAATATCTTATGGCTGGTATCAGGTGAAAGTAATTGGGCTGGCATTTTATGGTAATAGATAGAAGTGGACTAACCAAGGAATCCATTCTAAGAAAATCTGATGAGATTAAGATAGAAATGACATTGTTTGGTTCTGAAAAACAAAATGGATATTCCGTAGATATTAACAAAGACACGATGTTTGAATTATTGTAATGAATTGTCTGTAAATACATCTGGTATTAGTAGCCTACCTAAATTTGGTACCTTCTCGTCAACATTGGTCATATCACGTTTGACATACTTCATCAACCAATCAAAAATCTGGACATCACAATGAACAGAGATGTCAACCTCTTCCCAACGTTGTGGCTCTAGTGACAGATACTCTGCAAAATATTTCATCTCGCTGACAAGCAAGTCTCGTGGGCACAGAAAGTCTTGCTTCACTAAGGTGAAGGCAAAAATAAAAAGCATTATTTGAAGTCTTGTATTTACACTGACTTGAATGGGGAAAACATACAATGGTAATATCCTCATGTTGTGAACACAAATGTATGTTAAATTCATACATTCTCTTAATATGGCTTCTCTAGACTACTTACAATTTTTGCTCTCGTCACAGACATGGATTACCATATTTGGTCTAAATGGTAAAATTAATAAAAAATCCTTTACTCAAACCTTAAATCTTCACCAAAATACATATTCATTAATTGGGGGTAATGCTAATTAGGATAATTAATAATCATGATTATTGTCCTCTCTAATTCTCTTCCAGCTAATTAAGTGTCAATTTAGATGAGGGCAGGCCTTAAAATATCAGCCACCAGCCCATCTGTCAAAATGTCCAGTGTATGGCAGAATGGGCCAGACATTTTAAAAATTATGTCTAATGGCCATATGTTTATTTTGCCATGAAAATCAATAATTTTAAAATCATACTGACCAACTGACAGTATACAAAGAACAAAAATGTTCTTGTTTCGACACCTTGATTTTCACCAATATAAATCTGACATAAATTCAGGTTTATATCACTGAAACTATGACATGACTGACGACTCAAATTAATTGCACTAGATACAAGGTACTAGATACAATTACCCATGGGGGTAATGTGAGGGGAAGTGTGCTATAACTATATAAAGACTCATATACGCTAACCCATCTGATCTCTCTAACATTAATCCTATTCTTAAGAACTGCAACTCTGACTAATCAATAGAAACATGATGAACAAAATTTTCAATGAGTTTACAAATTATATAAAGGATAGATCCACCCTACCCTTCAAGTGATTGCAGTGTTGGTTTCATTTTTTTATTAACCATCATGGAATCCTTTTCCTTTTTCTGCTCAAATGAATTTTCTGTCTTCATTCCATGTTCAGACACGTCTTCTGTCTGACTGACAACTTTAGCGTTCAGGTCATTAACGTTCTCTTTATCTTCAATCACTTGGGCTTCATCTTGACTCTCATCTGATTCTCTTTTATGCAGCAAGAAATCAACGATGCTATCTACATTGCTTGTTCCATTTGCAGGATTTGATATCTTATGCACAGGTTTCACAAGCAAATTCTGCAGGCAAAGTTCATCCCACTTTTTTTCACACTGTAAAATGTATTGTGTACCATCATGTTTAATCAAAATATAACAATCTGTACAATATTATAATGAGTGTTCATTTTGACCGATGAAACGACCAATGAAAATCCAGAATGAACTCTCATTATTGTATAAAATAACATCAACCACAAAGAACACCCATAGAAAGAAAGATTTTTAAAAGGTAGGTTATGCAGTCCCAGTTCTGCTCATAACAAGGGAGGCTAGAGTGGAAAATTTGTACTGCGCAACTAGTTTGTACTACGCATGAGCAGCTGGGAAATTTGCCACCGCTGTGCAAAAATATTGTTGGCGGGTGAACACAAAATGTAATTAGCATATTATTTGCGAATACAGATTGGTTTCAGAGGTGCTCGGAATTTAGTTTCTTTGACGTGCCAGTTATAATTTTGTTTAAAATTTTTCATTGATTTCAGTAGAGGATTGACATAGCTGTCAGTTAATCATATTTTGAAGTGATGACATTGTCTGTTGAAGCAAATTTCCAAACTTTAACATGTGAGTGAGTTGCCAAGAATTAAGCGCGATGTTGAATTTACGTTTGACTTAATTCTGAAAAATTTAGCTTTTGCTCCAAAAAGATATTTGTTTCCTGTTACTTCCAAAATGTTTATGTTCCTTTCAAAACCAATTTTTTTGTTTTATAAATTCCGCTCATGGCCAATAGTTTGTTGTGAAACTCGCTACCGGAAAAGTACTTTAAATTACGGTTGTTGTTGAAATGGTCGTGAAAGAGATAAAACATCCACAATCACGTGGGCCGTCAGTGCAATGATGTCTTTGATACTGTATAAATGTTTTCGTACAAATGGTAAAGACATTTTTCAATTGACTAATGCGTTTAGTCGATCGATTTCAGTGACATTTTTGTATTGTTGTTCGAGTACGAGCGTTGACTAGTTTGAGTCGAATTTTAAAAAATCAGCCTTTTGCTCCAACATGATTTTAGCTAAAACTTGGCCTTCATGTTTACATCTACTCACCTGATTTGTTAGCGTGCTCTTAAAAATTACGCTAAAAGGTTGTTTAGTCCACTGAAAATGCTTGTGTTCCATGTTTGTTATATGATTTTTAAATATCACGCGTAAATCACGCAATTTCCACGCGTTCACGCTGGCTTATCTGGCGCATGCTCAGACAAATTTCCCAGCTGCTCTACGCATGGCAATTGTGTTACCACTATGTGGAAATGTGGTAACACATTTCCTGTGTAATACAAAAGCATACAAAATTCACAAACTTTACATTATATACTATATTTTCAACATTTTACAACCAAACTTGATAATTTCACTAAATTGAGGAGGCTTTTTCCAACTGCGCTAAAATTCTTTTCGAATTTCAAAGTTTGTCTGATCAGGAAATGGTTCATTTTCAAGCTTCCAGTCTGGAAAGGGGGTCTACATATAACAAATGTAAACATCGTCCAAATTTGGCCTCTTTTTGAATCGAAACTCTGGATTAGTCAGTGGCAAAGCAAGCCCGACATTTTGTCATGTTAGTCTGTGTTCATAGACCGTATAAGGAATCAATTTCTAAAAAAATGAATAATGATAATGATTTAAATTTAGCATGACCAAATTGTCGAGCTGGCTTCGCTACTGCAACTAAGTATGTTATTTTCCAAATATAGCAGTTCTAAAGGTAAACAAAGCGCTTAATAGTTTACTTTAATGCTCGTAATCCCTCTTTAATCTGTTAAAAACATATAAAACTACATTGTCGTTAAGCATGTCCACCCCTTACAAGTTACCTGTTTTGGTGTTGCACCTGGGATCAATTTTGAAATGGCAATCCAATCCTTTTCATCTGCACTAGAATTTACGAATTTGGTTGAACTTAGGAGCGACTTGAGGACTAACTCCAGGGCCATTTTAATCAAATAACACGCCTAAACACATTTCTTCGCTGATATCTTGTTTATAACTCCTTCCTGCAATGAAAAAGTATTGAAAAATTCGAAAAAAAATGCTTTTAAAATTTTTCGCCATATTTTATTTATGCAAGTTGCCAAGGACAAAGTTAATTTATGTCAGTCCCAGTCTTCACGGCCGCAAGTACAACCTGTTACAACCCGATACTTACCCTGAGCATCAGGTTGGCATTGATAGTAACCGGCATTGGTAACCGGTCATGAATTCGTATTCAGGTTCACGAAAATCGAATAAATTAAATCTTTCAAAATCATTACCAGCAGCAGGCCAGCAGATATAAGAAAAAAAAAACACTCCGAAAAACAACATCTGGTAAACTCAAGATTTGAGCTTTTAAAAACAAGACAACGATTTTGTGGTGATATTTCAACTCTATTTCAAAATCATTGTAATTTTCTGGTTGGACAATGACTTTGAAATACAGTCGAAATATCACCGCAAAATTGTTCTAATATTGTTCTTATATCAAAATTTTTCTTATTCAAGGCGCTATACATGTAGTTAAAAGTGATTGAATTAATTAATAAAATAAGTTAATAAAAGTACACCGAGGCTAGTTGATTCGGTAATGGCAAGATGCTCAATAAAAACAGTTGTCACATACAAGGCCAGTGGAAAACCAAACGGATTCTTATAATATAACTTTTAGTAAAGCCATCAAAGCGTAGACTGTTAAGATCTTAAAATAATTTTATTCGTAACGTTTAAGACATCTTCAGACAAATAATATAGAATGACATGAGATTATGAATATATATAAGCTATTTATTATCCATTAACATGGTGTCATATATTACAAAGCGTTAAGGATGGTGAAGGATAAGAGAGTAAAGAATAGTACACAACAGGACGATACAAACAGCAAAAAGGACATAAAAACAGCGAATTATAGAAGGTTGAGCAGAATTGAGCAGAATTGAGCCGCCCTGCAGGATAAGAGAGGGTTTGAGCTTGGATGTATAAAGAAGGCTTTCGTGAATCGTCAATTCACTAGTGTCGGAGCAAGAGGAGAGAATTTCGAAATCGTCCAAGTTGGCAGAGTGACCGGTAGAATTTAAATGAGAGAAAATGCTGGACATGACTAGATTGGATGACGGTTTCCTGATTGACGATTTCGAAATTCTCTCTTCTCGCTCACGAAAGCCTTCTTAGCATGGCCGTAAGAACCACGGGGGCAAGGAGGGCTCAAGCCCCCTAACTTCAAAGACAGGGGGCTGAGCCCCCCCTAAAAATCATCGTTGAGTCTAGAAGTAAATACATGTTTTTAATGGTTTACAGTCTTACACATGTCTTAATCCAATAATTATGGTAAAACTAACCTCAAAAGTGCAGAAAAACATGTTTAAGCATGCTAAAAATAGAAAAAAATTCTGGGGGGGCGTGTCCCCGGACCCCTAGCAGCACTTGTGCCTTCAGCGGTCGAAGAGCCCCCTAACTTTTTTCACCTTCCTACGGCCTTGCTTCTTAGGCCTTCCTTTTTGCAGAATTTGTTTTTAACCCAAATTCGGTCCAAAATATAAATTATTGCACGTTTGATGACGTACACATGACGATTGTTTGGGATATTGCGAATTGTCCGGGGGGTTTCAATCACAATCGAGAACAAAGTTTGAATGCATAATATGTCCATTCTTCGATGCCAACGACGCAAAAGGGGCGGGTGAGAGGCTGGGCGGGCTTGCGGAAGTTGTCCAGTGATTTGTTTACATTTTTGAAGCATCTTCGATAGTAAACAACTTTATGAATGTCAAAAAATCATGTTTGTAAACTTTAAGTGCCTTCCCTCGCTGATCAGCACCTCGAGCTCCATCAAAAAGATAGAACGAGGCTTTAATCCATCATCTCGAATGTACGAGCTGGCATTCATACAATTACAATAATTCAAGTTTGAAATGGCTTCAAAACAGGTTTTACTGGAACCGCAAACTTCCGAAACATTTGCGTCGAAACGAAATCGGTTGCCAAAAATTCGGATGAAAATCACAAACATGTTTCTACGAACTAAAATTAGTAAGCTTTTGAAAGTCGAACATAATTTGTGTTCTGTTGTACGATTTCGTTGCGTGCTTGTGGAAAGTGAGTCGACTTCAGAGCCTTCAAATTTGAGACGTCGTAACGATGTATACAGACGTGATACACCAAGCGGCACGCTTCATTTCAATGATGGTCGATTAGCAACCGAAAATAAATCAATTTCTGATATATTAAGGGCGTTTTTCATACTGAAATTGTGCAGAATCGATACGTTAGTTGACAATGGCGAGAAGGTATGTTCTACTTCTGTTAGTAACTCAGGAAATTTTACACTTTACCGTACTTTGGTATAAAGTACGAAGTACATGGCCATCAAAACATATTATAAAAGAACTGCGGTAAAGTACCCCTAAAACTCAGAATGAACTGACAGATACGCTATACTGGCAATCGAGATTAATTTGTAATTCTGAATAAACATTAAACCTGTTCTATTTACGTTTTAATACAACCCTCCCCAAAAATTTGGCTCCTACTTCTCTAGAAGGGGAGTACTATCTGATTATTTGTGAAGTTCAGTAGTACTCACTGCCCTCATTTAGGCCATGTATTCATTGAGTTTAGGCCAAAGTGGTACATTTTAAGATGCTATACCAACACCTTCCTTACAGTTGGTGGAATGGTGCAAAGGATTGTTTGGTACAAAATTTTATGAGAAGATAGTCAAGGCAACAATTTATCAACAATTTGTCGCAGGCGAAAGTGAGCAGGATGTCAAGTTGATTGCTTCTAACTTGCAAAAGTTCAATATTCATTGTATGTTTTGTGTGCCAACTGAGGATGTCTCGACTGACAATTTGTTCATGAATGCACACGACATGTAAGTTAAATTTGGATTTGGATCGATGCAGAATGAGAGAGTCACACACTGCAACTAAATATTACCTACAATTTGTTTAAAGTTTACTGTTGTTTTGTTATGTCAGAGAGAATCTCTACGAGACAAATTTGAACTTGATGTTAGACTGCATCGACTTAACAGGTAGAGTTTCTCCTTCATAAGAAGTTGTGTTATTTTGTGGTGGTATGTGATTCAATTGTACTTCATTGCATTTCCTTTCTATTAGCCTCTCTTGGCAGCTTTGCTCAATCAAAAATAACTCCAGTCATCAGCACTGAGGTCATGGTGAGAGAACACACATTATATATATTGATTTGATATTCCCTACAAGCCAGATATCTAAATACACCCCCCCTGCCTAACTAAACCACTACTTTATGAGCAAGCAATAAACATTTATGCATAGTCCTTGTTGCCCTCAGTTCATTCATTCACTGTTGGGGCATATATGGTACCAGGACAAAACCCACATATTTAACTAGAGAACTGAATTTATTTATTTATTTATTTTATGTATTTAGCTTTGCCACAAGGGCAGGGTCACCACAACAGCGTGAGCCAATTACTGTGGGCCCGTAGTACCTATCCCATCCTGTCAACTTTCCCTGTGGGAGGAAACCGGAGTACCCGGAGAAAACCCACGACTTTCGGCAGAGCGTTGACTTTACTCTTTTCACATGAGGACTGGGTTCGAGTCCACGTTACTGGGGATCAAACTCGGAACCTTAGAGGTGAAAGGCGACTTACAAAATTAACCAAATGCCAAGTCTATATCCATATTTAAGTGTTAATAAGTCTAATTCTAATCTAATCTTTATATCGAATCTAATTCTAAACATTGATCATACTTCTTGCATAAGTTTCATCAGTCTGGGGTGGTTTGTATGAGAGGTCAAGTGATTTTTTAAAAATTACTTACTTAGCATGTTTAGAAACTAATAAAATCCATAATAAAGTCCAGCATTTTTGCGTTAAAGTCACTTTTTATCTCTTGCGAGTTCAATGCCCCTGGTGTTTTTGCTTTTTATGCCATTCTGTGCAGTTGAATACTTGATCACGATCCGGTGTATAACGCTATTCACCTTTCGTACAACTGAAGTAGAGATTCAACTCACTGTCTGTCTTGACCATTGATTCTCAAAACCTCAAATGCCTCTCCAATATCTTTCTTCCATCAAACGAGATGTTCCTGCACAGAAGTCTAGCATTTTTGCCAGCGTTGCCAACTGTAATTTTGCACAAATCTCAAGTAAGCTCCCTAAATATCCCGAGACTTCCTTGAAAATCCCGAAATTTCTTACTTTCATTCCATTTGATTTGATGCCATTCCTCAATTCTCATGCTCCCAGTCTCTGCGCAATTTAGGCCCCGGTCTCTTATTATATGTTCTTTAACTCTCGCTTTTGCTTTTGAGAGCCTTCCCTTCCAAAACAAAATTTTGTTAAATATGTTTAACAAAATCGTTTGTTAACTGGCTAATTTCACTACAAACTTGATTAATAAATTTAGAACTTGAGTTTTTTAAATAAAAATCCCAAAAGCATCCCAACTGATTTAACCGAGGTCTCGGGATAAAATCCCGGACTTGGCAACACTGATTTTTGCACCATTGTATATTTTGCGCAATTGCGCGCGATCAAGTATCCGAACTAAATATGAGTAATTCCGTCGCACTGCCAGCTACTCTTGTCTCTTGCAAGTTTTGTATTAAAATATCTTGTAATTTTATCCCAGCACGACGTTGCTGATTTGCTAACGGACCACAGAGTCGAACATGAAAATCGTCCAAATCAGCTACGTGTGGAAACCTGGTTAAACGCTCTGGATGGAAAAAACCAGGTAGAAAATACTGGTTTGTGTCGCCGTTTTCGCTATAACACATTGCGAATACCATATTCTTTATGTACTTAGGGCAATCTGCTCCCCGGATCGTCCAGTTTGTCAAACAAACATTTGAAAAAAGCTCTGAAAAGATTGGATGCTCTGGCTAACGTATGTTTTTGCTAGTCACTGTGTATACACTGTTTCTAATGATAGCCGCATTGCCGGACTTTTATCAAGCAGAATGCATCTCAAGGTCACATCAGTGAGCTTTGCAGCCCTCCTAAAACTCTCCGTCTTTTCATTTCAGAGAGCTCAGGAAAAAGGCGTGAAATTGATGCTGGATGCAGAATATACATACATCCAAGCTAGCATTGATTTGATCATCTTAGCTTTGCAACAAAAATACAACCAACATATCCCGGTTGTGTACAACACATATCAATGTTACAGAAAGGTAAAGAATTGGAGTTTGTCCCTCACTTCGTCTTCGCAAAGTTGATTGTCAAAACTTGTTATCCGCAGGCTTGCTGCAAGTTTTTTCAAGAAGTTGTAACGAGTCTGCAAATGACAAGCTTAGCGGACTTGTTAAAGCTTCACAAAATTGACAAATTTTTTTGGAACTTGTTGACAAGTTGCAAAAAGTCGGTAAAATTACTTTTTCGGGCCTCTAGGAAGACAGTTTGGGACTGATAGACCTGTGCAGTGTTTAAAATAAATTCTTGGCTTTCACGTGACGTCATAAATTCCACTGGGGGTCAACTCCAAATCGATACACAGTCATTGGAGGGAAATAATTTTTCATTGTATATGTTGAACTTTCGTTTGGCAGCGAATATGAGCAATTTCGTGACATTTATTCACTCCAGTACAGTATAATCATCAACACATTTTGGGTTGACCCCCACTCAGATTTACTGCCAATGCCCCAGTAAAAACCAAGAATTGATCTTTAATCTTTCAATTCAATAATAATTCAATTCCGTATGGACTTAGGACACTCCAGCGCGAATTAAGAGTGATATTGAACTTGCTCGAAAACATAACTTCAAGATCGCGTGCAAACTAGTTCGTGGTGCTTACATGGAGTACGAACGACAACGCGCAATGGATTATGGTTATGAAGATCCAATCTGCGATACAATTGAGGATACCGAACGAAATTATAAACACGTAAGAAATTACAGTCGCGTATACAAACACCTCTTTCTGATGCAAACATCTGTCTAATTGAGACATCTCTCTAATACAGACATATCTCTCTAATACAGACAGCTCTCTCTAATACAGACATATCTCTCTCATACTAAAAGCTCTCTCAAATACAGACAGATCTCTAACACAGACATTTCTTTCCAATCAAACATTTCTCTCATACAGACATCATATCCCTCTCTCTCTCTCTCTGCAGACATTTCTCTTATAAAGGCATGTCTCTCTAATACAAACATGTCTTTGTAATACAGACACCTCTCCCTAATGCAGACATCTTCCTCGTACATAGACATCTCTTAAAATACGAACTTATTTCTTCACATTTCTAACAGAGATAGCTCACCGTTTAAAATTAGACTTACAAAAATACAAATATACTGTACGTATTGAATAGCATGATTTGCTTTGCCTTTACAGGCGATGGACCTAATGCTGTCTCAAGTGGCAGAAGGACAGGCCGAAGTTATGTTTGCCACACATAATGAAGACTGTGTTAAATATGGCGTCAAACGAATGCGAGAAATTGGAATTCAACCTGATGATGGTTCTGTGTCATTTGCACAACTATACGGCATGTGTGACCATGTTAGCTACGCGTTAGGTGAGCTGAAAATTACTGCGTGAAATTGTATATGTACCCTCACTCACCTCGTCTCTTTACTAGCTGATCTGACCGTGAGTAAAAGGCCTGGAACTAGCTACCATATAGAAATCCATTTTGCTGTTGTTAATCACTTGTATCAGTGGCGGATCCAGGGTAAGTCAAAATAAATTATAGCAGCTCATTCTAGGATATATTTACATTTTAAAATACCTTCAAAGTAACTTCATTGGTTAGATTTTATTCTTTTGAAATTCATAACCTATGACATTGTTATAAAGTTATTTTGAATTTAAAATTGAGCTGCTATAATTTATTTTGACTTACCCTGGGTCCGCCACTGACTTGTATCTTTTGTTTTCCTGTGCAAATCTTGTTGAAACTTAGCAACTGTCTTTGATAAAGAAGCTTATAAGTCTGGCAGAGATTTAAAAACAAAGTAAATTATATTTCAGGAGAAATTTGATAATTTGAATCGAAAAATGGATTTCTATCAAAGCCGCGATTCAGGAGAAGGCAATGACGCCATTATATAACACAAGAGTTGAAGCTTTAACGACGGACTTTATCACATAGCATGCAAGTTTAACGACTGAAAATATTGATAATTTACACCACAACGTATAATATGCCTATTGTGTATGACCCACTTCTTGCACTTTATTAAGTAATCCGCATTTTTTTTTTCAAAAAAAGCAAGTTCTTTTTCACAACGGTAACATATTACAAACCAGCTGCAAGGAAATATGAAAAGTGGTTAAGAAAATAGCAAAACATTAAAACAATGACTGACGTCTGACCCTATGGTAAACCACACTATAACCAAGCTCAATTCAAATGTTTTTTTTTCTCGACAGGTGATGCAGGCTACATTGTGCACAAATCTGTTCCGTACGGGACAGTCGGTAGTTCCATTCTGTATCTACTCAGACGGGCGCAAGAGAATAAATCTGTGATGGCTCGGACAGCCAAGGAAAGCGGAATACTACGGGAAGAGATGAAACGAAGATTATGGACAAATCTTGGATATGCTTAGGATATGCTAGGTTTTCCTTCAGCCCAGTTCCATTTGGTCGTAATTGTCGTAGCAAAGTCATTCCCGACGATGTGATACATGTACATTCTATATAAAACTAGAGATATCCCAAAAAAGGTGTGCATAGTTGTAGTACACAATTTAATTTCAAAGTGCATATTTCGAATCGATTTGATCCATCTTCAGCAGTAATTGTACAAGAATACATGTTCTTGTACGCTTACTGCTGAAGATGAATCAAATCAAATTGAATCGAAATATGCAGTATAAAATTAAATTGTGTACCACAACTATGATAGTCTAGCTACCTTTTCTTTTGTGGGCTATTCTAAAATCAGTAGTCACATTAAATGTAGATTGGCGTACAAACTACGGCATTCACGACTAACTGTGATTGAGTTAATTCTATACCATTCCATTGCAAAGGAATCCTAATATTTGTCCAATACATTAGTTTGTTCACATACATGTATGTGAGGTGATTTTTATAAAATTTTTATAGCTAGGAAATATTAAGTCAACCTTATACCCAAGCCGAATCCAGAATCACAGCATAGAAAATAAACTGCTGCGCCACTCAGCAGTACAACAAGCCCCCCCTTTTTTCAATTGATAAGCTAGAGTAATGGCGGAAATTTCAGAACCCGCATAACGAACACGCGCGGTTCGTAATCGAGTGGATGTTCTGCTTATTTTCTATTGTGTGTCCAGAATCCACTATAGTAAGAATCAAGAACAGACGACTCCAGCTACCGACTAAATTTTGAAAAAGTTAAGAGAATCGAAATCTATCTCCACAGCTAAAAAGATCGTGCTAAAACTATAGTAAAAACGCAAAGTTCGGTTGTCAAATGTAAACTATGCGGAAGCATTTGCATAGAGCGTAATTTTATCTACGTATGAACTGAGAGTTTTCAATGCATTTTAGTTGAATATTTCTTCATTTGGACTGTACATAATTTTAACTTTAAACACTACAATATTATTCCTTATTTGTATGAAATTTGTTTATTAATATTACAATATTATTCCCTATTTGTATTAAATGTGTGTATTAGACCAATTCCAATAAATATATCTGAACTTTTTCTACGCTACTAGACCAAAGAGCAACATACTAATATGGAACTATAAACGTATATATCAGATTATTGCATCTACCCCCTCCCCCCAAATTAAAATCAAAATAAGGTTTTCACACGATGAGCCTAAAGCCAACAAATTACTTGAACAGATATCATCGCCTCGTATAAAGAATATACATATTGTTTCGTTTTGGTACTAAAACACACGTTTTAAGAAGAAGGAAATGACGTCTGATACAAGGAGATAATACAAGTGTCATTGCGTTCAAGCCTTATTTGGAAGTGTACAATCCAGCTTTTCCAGTATATACTCGTTTTTCCTGACGACAACTGGTCATAAACGATGATCTCAGAAAAGTACTGGAAGACAACACCAAGGTCACTGTTGCCAAAAATAAGGCCACGGTAATATCGTTAGTCAATGAATGCCACCATTTCGAACGGACCAAACGAGCAGGAAGACCATTTCCTCTTCATTCTGTGTTGAAATAACTGCATTACTTCATCATACCATGCTAGAAAAGGGAACAATTGGCACCCTTGGCCTCGTTTTTAACACTGTAGATTCTCCATCCAGCTCACAACTGAATCAGTGATCACTTCTTATCTCACTTTCCTTATCTTAATTCCTTAATTCAATCGAAACTCTTGATCTCTCAGCTAACACCAGCGTTGAGTGGATCATAAAATAGTTCTCCTTCCCTTGCTCGTCTTTTCAATTCAGTCCTCAACAGCTTGCGTTCTTTTACCCCTCCTTGAAGCAAGCCGCGGTTCTCGGCTGCTCGTCGGGACAGGTACGGCAGAACATCGGAAACAGATCCGTAAGGCACGTATTTGAACACATTGTAACCTGATTGGCCTAAAAATTATAACAGTGATGTTAATTAGTCGGATTTCTTTGCGACCCAACGACTTCTTTGTGCGTCAACGAGTTCACTCAAAAGGAGTACACGCATAAACCTTACCTCAAAAATCGTGGAACTAAATCTCAAACCAAGGCCAATATTTTTACTTTTTAACAATTAATTTAAAACTACTTGTTACATCGTTGACATCTTTACAAGCATTTCTCCGAATACCTCAGTTTTCCCCCACAGGAAAAGTTGAGAAATTAAAGCGTAAAAGATCTCGCTAACCCTCGGAAATCTTTCCTAAGATTTATGTCCGGTTCAGTATGGCTTTTCCTCTAACCCAGAGCACTACGAAATGAGCCATTTGGGTAAATGAGAATTCGTTAATATTCATGACTGGGGCAACAAAAAGAAAAAATTAAGGACTTTCTGAAGGGTAATTGTGTCTTAACCTCAAATGGAGATTTCCACCTACCTACTTAAGAATTAGCTAAGTGCCACGAAATTATAATCGAGGTCTTACCTAATATGAACGAAATTTGATCACACATTCCCAGCAGCTGAGCAAAATACACACCACCCTGATCTCGAGGGATTGATAATTCACGCATCCTGGAAACACCACAAGGAGTATCAGGTCACATGTATGGATTATTGATCGGGCAGGGGGGGGGGCGTTCCCACCTTTATTATTCCCCGAGAAAGATAATATATTAGGTATCATAGCTTGATAAAAATAAGCTTTCATGCACACTCGCATCACATTGGTTGCAGGGAATAGAGAATATAACGGCTGGTAGAAGCAAGAGCAAAGGGGAAGACGGTGAAGCAGTATAGAGGCGGGGGGGGGGGGGGAGGCGAACAGAGTGGTCAAGGGGAAGACAGAAATGAGGGAACAGGCTTGGAGCCCTTGTTCACCTGTTTTATTCATCAGAGGTCGGTTGCTCAAAAGCCGGTTAGCTAAACCCTGGATTAACGAAAAATTCAAACTAGGCGATTTCCAAGCAGCGTGTTTATATAGCATGAAAGATTTCAGAAATCTTCTCAGGTCAACAGTAGTTTTGGTGTGTGAAGTTTTAAAATAAACGGACGTGTAAAAACTAAAGCAGTACTTAAGTTCAACGCTAACCAAGGGTAACCTAGAATAACCGGTTATATCTTTCCCATTTTGTGTTGGAATGGAGCGTTACAATTGAAAAATCAACCTTTGCAAAGTGGAAACGACAGAATCCTCATTATGACTTGCAACCACAATATTCGCCCCGGAGCTTTTGACTTCTTCCAGAATAATGCCGATGACCTTATTGTAGTTGTCACATGTTGCCTGATAACTGGGCTGTATAGGGTCATCATAGTTCATCGCCTGAGCGCGGGCCTTCTCTTGTTCCATGTAAGCTCCGCGTACGATTTTCGCCCCAAACTTGAAGCGCTCTCGACGAGCTAATTCCATATCGGTCTCGACCGAGTCGTACGCATCCTGGAATGAACACAATGTACAATGACTGTCACAATCGAGAGAATGACAAAATACCAGAAGGATGCGGTCTATATTTTTTCGACAATCTTAATTTGTCTTAAATGCATCGCTAATTGTTTTCATTACGTTTCTAATTGCAGTAAAATTAGATCAGACGTTTGTTTATAACCTTTGTTAATTAGAATAATAAGCGCACGCCATGACGCGAGGTATCTGATTAAACACTCAGCGAAAATGGAGCGAGCGATCGCAAGAATGAAATACGAAGCGCTGACCTTCAGGTAGCACTGATAAGTGTTTAAAATGATCGGCTTTTCTTTGTTGTACAGTCTCTGCATATCCAAGGTCAGTCTGCTGATGGCAGGTTGAAAATATGTCTGTTCAGCATCGACCATTAGTCGAACGTTCTGTTCCATAGCTCTCTACAAAAAGAAAAAAATTCAGGTCGTTGGAAATTGGCGACAGGTATATCGAAGGAAAATTTCTAGTGGGTTGAGATGTGTCGCCGTGACCATGAAGAGACGCTGGTATCAATGGAATAACAACACGACTCTGTCTTTCCTTTTTTTTTTCAAAGTTCCTCGTATTACCTAATGCGTTTTGACGTTCTCTACACGCGTCAAAATCTCACAACTTGTAGCAAGTCTGTCAACAATTTACGTTGTGTAGTAAAAAGATGTTGACAACTTGCAACAAGCTTGTTACAAGGTTGTCCTAACAGCCCTGATACAAAATGGTAGTGATCAAATTAAATCATCAAATCTACATAGATTAAATGTTAAGCAAGTTTGTGTATACAGACCTGTTGTAACAAGATTGTCACAAAGTTGACAATACAAGACTGTAACAATTTTGTTATATCATGACTGTATCAGTCTTGTTGGGACAACCTTGCAACACGTCTGCTCGTAGTCCCATCAAGCTTGTTACATGTATACAAGTCGTTAGCAGCTTCTTAACAGCTTGTGAACAGATTTGTTAGAACTTGCTTGGAAGTTTGTCACGACTTGTGTGTTTTTAAGCGTGTAGCTCACTTCTCCATCATAGCTGTGTTCTGTGTTCATACACAGGTCATACTGTGGTTGCAAAAGGCGCTCGAACTGTCTCTTTCGCAATTTAGCTTATGATAGCACTCGGCTAAAGCGAGGACCATACACCAGCCAGGGTACACTTGTGATATTCCCTGTGGGAGGAAATAATAGGACCCGCGGAAATCTGTAACTTTACTACACAAAAGTGTCCAACTGAAGACCTCAGAGAGATTAACAATTTACTTTTGTCTCATGTTATCACGTTATCACGATGAGAGAAAAACTGGAAAATAACTGTACTAAACCTTTTAATTAAAGTGCCTATGACACGAAAATTTTTATTGTTTTATTTGGAAGAGCACGAAAAAATAAGCGGATTGGCCGTTTACAGTAATACACTATCTCTTTTAGTTGCTGAGTTATTCACAAAAATATGAATAATATGAATTGCTGACTCAGCACAATTTGTGACGTCATTAGATGGATAAGTATGTTTATCAAATACAAAACTTAGTATAGCTCAGTTGTTATTAAGTTAAACTCAATGAAGGTTTGGACACAGATACTACACGACGAGGCGCATTGAAAAACATTTCTATTTTTGTTGCCAAGGTAACAGTGTCATTCCCAGGTCCCTCGCACGAATTTTGTAAAACAGCTGTACTCTAGACACCAATTAGGAATCAGTAGTGTGCCCAATATACCTATGCATGCTAGAAGTTCAGGGAACAGAGAATGATTCGAAATGAAGCCTACAAGGATAAATATTTCCAGCTATAGAAATTCAATATAAAGGGCCTGGGAACGACAGTGTTGCCTTGGCAACCAAAAACAGAAACGTTTTTCAATACGCCTTATCATGTAGTACTTGTGTTCAAAACTCCACTGAGTTTGACTTAATAATAACTGAGCTATGCTAAGTTTTGTATTCAATAAACATATTTGTCCATCTAATGACGTCACAAATTGTGCTGAGTCAGCAATTTATATATTTCATATTTTTGTGAATAACTCAGCAACTAAAAGAGATAGTGTATTACTGTAAACGGCCAATCCACTTATTTTTTCATGCTCTTTCAAATAGAACAATAAAAATTTTCGTGTCATAGGCACTTTAAAGGAACTAGGTTAAATTACCTTGGCCAACTGATGAAGTCGATCTCTCATATTTTCCATTTGTATTAACTCGAGATCGGTCAACGCTGAAATGACTGGTTTACTTGCATCACCCTTTGGTCAAAACAAAAACAATTTCGGCTGGGATCATTCATAAAAAAAAATGGTTTGAAAACTCGAAGTAAAATACTAACCGGCGATGCTTGAAGCAGTTTAGAAAGTTCCAGTTGGGGAGTGAGAAAGTGACTCCACTCAATAATATCAATATCTCTGCAAAACAGAACAGGAAACGGAATCGGCTTGCGCTTTTTGATCGCTAAACTCGACTAATATCGATTAGTCTTTTTCTTCAATGCAGATATGGCGCACACAAAAACGCCATAGACTTGCTGAAATTTGCCATTTGCAAACTTGTTACAACTTGTTAAAACAACTTACAGCAAGCCTGTGGATAATAAGTTCTGACAATCAACTTGCAGCAAGTCTATCGACAACTTGCGACAGATTATTCGTCAACCAGCTATCGCAAGCCATGCGAACGCATCCTGATCATAGATTAAGGATACATAGATGTGCAACTGGGGATACTTCGCCTATGATTTCTAATTCCTTATAAAATCTCGCATGTGTGCTTGCCAGAAATGAGCGTGCGTATGACGTACCCATGCCATCCACGCAAGACAAGAAATACTCCGACGACCCCGAGTTGCACATCTGTGTATCCTTAATCTATGTCCTGATATTCGTTGCTTGTTGATAACAAGTCTGTTTTAGGATGTTTGGCTTTAACTTGCGCGTAGTTGGCTGTGGAGACTAAAATGAGATTACTCAAGAAGCGTAAAATCTTTAATACAAAAAAACAACATAAAATTATACCCAGTCTTGTTGATGTCAATCGTGTCAAAAATAACGTCAGCTTCTTGTTCATTTAAGAGCACCTGGTAAATATAAAATCGATTCTGAATTTTAGAATTCAAGAAAAGTAGAACAGCAAAAACGTTCATGCATTTGCCGTAACGGCTTTCTGTTGAGGCCCAGTCATACGATGCAATTTTTCTTGCAACTTGCAATGCAATTCTACTCTTGGGAGATGTAAAATTGGCAAATACAAGTTTCCATCCCAGTTTGCTAACATATTTTTAACATACCAAACATATGACACAAATTTACATCTCTCAAGAGTAGAATTGCGATGCAAGAAAAAATGCACCATATGACAGAGCCTTTAATTCAGGCAGCTGGCAGAATCACGCTAGCTTTGAAGATATTGCAGTTCCCTGAAAAATAGAAACTTTTCCCTATACGGACATTTTGTCCATAACAATTAATTCTTACTCCAAGCTTAACGAGTCTTTCAAAGAAGGACTTTCTTGCAATTCTTCTGTTCATGATTCTTCCTTCAGCACAGTGGCTTGCCATTTGATCAAAATGATATTTAGTTTGGTACAAGATCTCTGACAGCCTCAACTAAAAATGAATAATAGAGAATAAACTAGAGAATTAGGTAAAAAAAACAACAACAGGGGTTTACTTTGGAGAGGGAGTTTTTAAACCAGCTTAGTGTTTGTGCTAAATTCTATAGCTCAACGAATTACCAGCAATTGTGGCCTGCCCAGAGCAGTCAATTTGATAGCAGCAAAACCGTTTTCACTGGCATAACCTAGAAATTAAAAAGTAATGTTGAAATATATTGTTTTTGCCTAAATCTCCGAAGAGCGCCCGAAAGCGAACTGTCCGTAGCCACTGTCACACGTTATCCAGGAATAGATAGCAAGCAGAACAGTTAATCAAATGACAGCACTCGCAATTCAGTGCACCAGTATGACTCTACTAATACTGGCTATTGCATAATTTGTACCTACCTACGGCATCAATACATTTCAAAAACGTTTCTAAATGAGCATCACATTTGTGTTCATCTTCATAAAAATACGTTCGGGCGCTGATCACTTTCTCTCGCCTGTCTGCAAAATCTCGGTTTGACTGGAATTGTTTTGCAACTTCCTTGTTTCCTGCCAGATCAAGGCTTTTATAAGAGTTGCGCTTATTACTCAGCAAAGTTCAAAGAGAGATGCAGGTATGTTAGGGACGAGCGTGAGACTGTGAGCACACGGGGTCGTTTCCGAGCGTTTTCAAAGCAGCCAAAATGAAGATGAACTACAAAAATTCACATCGCATTCAGTGTTTAGTTTGGGTCAAGAGACGAGATTTATATGTTAGTTTTCTTTGAAATACGCCGCCAAGTTAGTAGCTCTTTGAAATAATTCAATGAAAACACTCGGAGACAACACCGTGTGGGCAAGAGGCAAGCCAAAAGATAGCGGTTTACTTTAGATAGGAGGTTATTTTGGAAGAAGAGGGGTACATGGGGTAGAGGGGTACAAATAGGGAAGGGCTAAATGCAGAGGGGCTTATTGAAAAAGGTAATTAACTGAGGAATGGGGTGGGTTTTCGACCCTATTAGATCTTAAAAGGGCTTTTTGGGCAGGGTTTAGTTAATTTGGTCTTTGGGGCAGTTGATTTGCATAGTCTTACTGCAGAAGAAATGGGAGCACCCTTAATGATGTGATATAAAGTGTGAGGGCTTGTTGCCTGGATATAAAGGGAACTCTGAGAGACCAACAGAAGAGCTTGATAGGAGGATGGGGGGGGGGGGGTCTCAGAGAAGATTGAAGGATACAGGAACCTTTTGAAGACAAGGTTTCCCAAACATAAAATACAGTAGGTCACATGATTTTCCAGGAATGCTGACAAAATTTTCCTGCACTGATGTATTCATAATATGTCATTTCATAATGCCATTAATAGAGCAAAATCAAGCATTCAAAAGACTTACCACTTAGAGAACTGTTTGCATTTCCACTATTGGTATCAGTCCCACTACTAAAAGATAAAAGCTATAGTGTCATAAAGCAGCAAGGACAATATCATAGGTGGTACAAAAGCAAACCTAGATAATATAATTACCCTTTTAGGACCAGACCCTTTATAATCATATATAATGCCCTAATTTTACAATTCCAGCCTTATAAAGCAACACATTTCCTTACTTTCTTTCACTTTCATCTATGTCCTCTTCCACAGAATAATCAAGTATTGCTCCAACGCCAAACTTTTCAAGTCTCGCCACAACTGGCTTCAATGCCACCTGGTCCTCCCCGCCAACAAAATGACCATAAAATGTTGACTTCATCAACCCATTGAATATTCTCTCACCAAGAATTTTCTTTCCAAATTTCATCAGCTGCAAAAATGAAAAAGTTACTCACATCAAAATGCCTTCAGGGGGACTACAAAATACTCAGATAACATGCAATCAAGTATAAAAAATAAACCAGTTCTTTAA
Source organism: Muricea muricata (assembly GCA_963855995.1). NCBI lineage: Eukaryota > Metazoa > Cnidaria > Anthozoa > Malacalcyonacea > Plexauridae > Muricea > Muricea muricata. Next base: position 1,527,748 of record OY979729.1, on the reverse strand, counting down.
AATACTTGAAGGTACAATTATCTTTACACCTTTGAAATATGTAACAAGGTCATATTAAGATTATGGTGCATCTTCTATGAGGTGGGTCACTTAGACAACACACTCAGGTATAGTCTAAACAGCTACACTTATAGTAGATTCACTGTAAAACGCTGTTTTGTATACACTAAATGAAAACTTAAGAATGTTCGACTTATCAGGTAGTGGGCCCCAAAATGAAAAGTACTTAGTTTCATGCACATTTCTCAAAAATTGTTCTAATTAGTATACACAATAATGATGTACATTAAGGCACATTTGCAACATTGACGTCTAGTTTAGACTACGTACTGACTTGCAATCATTAATGATATCCTATAGCACACATTTGCCATTCAAATGCCATGGCTCCCACTGAATCTAACATCTTACATACAAACATCTCAAATTTAACCTGCAGCCCATTCAAATGTCATAACTCTTCGCAAATAATAACACACATTTATTTTATAATTATTAGATATTTACGAGTAATTATCCAGCTTTTTTGCACAGGCACTCTCACTAAATGGTTAATGCTTTTAAAACCCATTGAACCAAAGGGGTTAATCAGCTCATTTAGTCATAACAAATGTCAAACCCTTCGTCGTAAATTTCAAAGGTCAAAACCGTAGCTAAAACAAGTATTATGTTTCTATAATAAAAGCCAACAATCGTTATGTGCTGTCTTGTATTACATTTGACTGCCAACTAAAATTGTAAAACTTTTGACACATGATACATTGTCACTTCTAAGCAACTTTTTTATTCCATATCAACTTATACCTGCATAAAATTCTTACGCAAACTAATGAACATGGGCTAGAGCAGTCGAACAAATCTAAATCTTAAAATATATGAGTTTGCTGCAGCCAAATTAACGTGTCAACTCGTAACAGTTGGTGGAAATCAAAGGCTTTTTGAACTTGATTTTTATATATCTACCTTGCTTTACATCATGCTTTAAAAACTTATTTGAGAACAATTGTTGTCCCGTTAAACCGAAATTTGCAACACCGAACAATTAGAACAAATTCCTAAAATGCATTCAAAACAACGCAACAATATAAATTATATAATGCCTACCGTAAGATTATTGTCCACCAAAAAGTTTATTGAACATAGTTTAAATACAAACATGGCTCGTAGAATCTCTCTTGTAGTTTTACTTCTGTAGGCACTTTTTGTATCTTCAAAACTAACTGCATTTTGTTTCAACTTTTCTTGAGCATCAGCTGTCAAACAGCTTGGCTGTGCCTCGCGGACGCTGGCTGTCTCTGAACTGTTCCGCTTGTATGTACCCCGAAAAAGCACTTGAACTCGGCTAACGGACAATTTCGGTAGAAGCCTTCGATATGCAAACATCTTCTTTGCTTTATAATCACTTTTAATCGATAATTTAAAACATTTTAAAGCATTTTTAGCAGTTTGTAAGTTTCCTGTTAAATAAATATGCCACAACAAGTTAATGAGCATGATTATGACGTCAAATTGTCAAAAACAAACAATTACCCGCCAAGAAAATATTTTCTTCATCAGGGATATTGAAAATTGCAAGAGTTCATCCAGTACTTTTGAATTACTTTGAAGTCATATTAGGATATTTCAGCAAAGAAGGTTGAAATGCCAGACCATTTGGTCATGCCACGTAAATTTTGAATAATTCATTTTCTTTAGCAATTGTTCTTCCATGTCTATAAGTACTGAAATATTTGCATAGCATTAATACCATTTGGTACCTTCGCCAGTGATATTTAACTGCCTCATCTTGAGATGCATGCCTCTCACAACAGCACACAGTGTTCATATCAAATTCAAGCCTTTTATTGTAGTTTACTAATATTAATACAGTATGTACAATAGCAGCTAATGGTGCAATATTACAGGCAGCCTGGTAATTTGGTCACACTTTTGATTTCAAATCATTATAATTATTCATTTTTTTAGAAATTGATTGTTTCCACAATCTTTAATTTAAACAAATATATTTGCAAAAAAAAGTCTAAACCATCACGTTTGCAACTTGTCCATCACTGAACTGTTCACCAGCAATTATAGTAATTACAATAATTTGTTATGCTACAATTATTGAAATAATGAACAGCTAGAATGCTAACAGGGCAAGGTGCATATCATATATTCATGTTCTAGATCAAGCAATTTGAATTTGAAAAGAAACTCCTCTGGCAGAACATGAATATATGAATATACACTGCCTATTAATGTTCTGGCTACAGCCCTGAAAATGAAGTAGAATACTCATCCAGCAAACTCATCATAAACAGCTGCAATCACTTTTCAAAATCAAGTCAATTTTTAGCCCACAATTCCTATCCATTCAAAGCTGTATGCTTGTCTCTCATCTGATTTTCAGAGCATTTGGTAACGTGACTATTGTCATTATTGTTTTTCTTTTATTTTTTGCACTGTCAAAATTTGGACACAGTTTGTGTGTAATGTCATTATTTTACTTTCTACATTTTGCACTTTCAAAGCAATTGTCTGTCACACTGCACACAATAACAATAAATATACTGCATTTGAATTTGCTCCAGCAAGAGCTTTGTAAGTACTATGGCAGTTGGATGTATTGACAAGTCATCAGGATTTGCAGAAAATCGATTGAGTTGAGCACTCACGATCACAAGATGTCTTGATTGGGCCAAATTAACTTATTCTGTAGGTAGATCTTTTTCAGTTTGTTCCAGCTTTTCCTTGAGATCTTGTCTTGCTTTCTGACTGCTTTCATTAACTTCTGCTTCAAGTTTATTAATTTTTTGCTGGAGTTGCTCATTTTCCTTGCACAGTTTCGCCATCTGCAAGGCGTGTTCCAGCAAGCCCATTTGTTGAAAAACTTGAAACGTCTTCGCATATCGGCTGCCCTTGTCATTGGCATCAACCTGCTGCATGCCCAGTTTGTTCTCAAGGGAATCTTCGCCGCTTGGAGAATCCGATTTCATTTTGCTGTCTTCTGACATGACAGGAACGCTGCCAAGAAAGACAAGTATATTTACATACATCAATGCTTATTTATCAAGAGTTCACCACTAAATGTTATTTGATGGTGCAAAATGACAAATCTAAACGGTAAAGAAGAAAAGTAGAACTGGCCAAAATTCACCGTTTTCACCAGTTTATTACATTACCTAACACGTTACATAAAGAAGCAGATCGAATTTGATATCACATAAACTAATTTCAATCGATATTAAATCTATGGACGGCATAGTATAGAAAGCTATTGTGTTTCGTTCTAATTCTGAACAAAAATGACTTAAATCAAAATAGTTATACCTTTATTGCAACAATAAACCAAGGTTTGGTACTATATTACTGCAATTACATTTCTTACCTTGTAAAATAATCTTTCGATAATGGAGATACTCTTCAAAAATGCAATGCTAACGTTGTTAGACGGGCAAGATACAAGTGACGCGTTTATTCATCAAGTCAACCGTTAGGTCGTCGCATTTATAGTATTCAAGCAGGAAGCTTTGAAAATATACTTGTTTTAAAAAACAAAATGTTGAAAGCGTTTACGTTCACGTACTAAAAATCAATGAGACGATAATTATTCGCAAATACTTGCAATACGTTACGTCAGAATCGGAATCGTTCGGAAAGTATCGAATTTCATACTGAGCTCTCTATACATCTATGGAACGTAGAATCTCTATGGAACGTGCACGTTTCAGCAAGCCGCTGCAGAAATGCATCTGTATTACTGAGCCACTCTATATAGTATATACAGGTAAATAGTACAGCTCATTGGTTTGAATGCTTGCTCCGGCTTCAAGACTTTTTGTCCACAAGTTTCATATTTTCAAAGACTTGGTGCAACTTGATGAAGCCAACAGACTTGCTGCTGCAACGTGCTAGCAAACGTGCATCAGTTCATTCCCGTGTTAAAATTTTGATGACCACGTAGATCTCATATATTCTCTAATATAACCTCTCTAATATTGTACTTCACCGTTAGGTCCACGATCAGAATTCTATCCGTAATCGGGTTGTCCAACTGAACACATTCCTTGAAGACATAGATTAACCTCCTGGATTACATTAGCTAAGATAATCCTTGTAGACTTTATACGGATCAATCTCGTAATGTTTGTGAAAGGAGACTGGGATTTGATGCGCCAGTAGCTTCGCTGAATATTCCACTGGTCGAGCCTGGAAAAAAAGAGAGGACAGTTAATTCATTCTCCGTCGTATATTTTGCACGAGAAGTCGTATGGTAAGAAAACACGTTCCTGGAAGAACTCTCAGATCGTCGAATGACTTAAAATTGGAAGTGCCGTTAGTTAATGGTACCTTCCAAAATAATGTTGCAGCTGTTTTTAATCGTAATTGTAACAATTTTAATATTTTCAGACGGAAAGTAAGATAAAATATATTATCGCAAATATCCTAAGTTTTATATAGCTCCTTAGGTTATTTTGTAATTAATTAACTAATGGAAATGTAAGAACCACTTTGTTGAATTAAATCTTTACTATGAAATCTTTATTACTTATTATTATTATTATTATTATTATTATTATTATTATTATTATTATTATTATTATTATTATTATTATTATTATTATTACTATTATTATTATTATTATTACAGATTATTGTTAAAGTATTTTAACGATGTTAAATTTGTAAATATCTCTATCAGCTCGTTGGATGTTTTTGCGAAAGAGAGTTCCACCTTTGAACGATCCTAGATGATATTGGTTTTGTAGATCAGCACAAAATAATTATACTGTATCAGGAAAATGATGACTATTGCTTTTTTTTGTAATTGTTTATATGTTATTTGTCTGTAAATATGTATTGTTTATTTGAGTTGCTAAAGTCATGGTTCAAGTAGCCGGTTTTAAATTACCTTAATACGCGAGATTTTCAATTGTTTGTATCACGAAAAGAAAATAATTCAATAAAGTTTCCATTGTTATTAATGATGAAAAACTACATGAAAAAACTACCATAAGGTTACCTGATGAAATTCTGGAGTATGTACGGTATGTAACCCAAGCATTCTGTAACACTGACCGAGGACCATATCATCTGGAGCATCAGCAGCGTAACAGCCGCAGTCAGATCTCAATATCGCATCAACTGCTGCGTTGCTTAACACCATGCTGAAAATATCAACATGGCTTAAGACCCTGTCACACGATGCATTTTTCTTGCAACTTGCAATGCAATTCTACTCTTGGGAGATGTAAAATTGGCAGATGCAAGTTTCCATCACAGTTGCTAGTATATTTTTAACATACTAAACATTTGTCACAAATGCATTGCGAGTTACAAGAAAAATTGCACCGTGTGACAGGGCCTTTAGCCAGGGTGCAAAATTCTTTCTTTCACGTGACGTCATGAATTTCACTGGGGGTCAACTCCAAATCGACACACAGTCGTTGGAGGGAAATAATTTTTCACTGTATGTGTTGAACTTTTGTCTGGCAGCAAACATGAGCAATTTCGTGAGATTTGTTCACTCCAATACAGCATAATCATCGTTACATTTTGGGTTGACCCCAACTCAAATTTACTGCAAAATGCCCTAGTGAAACCCAAGAATAGCAGCTGGTCAACGGACACGCAGGAAATCAATAGTAACGTCCTAAAATTGCCAAGACCTTGTGCCGTTTTTCGAGTTGTTTCGAAACATTCCGAGTTGTGAAATGAATGCAAGAAATTGTATGCACAAAGACGTAAAAATGCACAAGTTTTAACAAACCTTCAAACAAATTTTAGCAAGTCTGTTGACAAGTTGTGTTCGTACTGCTTGTTCCAAGTTGTTGGAAGAATTCGTACAAGCTTGACGGGACTGTCGGACTTGTTACAAGATTGTTCCAACAAGATTCTTTCACCGTTCACACAACAATATTGTTACAGCTTTGTGTTGTCAACTTTGTGACAATCATATTACAACAGGTCTGTATCAGATTTGTTAGGACAACCTTGTAGTTGTAAGAAGCCAGATATTCCCGTCAAGCTTGCTACAAGTTGTCAACAACTTGGAACAATCAGTGCGGACACAACTTGCTGACGGCTTATTGACAGATTTTTGTTTGTCTAAAGCACTGCTTACCGTAAATTAACCACAGTTCAAATTGAAAATTTGGCCACTCTTTGACCGTTGATCGCTCGTTATTTTGAGCGTCGTGAGAAAATAAAATCAACGTACCCTCCACCGCCTGTGATGTACTCATAGCCACGGCCAGCATTGCACCCATAACCGTATCTCTCACCCAACAAGATCCTCTCCTTGGGATCATAGCATGCCAGAAGTCGTCGCAGACGAGGTACACTGTACGAAGCAAACATAAAAAACACAGAAAACGATTATTAAATTATAAAAAATTATTATTACGAAATTATAAAGAGTATAAGTGCACGTTAATTTAAAGAGTACAAGTCAACGCTCTGCCGAACGTTGTGGGTTTTCTCCGGCTACTCCAGTTTCCACCCACAGGGCAAGTTGACTGGCTGGGATAGGTGATACTGGCCTACAGTAATTGGCTCACGCTTTTGTGACGCTGCCCTTGTGCCGAGGCTAAATAAAAATGAAATAAAACCCTAGACTTTCGGTATAGCGCGAGCAAGTTTTTCTTCACGGAATTTTCAACGTAAAGGCCTGTCTACACGATACGATTTGTCGCATACGATCCTTACTCAGGTATATGTGAACAAGTACACACGGCTAAAAAACGTCAGATTTCAAATTTCGCCATCAGCAAACGAGTAAAAATTCAGTGAACTAGAAATAACCCTATCAATACTTGGTTCAATGTAAAAGTCTTACATCAGCAATCGCTTCCATACGCCAGAGTAAGAATTGTATGCGACAAATCCTATCGTGTACATAGGCCTTAAGGCGTCTTTCTGCCGACATCTATTGATCACAAAATGAAAATTTCAATTTAATCATGCTTTGATCAAGTACCTCATGATTGTATCATCATCAACAACAACGAGCCATTGTTTCCCAGTCCCTTTCTTGTTCACTTTACTGTTCTTCATTATGGCCCATAGTTTTGCGCAGTGTCCTGTAAGAAACGTTTCCTTGTTGAGAAAACAAATGAACAGCTGCCTTTTCCTAGATACTCTGCGTGTATTTTTTTTTTATCATAAACAACATCGTCCGTTTGATCGATGGCCGCACAAGTCAGTATATTTTACCAGCAATTAAATTCCTTACCGGACTCTGTATTGGGTACACCTGTGTCCTCTGTGGGGATACTTGGATCAACAGTTTCGCTGTAGTAAACAATACGCGTCGTGTGTTGACCAATCGTACTCTTGATCACAGGAACTATCAAAAACACACAACAATTCGTAGGTATAGGTAGCGTGAAAATCCCCTTTAAATAAAACAGGCCAATATAGCGGTAGCTTTTAGAGGCATTTGCGATTTTGCACAAAAATCATACCTTCTTTCACAACCTTAAACTCGATATAGACAGAGTGCGACGTTTTGAGCCAAAGCCCTTCGTAGCACTACCAACTAATTCCCCGCTAGGGGTTATTGCTCGAAACATCAAATTCTGTTTGTGTCGTTTCAAGCAATAAAAGATCCCATCTTTCGTGTGCTTTATCACAAAATCCTTGAGATGATAAAAATTTTCGCGCCTTTATTCCCAGTCAATCGTAACAATTTTTTTTTATTTAGTTTAGCCACAAGGGCGGGGTCAGCACAACAGCGTGAGCAAATTACTCTGGGCCCGTATTACCTATCCCACCCTGTCAACTTTCCCTGAGGGAGGAAACCGGAGTACCCGGAGAAAACCCAAGACATTTGGCATTTAATAATTTTGCTCTCAATTTTATTATACTAGAAATCCTTCACCTTCGTCTCTGCACTAACCTCTGTCTTTATGGTATATCTTGGTTGTTTTCACGGCAAAGAACAAGTCATCGATATCAACCTCGCCCTGGTGAAGCAGACGCGATACGTTTGATCGTGAGTTTTATCCTTGCTTCAGACTAAGGGCACTTTAAGGTCGTGTCAAACGAGGATGAGAGTTATTTTATTTGATTCAACTTCGCAAAATGGGCAGGGTCACCACAAGAGCATAGTACGCCAATTACTGCGGGCTCGTTATACCTTTAACCCACCCTGTCAACTTTTACTGGGGCAGGGGGGGGGAGATACACGAAGGAATCCCACGACTTTCGGCAGAGCGTTGATGTATACTTTTTTCACACGAGGACGGGATTCGAGACACATTGAGTAAACCCAAATGAGAGGCCTTCTCCCCCCTGGCCTAGAGGTGAAAGGGGAGTGGTTCAACTAATTCACCACCGAAACCCCAAAAAGATGACGAGCCAATGTTTTTAAAGCCTGGTTCTTCAGGAGGGAATTCACAAAGGATTTTGCTTGTGAGTAATCAACGGATATCGTCAATGTCCGCGACATGTGAGAACCGGGGTTAAGTAAGAGATAGACGGCCAAGATTTCGGAGAAAATCACCACAAACTTTCCTAATATTCCTACTTATATTCTCCAACTTACACAGGAAGCTGATGAATCCGAAAACGACGTCACACAGTCATCGTCATCACCGGGCGGTGTGGTACAGAACGCATGAACATCAGTCAGTTCAACACCTTTACCTTTATCATGAATGAACATCGCGACCTATTCCAACGAAACATTATGTGTTGTATTTAGCCAATTTCACTGCAGGAGGGAGTGCTTGGAAGAGACAGGTCACCCACAATGCAATGCGTATGAAATAAACCTATGACTTTAAAGAAGGGTATAAAACAATATTTATTTGTCCATACCCTATCTTTAACGTAATACTTGCATAATTTAATTATTTAAACACAATTCTTTTGTAGTGGATCAAATACCCTATACCCCATTCCAATCATATGATTCCAATATCCTCCATCTTGGGGTAGCACTTACTTTATGACCGCCCCATAGCTACTGACTTTCAAAGCAACTAAAATGGCTACCAAGTGTGGTAACTTAGAACAAAACTGTAAGGTTGTTAATACGTGCCTCGTGTTGTACATCGATACTGAAATCTGTTTTGACAGGATTTTGACGTAATCGTTCGTCTAATCTACAAAATATCATGGCATTTTTATGAAAAGATTTCTAGTTGTTGATTTAAATTGGCAAATAGGGGTGGTCCTCATTGCACTTTGCTATATCTTCTTCACATGTTAAACATTCCTCGCCAATTAACATCTCTTAAAAGCAGTATTGCGTTGTAAGTTGCAAGAAAAAATGCAGCGTGTGAGAAGACCTTAAATCAAGTAATTATTTTTGCATCATTACCGTTTCAGCAAAGTCGAGCTAATGGCCCAGCCAGCAGAAAAATCTGGGAATGAAAATTTCGAGGGGTCTTCGTGAAATGCGAAATGATGAATTATTGCGGGCTGTGGGTCTTGCAATGCATGCCCCAAGAAAAAATCCTGGAAAGACGAAAGAAGACATTAAGAAAAAATGTACATATGCCTAATATTTTGTAATGTTGTCGGAGACTGACCAATCAGGGGACATTATTTCATTGGGTTAATTAATAGCGGATTAGGGTGTTGTACAATAGTCAATTTGTAATCGGAGATAGTGTTAGTGTGACAGTGACCATGGTTGTGGTATGGTGAGAGAGTTAGAGAAATACCTGGGATTTATTGTGAACGTGTGACTTATATATTATATTCAACAATTATCCGCCAAAGGCGAAGTCGGTATTTGTGAATATTCACAGAGACGAAGTTCAGATGAATATTTACCATAATCACCGAGTTTGAGGATATTACTGACAATTAGGTTATCACACAAAGGTATTACTGACAATTAGGTATAACACAAAAATAACTATTGGTTGATCCGAACGAGTCTAAACGAAAGTTGAAAATACAGTAAATTAACTTCTTTGCTGAAGTAAAGTATTGCACTTCGTTACTGGAGTAAAATAACAGTATTTACGTCTTGTAATGAAGTAATTTTTTAAAAAACTACGACTTTTGTTCAATAGTTACTTTTATACTTCGTTACTTGTATTATCAATACTGTACTTTGGCAAAATAAAAAAGTTTAAAGTTGTTCTGAATGCAGAGTCAGCGGTGAACAGACTAGATCAATGTTGTGGCAATAGAATACTACGGCAGTGTCGAACACCTCACGCCATAATTACCTTGAGATGGTCATATTTATTTAATGTTTCTAAAATTCCAGTCAGATCTAGAATTGTATCGTCTTCACAGAAAAAGAACCATGATTTCGACTCTCCATATTCTTTCGCCAAGCTAAAGGGATGAAATATGATACTGAATTATGATCCTTTTGACTGCACTACATACACTGGTAACGTTTGATCCTGCTTCAGGAATTACGACCCTGAGGTTTAGCCTGATGTTTTCTGAAGAATATGCCAGTTCACACAGACAAATTTTGATACGGTTTAACTAAGATGAGATTTTTCTCTTTGGGAGGATGTACGCGCTTCTTTGTCAAAGTAAAACGTCTCTTGATCAAAACAATCTCATTCATCCTTGCTCATTCATGAATTCCTAAACTTTCATCATAAAGTCTTAAAATGTTTGTCTGGCTATAATGAACAATTATTGAGTTGAACAATTATTAACAATTATTGTATTGCATTTTATCAAAATACTCAGTGGTAATTCCGTGAAAAATTAAAGATTAGGAATCAACAATCACATAAAAAAATTTGATATTTATTTCTATTCTAGCTGATCTGACCGAAGTCCACCAGTAATTTAAAAACAAAGTAAATTATATTTCAAGAGAACTTTGATAATTTGGATAGAAAAATGGATTTCTATTTGACAACTAGTGCCAGTAGTTTTCTGTGTTTTCAGATCAACTCGATCATGTGTTTGCCTTTTTATTTTGTAGGAGAGGGGTGGTATATAATCAAATGAATATTTCAATATATGCCACCCAATGCATGTAGGGGGGGGGGGAGTCAACTGATCCCTTTTACATCCATCAAAAGTATTAAAACAAGGCAAGCATTCTTATTGTTTGCTGGTAAAATGGGAAGAATAAAAAGGCTGGTGTCGAAATCCATGCTATTCAGCCATTCCACAGAGCATACAGAGATTCAACTTCTCATAGCCTTCTCCCCCCTGGCCATTTATAATAACCATGATGACTATTTTCAGGGGGGAGAATGCATCTTCAGGAGGAACATGCCCATTGAACTATAATAGATCTGGAACGATAAGTCAGGGGGGGAAATTGAAGCCGACTTTGTGTTCACTTTGCAGGTAGACCCAGTCCTTTTAAAGAATTTCGTGTAAAAAATATCATTTTTGTATCCGTAAAATTCTTTATTTAAATCTACTAACAGATCTGTAAGATTCAGATATATTTAAACAATGACAATTGAATTTATATAATATGTTATAAAATTTGACAAAAGTCGTACTATCACGGAAAAATGCTGAAGCAAAGGCGAAAATTACGAAAAATCCGCCAGATTTTGGCTACTTTTTCTGAGTTTTTGAAAGTTCAAGTGAGAACTAAGACGTGAAACCACAGGAAATATTTAACTCCGTGCAAAATACACCCGTATGCGAAGTTTTAGGAAGATTGAACGTTTTAGGGTCGAAACAAATGCATTTAAAAATTATTGTTTACGAAAAATGCATGAAAAACGTCAATTTTTTCATGTTTTGAAAGGGTTAAAGCAAGGATTAAAAGTTCATGATAAAGACGAGTACCTGGCGTTCACTGCAAAATAAGTTTGGGACTGTCTAAAGGTTTCATTGTATAGTTTTTATTAGCTCAAGAGCAAAGTTTTCTATGACACGTACAAACATTTGTAATTTTTTAAAAATATTAAAGTCAAAATGCTCACTTTTTGCTGCAGATAGGTGTAAGACAGTTGGAACTAAACAGGAAACCTGGTCTGAATCCAAAACAATGATATCTTTCGACAAAAACAGTGTATTTCTTGTCAATTTTTGCTCGAAAACAAAAATTCTCACTCCTCGTCAACCAAATCCGACCTCTCCCCAGTCTTTTTGAATGTTGATTTTCCAGCGCGCCGGCTTCAGCCAATCATAGGTTCAAAACACTGAAGTTATCGTTCCAGATCTATTACAGTTCAATGAACATGCCTGATGGATTGGTAAACTTCATGATCATGGTGTGGTACGACTACCAACCATCGACAAGCTAGGATTTTCTTCTTGTACCAAAAAATTTTAACTGGCCTTATGTTTTTATGAATCAAACGATATACAAAATGTGCTGGTATCTATAATTGAATTATTCACTGAATGGAAGATTAATCTGAGGCATTTTGAAACGAAGGCATTTTGAAACGAAGGCATTTTTGAATTGGAGGCATTTTGAACCCATTAAGGCATTTTGAATTAAAATAACAAAAAAATAGTGCGGACCCTGCATAAAGAGGCTTTCGGAAACAGTAGCTTTTATGTTTAGTGCTGTCTCTATTGTGTGTACTTATGCATGGAAAAACATAGTCCAAGGTTTTCTCTTTCACCATAGTTTCATTGCTATTAGCCAAAGCTGCACAAAAACCCCTGAAAACCATAATTAAACCATGGTAATGTACACTTACATATGAATTATAGGAAAAATTGTCCATGCACCATAGGGTGCCCAATCTTCGTGGAGCATTTTGATTGTAAGCTTGCCCTAAACATTGGAAAACATTTTTTCAAGCTGCATATTACTAGATCCGATGAAGAGATCAACTCATTGGTTTGCAAACCAAAGGAATGTGACCAATTGACCAAAAACGTCAACTGAAAACACAAATAGTAAACTTTGTTACCTTGATTGATCTTGCAGTAACTTGCTCGTTAAGTTTCGTTGCAAATAAATTTGCTTTCTTTTCATGAAAAGAATCATGTTGACTTCTTACAACAATAACAACATTGTCTATAAAAGTAAACACTGTTTTTAATGTACTTTTTACAACACTTTATCAAATTGATGATTTGCCTCAATTTATAATGCAGTAATTAAGATTTAATGTTTGTATGACTCACCCATTGTTAGGCTTTCCTGTAAATCATAAACGAAACAAGCAGTTAATAACCTTAAAGCGAAATTGTTTAGAGGTATATAAAATTTTTAGTTTTCTTCATGGGTGTTTGAAGACATAGGTCCCCAACCGGGGGGGGGGGGGGTATTAAATACAATAGCCCAATACAACTTTTAGTATAAAATATTCAGGAATACAATTACAAAAAAGGTATATTATAAATACACATTTAGAGATCCCAGCGGAGGAGGCTAAGCGATACATACATTTGTTGAGTTGTTTCCACTAACTGTCCCAAATTTGAACTGACCCAGGTTATCTGCTTGAAACTCATTGGAGAACCCGGAAATTGCAAAACCTAAAAATCACCAAATATAAGAAACATTAGAAATACTTAAAGGGCATAATCTCGGTGCTTTTTTACAAGTTTGTTGCATGAAATATACCTTGAAAAACAAGTAAAATCAAATTAAATCTTTGAGTAGCCATGTCACAGTCCAAATGTGTACATTTGGTAGTATTGTGGTATAATAGGGGTGTGAAATGAGGAGTAATGAGGGGTATTGAGAGGTTAAAGGTTAAAATGGCGGCAAACCTGAGCGAGGAAGAAGAACTACGAGTAATGGTTTGTTTCTTTATTGAAATTTTATTCAGTGGATTATACATGTGGGCTGTTTTTGAACGTTTGTGATTTAGTTAGTACGACAAGTATAATAGTTTAAACGAATATTACTGACTTATCAATCAATGACTTATTAATTCACCTTCCATGCGTGTCAAATGTTGGGATCCTTGGTCACAAGTGACTAGCAAGTGTTGTGTGGTTTGACTAACTGAGTCTAATTCAAGTAAAGTTGGCAAGTTTGAACCACACAGGGCTTACTGCAATTTTTTCTGCCTACCTGCAAAAAATCCAAATACATGGGCATGTCAGGTTGAAAATGTGTCAAATAGTTATTAATTCAAAACGTGTCAAGTAGTTTAGAGGGGCAGTGTCAGGACATTTTGAGTAATTCTTACACCTGCAAATTTTGCATTAAGCTCGAAAATAATAGCTGCCTATAATGCATGAGTCAAATGCAAGCGTGCCCATCCCCCCCCCCCCCCGGGCCAACCCCCGGGCTTTTAAAAAATTTTTAAAATACATGGTTAATCCCCGGGGGCGGAGATAAAATACATGTGAAAATGCCCCACAGTGGGGCAAAAAGTAGTCGGCAAATTCCCCTCCCCGGGGACACCTGAAATCTGAAACCCTAAATCCAAATTGTTTTTTAAATAGGCGTAATAATTCTGTTCATTTTATGCTTCGTATAAATCATATGTACGACTATTGAATTAATATATATGATTTATACAAAGCATGAAATATACAGAATTCATTAAAATATAATTTTGTGGAAACACCACGTGAGTTTATTACATGATAATAATAAACTTACGTGGTGTTTCCACAAAATTATGTTTTAACTTGGAAATCACTATGCAAACATACAGGGAATTTATTACTAAACAGAATTTATATTACGCATATTTCGAAAACAATTTGGATTTAGGGTTTGAATACTGTCTAGCGTGTTATTTTAATATTCAATACAATATTCAATACAGTCTAATTACCAGTACTACAAACAATAAATAGAGACATTATTTGGAACCTTCTTTTATATCATAACATATTAACATATATTTTGATATTGTTTGAAACTGGTTTGATTATGTTGTTTTGTATTATTATTTGTTCTAAAATAATAGAATCATCATTTCAAATGCCCCACCCCCAGGCAAAGGTTCGCACGCAAATGCCCTACCCCTGGGATGTACTAGACAAGCAAATGCCCCGGGGGGATGGGCACGCTTGGATTTGACTCATGCATAAGCAAAAAATAAATCGATAACATTACAAAAAAATTGTACAGAAATACGAATAGTCAAGATTAGTTGAGGATCCAGACTGCAGAGTATGTCAACAGTGCCCCCGAGACGCACCTACCTTTGTCTTCCCAGATTCAATCTGCCCCCAAAGCTCTAATTTTCATTGTTTTTTTAAAACATATTTTGTTACTTTTGCCCTCAAAGTCACTAATGATCCGCACTCTGCAACTGTTTTGTGCACCTGCACCAGTGATGTTTTCCAGGGGAGAATGCAGGGGAATGGCATCCCCTGACCTTTTTACCAGGGGAATGGCACACCCCCCCCCCCTCTGCAAAAATCAAACATGGGGAAAGGAATTAAAATCATTAAATATAAGCCAAATTCAGTGAACGCCATTCGACACCGTCCAACACCGTTCAACATATACGTTCTAGATATGTGTTATGCTGTTATTTTTGGCAAAGGAAATACTTCAGGACGTAATTTTGTCATCATTTTAATCTCCCTGAAACCTGATAACTTGCACAAAAGTCTAGCAGACTAGCACAAAATTACCAGGCTCTGATAATTGACATCATGAGCCCGAAAACGTCAAGCAGCCGCCCAGCAGGATATAATTGGTGTAGTCTTTCGTGCAATACTGCAATCGCAAACTAAGTTATTTAGCTACTTGCGAAAAACGTCATGTTTAGCTTGCAAAGTTGCCTGCTTGCTGATTTGCTGCATCCTCACATAGCACTGATTGCATCATCGAAAGTTATCATGGTTTTATTTGCTATTCTATTTTGACATCTACCGCACGCAAGCTAGGTTTTTTCAGGTATCATGTTCTACTAAATCCACTTCGAGGATTAAGCTATTACGTATATACTTGACAACTTGTTCACTATGACTATGCATGAGGCTATTAGCCATGAGGTAATTCAAATTATGATGTAATGCTTCCGAAAATATCCATAATTTGCGATCGTGCAACGGTATGAAAACGCAGGAATTCCGCCTAACGCAGGAATTGTAAATAGGTTGTTAACCATTGTAAGATATATGTTGTCTAAACAGTCTAAAATCGTTGGGTTCTTTAAAAAATCTGTGGAAGACTCAATTTCAGAAGAAGAATTACTATCATCAGATAATGAAAATAAGACAAAAGCAATGAAGATGATAAACCTGGCAGAAATGCGAAACCTGATGAAGATGCACAAGTTGTATCACCAAGTCGTCTGGCACAACCCTCAACAGAAGTGACAGTGGCTGATAAGATCGAAAAGGCAAGCACAATATGTGGACCGATGAAATGTGGCGAGAAAAGCAGCAACGTTACCCATGGCTACTGTGTAAAAATGGAAAACTAGGGTGTGATTTCTGTCTGTGTGCAAAACGTTTAGCCGGTCCTCACAGTACACAAGGACTTCACCTGAGCTCGGAATGGCAAACAACTAATGTGACATATAATGGGATCACGCAAGAAGGAAGGCTGACGTCTTTACGGAAAAAAATTTACAAGCATGTACGTTCGCAGGCACACACCAAAGCAAAAGAGATCGTGAATATGCAGAGGTAAGACAGTATGCCTGCCCATGTAGATGCTATGAATAGCAAAATGTTGGATACAACTAAAAGAGTTTTCCGCACCAGCTACTTTATAGCAAAAAAAGACCGACCATTGAACGATCATCAAGAATTGATAGACTTACAAATTCAAAATGGAATCGATATGGGGATTGGTTTGCGTACACGATTCTCTGCAACTAAAATAATTGACCATATTGCAAATGAGATGCGTTCTACGATGTGCAAGACCTTTAAAGAAAGTAAGGGGAAACTTTCCATCCTCATCGACGAGTCCTCTACAAAGTCTGACATTTCAACCCTAATAGTTTACTTGAAAGCCCAACTCGAAATGTCTGGAGAACCACAGTTCTTGTTTCTAGACCTGGTTGACTTGAAAAACGGTGAGAGTGCAGACGAAATTTACAAGACGTTACTGGCTTGTTTACAGCGGCGCAGATTTGACATGGACTACCTGCAAAAACATTTTATTGCGTTTACGTCAGACGGCGCTAGTGTCTTGACTGGGAAGAAATCCGGAGTCATGGAGTTACTTATCCTTCCAAACTTTCCAAAACTTATCTCCTGGCACTGTTTGAACCATCGCTTAGAATTAGCAGTTGGCGATGCCATTGCAGATTTACGGGAAATTAAGATTTTCATCGGTAAATTGCATTCAGTTTACAGCCAGTCCCCAAAGAACATATGATAGTTGAAAGACGCAGCAAACGGTTAAAGGCCATTTTCCACTTCTACCGTGTCGTAGCGAAACGTAACGTATTTCATTGTTTCGTGAACACTCAGGCACAACTAATGATATGAACACAATAGAATACGCTACGTTTCGCTACGGTACGGTTTAAGTGGAAAACGGGCTTAAGATACTCAGCTCCTAAGGATCGGCAAAGTTCTGAGTACGAGATGGGTTGCTAGTAGTTACCGAACAGTTTTAGCTGTTGGTGATAACTACGGAGCACTTTACCTGTATTTTAAAGCCAAAATGGCAGAAAAGGACAAGCAGGCTGCAATGCACAAAGGATTGAGCAGGCGAATTCAATCTCCAGAATTCCTGTTGGACTTGGTACTCATCTGGGACGTCCTTTTTGAGCTTTCTGAGCTCTCTGAAATCCTGCAAGACCGTTCAATGAACAATGTCAGAGCCAATAGATGTGTTAGAAGAGCCACAAGGGGCATCACCGGTACAAAGATGATGATAGCCAACGATTCTGTGACGAGTGGGGGGTTTGGAATTGTTCGTCTATGTTCCAATCATAGGCATGTTAGTGGTGATCATAACGCATTGATTCACAAATTGCTAGATGCAATGAAGGATCGTCTTTTCGCCACAACTGCATCTGGGACTGTCAGAACCAGTGCTACATACCAAAAGCTTCTCGATCAAAGCTTCTGGTTCTTTATCCGACATATTGGCCACAAGATGTTGATTTCAACTAGGATGTAGAAGAAATACGATCACTGTGCGATCGTTTTGGCCTTGCAAGAAGTGTTACAGTGTCTGCATTCCAAGACTATGTTGACAGTCAAGGAAGACGAGTTCCTGACGACCGTCAGCCTTTATTGAGATGTTGCTCCTTTATTGAGATGTTGCTCCTTTATCCCAGTTTCATCAGCTGAATGCGAGCGTGGATTTAGTCAAATGAACTTAGTTTGCACTTCAACAAGAAATCGCCTTCTTATTCACCGCATATCGAATTTGATTGGCTACGAAATTATCCAGCAGATGATCAAAGAGTGAAGAAACGCAAGTCGGAAAATGATGAAGAGACAACTACGAAGCAAGCCGTCTGGAAATTACTTTGAAGTTTAAAGCTGAGACATTTTTGACATTTTTACATCAAACAGTAGTTTAAATTACAATTTGACGCCTGTGTTCATACAGTAAGCCGAATGTATATAATTACATATAATTATCAAATATATTGTTTGTTTTACCAGAATAGATGTGACATATTTTAACAAGCATGTTTATTAGACAAAAGGCCGCTTGTTCAATTTCATTACCATTAGCCACGCCCAATCGCGTGACCACGCCCAATCGCATGACCATGCCCAATCGCATGACCATGCCCATTTGATTTTCAAGAAGTCCCCCCACTTCTAAAATTAGCAAAACATCGCTGACCTGCACCTAAGATCTGTGCCTTCTCCTCACCCGAGATCTCATTTAAAACTGCTGTACTCTGCAGTCTGGTCGAGGATTAAGTTGGATTGTATTTGTCATCTTGAAAAGTTGTTAGCAAACAGCTTTTCAATTTTGCTCATATTTTAATAAAATATTTCCTAACATTGTATGTTGAAGCTTGCAGTAGGCCTGTAATGATTAATATTACCAATATATTGTTGCAGAATAGATTGGAGTAAATTTTGCTTCAGGTTTTTTGAATACAGGACATTTTTGGTAAGTAGTGGCCTGACACTGTCCCTTTTAAAACCAATGATAAAAAATTGTATCCAGAATGTTTTTCAATGAAGGTCTCATGATGTGTTGTTACCTTCACAGACACTAGAGTTTCAATGGCTCCTGGAAAAGCAAGTTCCTTCTATCTTAAGAAAAGTTGAAAGCGTTTTAAAGGTGATGTAGAGTAAGATCCTCCCATCATCCACCAAAAGAATAGAATGGAACTCAACATATCACACAACAATCACAACACACAAGACAACACACACAGTGACTTACAGCATAAAACATTTTCAAGAAAATATGTTTGTCAGTAAATAGCAAAGGTCCATCATGAAGAATAAGCTGTGTAAATTAGCAGGCATTTAAAATTTGTTTATTTGGTTTGTACTTTTAGGCATGTGATGAAAAATTTAATACCAAAGCACAAAATAAAACAGGTATGTCATTGTTAGGCTTGCTTCAAAGTCCGTACATATATGCAAATCTTGATATTGTTTTTGTCATAATCATAGATAGTGGCTCTGAGAAACCTGATAAATTTTTGCTCAAGACTCCCAGGTAGGCTGCGCCCGGCTGCTACTTGAGTATTGCCAAGTTAGTTATTATTAGCAATATTAGTTTGTTATTTATAGTATGCTTAATAAACGGACCCTTGAAAATCAGGAGCCTACAATCCTTAAAGGGTTATCGTTTTAAAATATTGTTAAATAGTAATAATCATAATATAAATAATTTATGTCTTTATTTATAATGAACAACCTGAGCGGAAGTATTAATGACACTACAGGTGTAAATACAACCTGGTTCGGCCCCAGACCTGGCGCTTAGAGATCAAGCGTCCTTTGTGGAGTCTGAGTTGTTCCAACAACTGCAGATGTCTGAATTTCATCCAACACAACTGAAATACCCAACTCCTTTAAATAACGCCCCAACGGCCATGACACAGCACCCAAACACCAATGGAACAACCTTTTTGTGATTTCCTTAGTAAGTCATAGGTAATTTTAGGAGTAGTTGATAATCTGGAGGATTATGTCACAATCTCCATTTTGTTTTAACACTCTTATCTCACCAGATCTGGAAACTCCCTGTACCATATGTCAGCAGACTTAGTACCATATTTTCTACATAGCTCCCAGTATACCTTAAACCCATGCAGTCATGCCTTCTATGATACTCCCTCTGCACTAACCCACTACATCCACCTGCCAGATGACCAACTAACTCCACTTTTTTTCCACAAACCCTACACTTTGGATCAACATGCTCCCGTTCAATTGTTGCACAAAAGAATCGTGTCCCCATTGCCTGTTCCTGAGCGTCAAAACCATACCATTCTCTGCCCTTTACTAAATAACCTGCTCTTAACTGCTTCCATGATCTGGCATCAATCACTTTCAATACATCTCTCACACTTTCCATGCACCTCTTAGCCATAAAGAATTCCATCCGTCGTTCTTTCTCCACGTATTTCTTCTTGCTTACTCATTCTTTGTTGCTTACTCATTCTTTGTTGCTTCCACGTTTAATGTCTCTCCGACAGCCTTAAGCACCCATTCATCTGTTGCCATAACTTACTTTGACAAAACAAGTTCCACATGCTTTACACAATCAAACATGCTGATTAATCCCCTCCTGCTATCCTTCCGTTTCACATACATATGGTTCACCATTTTTTGCTTTTGCCTCACCCAACCAAGTAGCATCACCATCATCATGTCTCTTCTCTACCAATCAAATTCTACTCCAAAACTTTGTTCCCCCTCTCCACTTGAAGGTTTGTCTTGCCTGCCAACTCCTTATACAACTTACTTTGGTTATTCTTGAACAAATTGTTCTGTCTAACCTTGGTACACTTGTCCACATGCGACTGAATCTTTGTACTCCCAGAGTGTATCTTTTGTTTTTAACAACATTGCCACTGCTAATGATCCCTTGCGAACAAGTGTTCAATCAATCCATCAATTTTTCCCAAGAATTGTCCCCTTCCTCTACCTGTCAACTGTTGCTAAATCCTTTTGTCAATTCCCAGTGCTCATTTGATCCCTCTTTGTCATCTAGGTTTCTTATTTTCATTTCTCATTCCTTTTTTTCCCCTTTCTTTGCCATTCCATCTACAATCTTCACCCTCTTTATTCATCCTCCTGTCTTGTGTCTTCATGTTTGGAACCTCTAACCACTCGTCATTCCCAACACTCTTTTCATGTGTTTGAATACATTATTCTTCTCCTCATCATAATTTGCCACTCTTAGGCCATCATCTCTAATGAAGATAACCAATCATTCAACAACGTCAACTACAATCTCCATTGCTTTGATTCATTTAACTGATTCAGCTTTTTTGTTTTCCATATTACTATATCAATTTAAATTGTAAAGGCTGTTGAAGATTGTTCCATGTAAATAGTATGTATCTAAATTTAAACCTGGCTATTATTAATTGTGTGATATATCAAAGTTTTGTAATTGCTTGCTTGGTGTTGTTATTAAAGTCTATTGCATCTTTCGTGTAGTATTGATGTATTGAAAGGTTATGTGACGGTGAATGGAGACTCTGTAACAAATGCTGTGAGTGAAAGTATATACTGTATTAGTAATGATAATAATCGTAATGAAGATCATCTATGATCAGCATCACAATCATCATTGTGATCATTGTCAGTGTCATCATCATCATCATCAGTACCATCATCGTGTAAGAATCGCATTCATCATTTTCATGCAATATGGGAAGATGACAAATGAAGAGAGATAAAACATGCAAGGCCACTAGATGGCCAAATAGGTGAAGTGACGCAGATTCTGAAAAAGCTCTAAGATATGTTCATCAATCATTTTTGCCAAGTTTCAACAGATTTCATTACAATTTGCAAAATTTTAGAATTCAAGCACATTTTTCAATTGAATTAAATTTTTAAATCATTGCAAAGTGTATAGAAATCTCTTGAAACTTGGCAAACATGATTGAGTTACTCATGTAAATGAGTTGACTCAGAATCATGTAATACTTTTCACACATTGCCAAATCAGCTTACCCCTGTGTAAAAGCTCAGTTTGGACCAGTGAAGATACACTTGCAACAGTCTCCTTGTGTTTACCACGGAGTTCAATTTTTTCCTACTTTAGTATATGCTTGAATTTTTTACATTGTGCAAAGTGTATTGAAATCTGTTAAAACTTGGCAAAAATGACTGAATCAGTCATCCTGGATGAAAAAACATAGTTTGAAAGCTTGAGGACATATTTTAGAGCTTTTTCAGCATCTGCCTCATTTTACCTTTTTTGCTATTTAGTGGCCTTGTATGTTGTATCTCTCTTCATTTGCTATCTACTCATATTTCCTGAAAATCCTGTGAAATTTTTCTCACATCACCGAATCAACTCACCTTGGCGTAAAAGCTAAGTTTGGGCCAGTAATGATATACTTGCAACAGTTTCCTTGATATAGTAACAAAATTCAGTTTCCTTGTGTTTACCTCCGAGTTCAACTTTCTCCCACTTTAGTATATGTGCTAGAGTTTTTGAAATTTTCAAAACCATAATAAAATTTGATAAAACTTGCAAAAATGATTGAATCAGTCATTGTTGATGGAAAAGCTTTGTTTCCAAGTTTACCCATTTTACCCATTTCTCCTCCCAATGGCTCTTTCTATGTGCTACCTGTCTTGATTCAGAACCTTTGCATTTTACATCAAAATCAGTTGAAATTTTGCATGCATCGCTGTTCGACTGGTCTCTTGAGAATAAACTAACTTTGGACTTGTCTTGTTATATTTGGAAGAGCTTAGTGGAAAATACCTGTTGTTGTAACTTTTTTCCTCATTGTTAATTGTACCTGAAATTTTGAAAATGTTGAAATTGTGATGAAATTCATTGAAACTTGGTGGAAATGACTAAATCACGCATTGTTTGTGAAAAAACTTTGTTTGGAGTTCTGGAAATGCATTATAGTGATGTTTCAGCTTGCCCATGATTTCACCCATTTTTCTTCCCAGTGGCTCTTTCTATGTACCAACTGCCTTGATTCAGAACCTTTTCATTTTACATCAAAATCAGTTGAAATTTTGCACGCATCACTGTTCCACTGGTCTCTTGAGAATAAACTAACTTTGGACTTGTCTGGTTATATTTGGAAGAGCTTAGTGGAAGATACCTGTTGTTGTAACTTTTTTCCTCATTGTTAATTGTACCTGAAATTTTTAAAATGTGGAAATTGTGATGAAATTGATTGAAACTTGGTGGAAATCACTAAATGACGCATTGTTTGTGAAAAAACTTTATTTGGAGTTCTGGAAATGCATTATAGTGATGTTTCAGCTTGCCCATGATTTCACCCATTTTTCTTCCCAATGGCTCTTTCTATGTGCTACGGTTCTTGATTCAGAACCTTCGCATTTTACATCAAAATCAGTTGAAATTTTGCACGCATCACTGTTCCACTGGTGTCTTGAGAATCGATTAACTTTGGATTTGTCAGGTTATATTTGGAAGAGCTTAGTGGAAGATACCTGTTATTGTAACTTTTTTCCTCATTGTTAATTGTACCTGAAATTTTGAAAATGTTGAAATTGTGATGAAATTCGTTGAAACTTGGTGGAAGTGACTAAATGACGCATTGTTTGTGAAAAAACTTTGTTTGGAGTTCTGGAAATGCATTATAGTGATGTTTCAGCTTGCCCATGATTTCACCATTTTTTCTTCCCAGTGCGTCTTTGTATGTACCAACTGTCTTGATTCAGAACCTTTTCATTTTACATTAAAATCAGTTGAAATTTTGCACGCATCACTGTTCCACTGGTCTCTTGAGAATCGATTAACTTTGGACTTGTCTGGTTATATTTGGAAGAGCTTAGTGGAAGATACCTGTTGTTGTAACTTTTTTCCTCATTGTTAATTGTACCTGAAATTTTTAAAATGTGGAAATTGTGATGAAATTAATTGAAACTTGGTGGAAATCACTAAATGACGCATTGTTTGTGAAAAAACTTTATTTGGAGTTCTGGAAATGCATTATAGTGATGTTTCAGCTTGCCCATGATTTCACCCATTTTTCTTCCCAATGGCTCTTTCTATGTGCTACGGTTCTTGATTCAGAACCTTCGCATTTTACATCAAAATCAGTTGAAATTTTGCACGCATCACTGTTCCACTGGTGTCTTGAGAATCGATTAACTTTGGATTTGTCAGGTTATATTTGGAAGAGCTTAGTGGAAGATACCTGTTATTGTAACTTTTTTCCTCATTGTTAATTGTACCTGAAATTTTGAAAATGTTGAAATTGTGATGAAATTCGTTGAAACTTGGTGGAAGTGACTAAAAGACGCATTGTTTGTGAAAAAACTTTGTTTGGAGTTCTGGAAATGCATTATAGTGATGTTTAGCTTGCCCATGATTTCACCATTTTTTCTTCCCAGTGTGTCTTTGTATGTACCAATTGTCTTGATTCAGAACCTTTTCATTTTACATTAAAATCAGTTGAAATTTTGCACGCATCACTGTTCCACTGGTCTCTTGAGAATCGATTAACTTTGGACTTGTCTGGTTATATTTGGAAGAGCTTAGTGGAAGATACCTGTTGTTGTAACTTTTTTCCTCATTGTTAACTGTACCTGAAATTTTGAAAATGTTGAAATTGTGATGAAATTCGTTGAAACTTTGTGAAAGTGACTAAATGACACATTGTTTGTGAAAAAACTTTGTTTGGAGTTCTGGAAATGCATTATAGTGATGTTTCAGCTTGCCCATGATTTCACCCATTTTTCTTCCCAGTGGCTCTTTCTATTTACCAACTGTCTTGATTCAGAACCTTTTCATTTTACATCAAAATCAGTTGAAATTTTGCACGCATCACTGTTCCACTGGTCTCTTGAAAAGAAACTAACTTTGGACTTGTCTTGTTATATTTGGAAGAACTTAGTGGAAGATACCTGTTGTTGTAACTTTTTTCCTCATTGTTAATTGTACCTGAAATTTTGAAAATGATCAAATTGTGATGAAATTCGTTGAAACTTGGTGGAAATGACTAAATGACGCATTGTTTGTGAAAAAACTTTATTTGGAGTTCTGGAAATGCATTATAGTGATGTTTCAGCTTGCCCATGATTTTACCCATTTTTCTTCCCAATAACTCTTTCTATGTGCTACAGTTCTTGATTCAGAACCTTTGCATTTTACATCAAAATCAGTTGAAATTTTGCACGCATCACTGTTCCACTGGTCTCTTGAGAATAAACTAACTTTGGACTTGTCTGGTTATATTTGGAAGAGCTTAGTGGAAGATACCTGTTGTTGTAACTTTTTTCCTCATTATTAATTGTACCTGAAATTTTGAAAATGTGGAAATTGTGATTAAATTGATTGAAACTTGGTGGAAATGACTAAATGACGCATTGTTTGTGAAAAAACTTTGTTTGGAGTTCTGGAAATGCATTATAGTGATGTTTCAGCTTGCCCATGATTTCACCCATTTTTCTTCCCAATGGCTCTTTCTATGTGCTACGGTTCTTTATTCAGAACCTTCGCATTTTACATCAAAATCAGTTGAAATTTTGCACGCATCACTGTTCCACTGGTCTCTTGAGAATAAACTAACTTTGGACTTGTTTGGTTATATTTGGAAGAGCTTAGTGGAAGATACCTGTTGTTGTAACTTTTTTCCTCATTGTTAATTGTACCTGAAATTTTGAAAATGTGGAAATTGTGATGAAATTGATTGAAACTTGGTGGAAATGACTAAATGACGCATTGTTTGTGAAAAAACTTTATTTGGAATTCTGGAAATGCATTATAGTGAAGTTTCAGCTTGCCCATGATTTCACTTATTTTTCTTCCCAATGGCTCTTTCTATGTGCTACGGTTCTTGATTCAGAACCTTTTCATTTTACATCAAAATCAGTTGAAATTTTGCACGCATCACTGTTCCACTGGTCTCTTGAAAAGAAACTAACTTTGGACTTGTCTGGTTATATTTGAAAGAGCTTAGTGGAAAATACCTGTTGTTGTAACTTTTTTCCTCATTGTTAATTGTACCTGAAATTTTGAAAATGTGGAAATTGTAATGAAATTGATTGAAACTTGGTGGAAATGACTAAATGACGCATTGTTTGTGAAAAAACTTTATTTGGAGTTCTGGAAATGCATTATAGTGATGTTTCAGCTTCCCCATGATTTCACCCATTTTTCTTCCCAATGGCTCTTTCTATGTGCTACGGTTCTTGATTCAGAACCTTCGCATTTTACATCAAAATCAGTTGAAATTTTGCACGCATCACTGTTCCACTGGTCTGTTGAGAATCGATTAACTTTGGACTTGTCAGGTTATATTTGGAAGAGCTTAGTGGAAGATAGCTGTTGTTGTAACTTTTTTCCTCATTGTTGATTGTACCTGAAATTTTGAAAATGTGGAAATTGTGATGAAATTGATTGAAACTTGGTGGAAATGACTAAATGACGCATTGTTTGTGAAAAAACTTTATTTGGAGTTTTGCAAATGCATTATAGTGATGTTTCAGCTTGCCCATGATTTCACCCATTTTTCTTCCCAATGGCTTTTTCTATGTGCTAAGGTTCTTTATTCAGAACCTTCGCATTTTACATCAAAATCAGTTGAAATTTTGCACGCATCACTGTTCCACTGGTCTCTTGAGAATAAACTAACTTTGGACTTGTCTGGTTATATTTGGAAGAGCTTAGTGGAAGATACCTGTTGTTGTAACTTTTTTCCTCATTGTTAATTGTACCTGAAATTTTTAAAATGTGGAAATTGTGATGAAATTGATTGAAACTTGGTGGAAATCACTAAATGACGCATTGTTTGTGAAAAAACTTTATTTGGAGTTCTGGAAATGCATTATAGTGATGTTTCAGCTTGCCCATGATTTCACCCATTTTTCTTCCCAATGGCTCTTTCTATGTGCTACGGTTCTTGATTCAGAACCTTCGCATTTTACATCAAAATCAGTTGAAATTTTGCACGCATCACTGTTCCACTGGTGTCTTGAGAATCGATTAACTTTGGATTTGTCAGGTTATATTTGGAAGAGCTTAGTGGAAGATACCTGTTATTGTAACTTTTTTCCTCATTGTTAATTGTACCTGAAATTTTGAAAATGTTGAAATTGTGATGAAATTCGTTGAAACTTGGTGGAAGTGACTAAATGACGCATTGTTTGTGAAAAAACTTTGTTTGGAGTTCTGGAAATGCATTATAGTGATGTTTCAGCTTGCCCATGATTTCACCATTTTTTCTTCCCAGTGCGTCTTTGTATGTACCAACTGTCTTGATTCAGAACCTTTTCATTTTACATTAAAATCAGTTGAAATTTTGCACGCATCACTGTTCCACTGGTCTCTTGAGAATCGATTAACTTTGGACTTGTCTGGTTATATTTGGAAGAGCTTAGTGGAAGATACCTGTTGTTGTAACTTTTTTCCTCATTGTTAATTGTACCTGAAATTTTTAAAATGTGGAAATTGTGATGAAATTAATTGAAACTTGGTGGAAATCACTAAATGACGCATTGTTTGTGAAAAAACTTTATTTGGAGTTCTGGAAATGCATTATAGTGATGTTTCAGCTTGCCCATGATTTCACCCATTTTTCTTCCCAATGGCTCTTTCTATGTGCTACGGTTCTTGATTCAGAACCTTCGCATTTTACATCAAAATCAGTTGAAATTTTGCACGCATCACTGTTCCACTGGTGTCTTGAGAATCGATTAACTTTGGATTTGTCAGGTTATATTTGGAAGAGCTTAGTGGAAGATACCTGTTATTGTAACTTTTTTCCTCATTGTTAATTGTACCTGAAATTTTGAAAATGTTGAAATTGTGATGAAATTCGTTGAAACTTGGTGGAAGTGACTAAAAGACGCATTGTTTGTGAAAAAACTTTGTTTGGAGTTCTGGAAATGCATTATAGTGATGTTTAGCTTGCCCATGATTTCACCATTTTTTCTTCCCAGTGCGTCTTTGTATGTACCAATTGTCTTGATTCAGAACCTTTTCATTTTACATTAAAATCAGTTGAAATTTTGCACGCATCACTGTTCCACTGGTCTCTTGAGAATCGATTAACTTTGGACTTGTCTGGTTATATTTGGAAGAGCTTAGTGGAAGATACCTGTTGTTGTAACTTTTTTCCTCATTGTTAATTGTACCTGAAATTTTTAAAATGTGGAAATTGTGATGAAATTAATTGAAACTTGGTGGAAATCACTAAATGACGCATTGTTTGTGAAAAAACTTTATTTGGAGTTCTGGAAATGCATTATAGTGATGTTTCAGCTTCCCCATGATTTCACCCATTTTTCTTCCCAATGGCTCTTTCTATGTGCTACGGTTCTTGATTCAGAACCTTCGCATTTTACATCAAAATCAGTTGAAATTTTGCCCGCATCACTGTTCCACTGGTCTCTTGAGAATAAACTAACTTTGGACTTGTCTGGTTATATTTGGAAGAGCTTAGTGGAAGATACCTGTTGTTGTAACTTTTTTCCTCATTGTTAATTGTACCTGAAATTTTGAAAATGATCAAATTGTGATGAAATTCGTTGAAACTTGGTGGAAGTGACTAAATGACGCATTGTTTGTGAAAAAACTTTGTTTGGAGTTCTGGAAATGCATTATAGTGATGTTTCAGCTTGCCCATGATTTCACCCATTTTTCTTCCCAATGGCTCTTTCTATGTGCTACGGTTCTTTATTCAGAACCTTCGCATTTTACATCAAAATCAGTTGAAATTTTGCACGCATCACTGTTCCACTGGTCTCTTGAGAATAAACTAACTTTGGACTTGTTTGGTTATATTTGGAAGAGCTTAGTGGAAGACACCTGTTGTTGTAACTTTTTTCCTCATTGTTAATTGTACCTGAAATTTTGAAAATGTGGAAATTGTGATGAAATTGATTGAAACTTGGTGGAAATGACTAAATGATGCATTGTTTGTGAAAAAACTTTATTTGGAATTCTGGAAATGCATTATAGTGAAGTTTCAGCTTGCCCATGATTTCACTTATTTTTCTTCCCAATGGCTCTTTCTATGTGCTACGGTTCTTGATTCAGAACCTTCGCATTTTACATCAAAATCAGTTGAAATTTTGCACGCATCACTGTTCCACTGGTGTCTTGAGAATCGATTAACTTTGGATTTGTCAGGTTATATTTGGAAGAGCTTAGTGGAAGATACCTGTTGTTGTAACTTTTTTCCTCAGTGTTAATTGTACCTGAAATTTTAAAAATGTTGAAATTGTGATGAAATTCGTTGAAACTTGGTGGAAGTGACTGAATGACGCATTGTTTGTGAAAAAACTTTATTTGGAGTTCTGGAAATGCATTATAGTGATGTTTCAGCTTGCCCATGATTTCACCATTTTTTCTTCCCAATGGCTCTTTCTATGTGCTACGGTTCTTGATTCAGAACCTTCGCATTTTACATCAAAATCAGTTGAAATTTTGCACGCATCGCTGTTCCACTGGTCTCTTTAGAAGAAACTAACTTTGGACTTGTCTGGTTATATTTGGAAGAGCTTAGTGGAAGATACCTGTTGTTGTAACTTTTTTCCTCATTG
The DNA here is from genome assembly GCA_963855995.1 of Muricea muricata. NCBI lineage: Eukaryota > Metazoa > Cnidaria > Anthozoa > Malacalcyonacea > Plexauridae > Muricea > Muricea muricata. The sequence continues at coordinate 1,498,315 of OY979729.1, read as the reverse complement.
TTAATTGTACCTGAAATTTTTAAAATGTTTAAATTGTGATGAAATTGATTGAAACTTGGTGGCAGTGACTAAATGATGCATTGTTTGTGAAAAAACTTTGTTTGGAGTTCTGGAAATGCATTATAGTGATGTTTCAGCTTGCCCATGATTTCACCCATTTTTCTTCCCAATAACTTTTTCTATGTGCTACAGTTCTTGATTCAGAACCTTTGCATTTTACATCAAAATCAGTTGAAATTTTGCGCGCATCACTGTTCCACTGGTCTCTGGAGAATAAACTAACTTTGGACTTGTCTGGTTATATTTGGAAGAGCTTAGTGGAAGATACCTGTTGTTGTAACTTTTTTCCTCATTATTAATTGTACCTGAAATTTTGAAAACGTGGAAATTGTGATGAAATTGATTGAAACTTGGTGGAAATGACTAAATGACGCATTGTTTGTGAAAAAACTTTATTTGGAGTTCTGGAAATGCATTATAGTGATGTTTCAGCTTGCCCATGATTTCACCCATTTTTCTTCCCAATGGCTCTGTCTATGTGCTACAGTTCTTTATTCAGAACCTTTGCATTTTACATCAAAATCAGTTGAAATTTTGCACGCATCGCTGTTCCACTGGTCTCTTGAGAATCGATTAACTTTGGACTTGTCAGGTTATATTTGGAAGAGCTTAGTGGAGGATACCTGTTGTTGTAACTTTTTTCCTCATTGTTGACTGTACCTGAAATTTTGAAAATGTTGAAATTGTGATGAAATTGATTGAAACTTTGTGGAAATGACTAAATGACGCATTGTTTGTGAAAAAACTTTATTTGGAGTTCTGGAAATGCATTATAGTGATGTTTCAGCTTGCCCATGATTTCACCCATTTTTCTTCCTAGTGGCTCTTTCTATGTACCAACTGTCTTGATTCAGAACCTTTTCATTTTACATCAAAATCAGTTGAAATTTTGCATGCATCACTGTTCCACTGGTCTCTTGAAAAGAAACTAACTTTGGACTTGTCTGGTTATATTTGAAAGAGCTTAGTGGAAAATACCTGTTGTTGTAACTTTTTTCCTCATTGTTAATTGTACCTGAAATTTTGAAAATGTGGAAATTGTAATGAAATTGATTGAAACTTGGTGGAAATGACTAAATGACGCATTGTTTGTGAAAAAACTTTATTTGGAGTTCTGGAAATGCATTATAGTGATGTTTCAGCTTCCCCATGATTTCACACATTTTTCTTCCCAATGGCTCTTTCTTTGTGCTACGGTTCTTGATTCAGAACCTTCGCATTTTACATCAAAATCAGTTGAAATTTTGCACGCATCACTGTTCCACTGGTCTGTTGAGAATCGATTAACTTTGGACTTGTCAGGTTATATTTGGAAGAGCTTAGTGGAAGATAGCTGTTGTTGTAACTTTTTTCCTCATCGTTGATTGTACCTGAAATTTTGAAAATGTGGAAACTGTGATGAAATTGATTGAAACTTGGTGGAAATGACTAAATGACGCATTGTTTGTGAAAAAACTTTATTTGGAGTTTTGCAAATGCATTATAGTGATGTTTCAGCTTGCCCATGATTTCACCATTTTTTCTTCCCAATGGCTCTTTCTATGTGCTATGGTTCTTGATTCAGAACCTTCGCATTTTACATCAAAATCAGTTGAAATTTTGCACGCATCGCTGTTCCACTGGTCTCTTTAGAAGAAACTAACTTTGGACTTGTCTGGTTATATTTGGAAGAGCTTAGTGGAAGATACCTGTTGTTGTAACTTTTTTCCTCATTGTTAATTGTACCTGAAATTTGGAAAATGTTTAAATTGTGATGAAATTGATTGAAACTTGGTGGCAGTGACTAAATGATGCATTGTTTGTGAAAAAACTTTGTTTGGAGTTCTGGAAATGCATTATAGTGATGTTTCAGCTTGCCCATGATTTCACCCATTTTTCTTCCCAATAACTTTTTCTATGTGCTACAGTTCTTGATTCAGAACCTTTGCATTTTACATCAAAATCAGTTGAAATTTTGCGCGCATCACTGTTCCACTGGTCTCTGGAGAATAAACTAACTTTGGACTTGTCTGGTTATATTTGGAAGAGCTTAGTGGAAGATACGTGTTGTTGTAACTTTTTCCTCATTGTTAATTGTACTTGAAATTTTGAAAATGTTGAAATTGTAATGAAATTCGTTGAAACTTGGTGGAAGTGACTAAATGACGCATTGTTTGTGAAAAAACTTTGTTTGGAGTTCTGGAAATGCATTATAGTGATGTTTCAGCTTGCCCATGATTTCACCCATTTTTCTTCCCAATGGCTCTTTCTATGTGCTACGGTTCTTGATTCAGAACCTTCGCATTTTACATCAAAATCAGTTGAAATTTGGCACGCATCACTGTTCCACTGGTCTCTTGAGAATAATCTAACTTTGGACTTGTTTGGTTATATTTGGAAGAGCTTAGTGGAAGAGACCTGTTGTTGTAACTTTTTTCCTCATTGTTAATTGTACCTGAAATTTTTAAAATGTGGAAATTGTGATGAAATTGATTGAAACTTGGTGGAAATGACTAAATGACGCATTGTTTGTGAAAAAACTTTGTTTGGAGTTCTGGAAATGCATTATAGTGATGTTTCAGCTTGCCCATGATTTCACCCATTTTTCTTCCCAATAACTTTTTCTATGTGCTACAGTTCTTGATTCAGAACCTTTGCATTTTACATCAAAATCAGTTGAAATTTTGCGCGCATCACTGTTCCACTGGTCTCTGGAGAATAAACTAACTTTGGACTTGTCTGGTTATATTTGGAAGAGCTTAGTGGAAGATACGTGTTGTTGTAACTTTTTCCTCATTGTTAATTGTACTTGAAATTTTGAAAATGTTGAAATTGTAATGAAATTCGTTGAAACTTGGTGGAAGTGACTAAATGACGCATTGTTTGTGAAAAAACTTTGTTTGGAGTTCTGGAAATGCATTATAGTGATGTTTCAGCTTGCCCATGATTTCACCCATTTTTCTTCCCAATGGCTCTTTCTATGTGCTACGGTTCTTGATTCAGAACCTTCGCATTTTACATCAAAATCAGTTGAAATTTTGCACGCATCACTGTTCCACTGGTGTCTTGAGAATCGATTAACTTTGGATTTGTCAGGTTATATTTGGAAGAGCTTAGTGGAAGATACCTGTTATTGTAACTTTTTTCCTCATTGTTAATTGTACCTGAAATTTTGAAAATGTTGAAATTGTGATGAAATTCGTTGAAACTTGGTGGAAGTGACTAAATGACGCATTGTTTGTGAAAAAACTTTGTTTGGAGTTCTGGAAATGCATTATAGTGATGTTTCAGCTTGCCCATGATTTCACCATTTTTTCTTCCCAGTGCGTCTTTGTATGTACCAACTGTCTTGATTCAGAACCTTTTCATTTTACATTAAAATCAGTTGAAATTTTGCACGCATCACTGTTCCACTGGTCTCTTGAGAATCGATTAACTTTGGACTTGTCTGGTTATATTTGGAAGAGCTTAGTGGAAGATACCTGTTGTTGTAACTTTTTTCCTCATTGTTAATTGTACCTGAAATTTTTAAAATGTGGAAATTGTGATGAAATTAATTGAAACTTGGTGGAAATCACTAAATGACGCATTGTTTGTGAAAAAACTTTATTTGGAGTTCTGGAAATGCATTATAGTGATGTTTCAGCTTGCCCATGATTTCACCCATTTTTCTTCCCAATGGCTCTTTCTATGTGCTACGGTTCTTGATTCAGAACCTTCGCATTTTACATCAAAATCAGTTGAAATTTTGCACGCATCACTGTTCCACTGGTGTCTTGAGAATCGATTAACTTTGGATTTGTCAGGTTATATTTGGAAGAGCTTAGTGGAAGATACCTGTTATTGTAACTTTTTTCCTCATTGTTAATTGTACCTGAAATTTTGAAAATGTTGAAATTGTGATGAAATTCGTTGAAACTTGGTGGAAGTGACTAAAAGACGCATTGTTTGTGAAAAAACTTTGTTTGGAGTTCTGGAAATGCATTATAGTGATGTTTAGCTTGCCCATGATTTCACCATTTTTTCTTCCCAGTGCGTCTTTGTATGTACCAATTGTCTTGATTCAGAACCTTTTCATTTTACATTAAAATCAGTTGAAATTTTGCACGCATCACTGTTCCACTGGTCTCTTGAGAATCGATTAACTTTGGACTTGTCTGGTTATATTTGGAAGAGCTTAGTGGAAGATACCTGTTGTTGTAACTTTTTTCCTCATTGTTAATTGTACCTGAAATTTTTAAAATGTGGAAATTGTGATGAAATTAATTGAAACTTGGTGGAAATCACTAAATGACGCATTGTTTGTGAAAAAACTTTATTTGGAGTTCTGGAAATGCATTATAGTGATGTTTCAGCTTCCCCATGATTTCACCCATTTTTCTTCCCAATGGCTCTTTCTATGTGCTACGGTTCTTGATTCAGAACCTTCGCATTTTACATCAAAATCAGTTGAAATTTTGCCCGCATCACTGTTCCACTGGTCTCTTGAGAATAAACTAACTTTGGACTTGTCTGGTTATATTTGGAAGAGCTTAGTGGAAGATACCTGTTGTTGTAACTTTTTTCCTCATTGTTAATTGTACCTGAAATTTTGAAAATGATCAAATTGTGATGAAATTCGTTGAAACTTGGTGGAAGTGACTAAATGACGCATTGTTTGTGAAAAAACTTTGTTTGGAGTTCTGGAAATGCATTATAGTGATGTTTCAGCTTGCCCATGATTTCACCCATTTTTCTTCCCAATGGCTCTTTCTATGTGCTACGGTTCTTTATTCAGAACCTTCGCATTTTACATCAAAATCAGTTGAAATTTTGCACGCATCACTGTTCCACTGGTCTCTTGAGAATAAACTAACTTTGGACTTGTTTGGTTATATTTGGAAGAGCTTAGTGGAAGACACCTGTTGTTGTAACTTTTTTCCTCATTGTTAATTGTACCTGAAATTTTGAAAATGTGGAAATTGTGATGAAATTGATTGAAACTTGGTGGAAATGACTAAATGATGCATTGTTTGTGAAAAAACTTTATTTGGAATTCTGGAAATGCATTATAGTGAAGTTTCAGCTTGCCCATGATTTCACTTATTTTTCTTCCCAATGGCTCTTTCTATGTGCTACGGTTCTTGATTCAGAACCTTCGCATTTTACATCAAAATCAGTTGAAATTTTGCACGCATCACTGTTCCACTGGTGTCTTGAGAATCGATTAACTTTGGATTTGTCAGGTTATATTTGGAAGAGCTTAGTGGAAGATACCTGTTGTTGTAACTTTTTTCCTCAGTGTTAATTGTACCTGAAATTTTAAAAATGTTGAAATTGTGATGAAATTCGTTGAAACTTGGTGGAAGTGACTGAATGACGCATTGTTTGTGAAAAAACTTTATTTGGAGTTCTGGAAATGCATTATAGTGATGTTTCAGCTTGCCCATGATTTCACCATTTTTTCTTCCCAATGGCTCTTTCTATGTGCTACGGTTCTTGATTCAGAACCTTCGCATTTTACATCAAAATCAGTTGAAATTTTGCACGCATCGCTGTTCCACTGGTCTCTTTAGAAGAAACTAACTTTGGACTTGTCTGGTTATATTTGGAAGAGCTTAGTGGAAGATACCTGTTGTTGTAACTTTTTTCCTCATTGTTAATTGTACCTGAAATTTTTAAAATGTTTAAATTGTGATGAAATTGATTGAAACTTGGTGGCAGTGACTAAATGATGCATTGTTTGTGAAAAAACTTTGTTTGGAGTTCTGGAAATGCATTATAGTGATGTTTCAGCTTGCCCATGATTTCACCCATTTTTCTTCCCAATAACTTTTTCTATGTGCTACAGTTCTTGATTCAGAACCTTTGCATTTTACATCAAAATCAGTTGAAATTTTGCGCGCATCACTGTTCCACTGGTCTCTGGAGAATAAACTAACTTTGGACTTGTCTGGTTATATTTGGAAGAGCTTAGTGGAAGATACCTGTTGTTGTAACTTTTTTCCTCATTATTAATTGTACCTGAAATTTTGAAAACGTGGAAATTGTGATGAAATTGATTGAAACTTGGTGGAAATGACTAAATGACGCATTGTTTGTGAAAAAACTTTATTTGGAGTTCTGGAAATGCATTATGGTGATGTTTCAGCTTGCCCATGATTTCACCCATTTTTCTTCCCAATGGCTCTGTCTATGTGCTACAGTTCTTTATTCAGAACCTTTGCATTTTACATCAAAATCAGTTGAAATTTTGCACGCATCGCTGTTCCACTGGTCTCTTGAGAATCGATTAACTTTGGACTTGTCAGGTTATATTTGGAAGAGCTTAGTGGAGGATACCTGTTGTTGTAACTTTTTTCCTCATTGTTGACTGTACCTGAAATTTTGAAAATGTTGAAATTGTGATGAAATTGATTGAAACTTTGTGGAAATGACTAAATGACGCATTGTTTGTGAAAAAACTTTATTTGGAGTTCTGGAAATGCATTATAGTGATGTTTCAGCTTGCCCATGATTTCACCCATTTTTCTTCCTAGTGGCTCTTTCTATGTACCAACTGTCTTGATTCAGAACCTTTTCATTTTACATCAAAATCAGTTGAAATTTTGCATGCATCACTGTTCCACTGGTCTCTTGAAAAGAAACTAACTTTGGACTTGTCTGGTTATATTTGAAAGAGCTTAGTGGAAAATACCTGTTGTTGTAACTTTTTTCCTCATTGTTAATTGTACCTGAAATTTTGAAAATGTGGAAATTGTAATGAAATTGATTGAAACTTGGTGGAAATGACTAAATGACGCATTGTTTGTGAAAAAACTTTATTTGGAGTTCTGGAAATGCATTATAGTGATGTTTCAGCTTCCCCATGATTTCACACATTTTTCTTCCCAATGGCTCTTTCTTTGTGCTACGGTTCTTGATTCAGAACCTTCGCATTTTACATCAAAATCAGTTGAAATTTTGCACGCATCACTGTTCCACTGGTCTGTTGAGAATCGATTAACTTTGGACTTGTCAGGTTATATTTGGAAGAGCTTAGTGGAAGATAGCTGTTGTTGTAACTTTTTTCCTCATCGTTGATTGTACCTGAAATTTTGAAAATGTGGAAACTGTGATGAAATTGATTGAAACTTGGTGGAAATGACTAAATGACGCATTGTTTGTGAAAAAACTTTATTTGGAGTTTTGCAAATGCATTATAGTGATGTTTCAGCTTGCCCATGATTTCACCATTTTTTCTTCCCAATGGCTCTTTCTATGTGCTATGGTTCTTGATTCAGAACCTTCGCATTTTACATCAAAATCAGTTGAAATTTTGCACGCATCGCTGTTCCACTGGTCTCTTTAGAAGAAACTAACTTTGGACTTGTCTGGTTATATTTGGAAGAGCTTAGTGGAAGATACCTGTTGTTGTAACTTTTTTCCTCATTGTTAATTGTACCTGAAATTTGGAAAATGTTTAAATTGTGATGAAATTGATTGAAACTTGGTGGCAGTGACTAAATGATGCATTGTTTGTGAAAAAACTTTGTTTGGAGTTCTGGAAATGCATTATAGTGATGTTTCAGCTTGCCCATGATTTCACCCATTTTTCTTCCCAATGGCTCTTTCTATGTGCTACGGTTCTTGATTCAGAACCTTCGCATTTTACATCAAAATCAGTTGAAATTTGGCACGCATCACTGTTCCACTGGTCTCTTGAGAATAATCTAACTTTGGACTTGTTTGGTTATATTTGGAAGAGCTTAGTGGAAGAGACCTGTTGTTGTAACTTTTTTCCTCATTGTTAATTGTACCTGAAATTTTTAAAATGTGGAAATTGTGATGAAATTGATTGAAACTTGGTGGAAATGACTAAATGACGCATTGTTTGTGAAAAAACTTTGTTTGGAGTTCTTGAAATGCATTATAGTGATGTTGCAGCTTGCCCATGATTTCACCCATTTTTCTTCCCAATGGCTCTTTCTATGTGCCAACTGTCTTGATTCAGAACGTTTGCATTTTACATCAAAATCAGTTTAAATTTTGCACGCATCGCTGTTTCACTGGTCTCTTGAGAATCAATTAACTTTGGACTTGTCAGGTTACATTTGGAAGAGCTTAGTGGAAGATACCGGTTGTTGTAACTTTTTTCCTCATTGTTGATTGTACCTGAGATTTTGAAAATGTGGAAATTGTGATGAAATTGATTGAAACTTTGTGGAAATGACTAAATGACGCATTGTTTGTAAAAAAACTTTATTTGGAGTTCTGAAAATGCATTATAGTGATGTTTCAGCTTGCCCATGATTTCACCCATTTTTCTTAACAGGTGCTCTTTCTATGTGCCAACTGTCTTGATTCAGAACCTTTTCATTTTACATCAAAATCAGTTGAAATTTTGCACGCATCGCTGTTCCACTGGTCTCTTGAGAAGAAACTAACTTTGGACTTGTCTTGTTATATTTGGAAGAGCTTAGTGGAAGATACCTGTTGTTGTAACTCTTTTGCTCATTGTTAATTGTACCTGAAATTTTGAAAATGTGGAAATTGTGTTGAAATTCGTTGAAACTTGGTGGAAGTGACTAAATGACGCATTGTTTGTGAAAAAACTTTGTTTGGAGTTCTGGAAATGCATTATAGTGATGTTTCAGCTTGCCCATGATTTCACCCATTTTTCTTCCCAATAACTCTTTCTATGTGCTACAGTTCTTGATTCAGAACCTTTGCATTTTACATCAAAATCAGTTGAAATTTTGCACGCATCACTGTTCCACTGGTCTCTTGAGAATAAACTAACTTTGGACTTGTCTGGTTATATTTGGAAGAGCTTAGTGGGAGATACCTGTTGTTTTAACTTTATTCCTCATTGTCAATTGTACCTGGTATTTCGAAAATGTGGAAATAATGGTGAAATTCATTGAAACTTGGTGGAAATGACGAAATGACGTATTGTTTGTGAAAAAACTTTGTTCGGAGTTCTGGAAATGGATTATTGTGGTGCTTCAGCTTTCCCAATATTTGACCCATGTTTCCTCCCAATGGCTCTTTCTATGTGCTCCATTTCTTGAGTGACAAAAAATGATCAAACGACTCGTGGTATAGGGAAATACTTACTTTGATAATGCACAGAACCGCTTATATTTTATCTTTTTTTGAATTTGCCTGTTTTCATGTTGAATTTGATCGAACACATTCGATGGGACATTCGATGGCACATTCGATCGAAATCTTGTATGTATTTCCTCACATCACCAAATCAGCTCACTTTATTGTTAAAACTAAGTTTGGAGCAGAAGAGGTGTACTTTAAAGATTGTGCTACTGTGGAGCACTATGTTTCATTTTCTTGCATTTTGTTTTATTTGCCTAAATTGTTGAAAATTTACGTAATGTAATGAAATCACTTGAAACTTATCAAAAAATGAGTAAATCACTCATCGTGTACGGGAAAACTTATTTTTGACACAGAACCACTTATATTTTTGTTGATTTGGAATTTCCCTCTTTTCACGTATTTGGCTGAGCACTGTCCTTGTCTGTGGTAACTTTTCTCATTCAGGTTCTTCCCATATTGCATCTTAAATTTTTTTGCGTCATCAAATCAAAGTCACCAAACTTTAATGTTATAGCTAAGATGCTCTTTAAAAAGTGTGCTTTTTTAGCACTGTTCTTGAACTTCTTCCGCTTTGTTATATTTGCCTGAATTTTTTGAAAATTTCCATAGTGTGTTGTATCTCTCATCATTCGCCATGTTACATGAAAATCATGTAATATTTTTCTCACATCACCAAATCAGCTCACCCTTGTGTTTACCTCTGAGTTCAACTTTCTCCCACTTTAGTATATGTGCTTGAATTTTTGAAATTTTACAAAGTGTATTGAAATCTGTTAAATATTGGCAAAAAAGATTGAATCAGTCATCGTTGATGAAAAAACTTAGTTTTGACGCTTGAGCACATATTTTAGAGGTTTTTCAGAATCTACCTCATTTCATCTATTTTTCTATCTATCAGCCTTGTATGTTGTATCTCTTTTCATTCGCCATCTTCCCATATTACATGAAAATCGTGTAATGTTTTTCCTACATCGCCAAATCAGCTCATTCTTGTGTAAAAGCTATGTTTAGCCCAGTAAAGATATACTTGCCACAGTGTCCTTGTGTTTACATCTGATGATGATGACTCATCTTCTTTTTCATCATCATCATCAGTATCATCTTCACTAGTATCATCATTGTAACTATCATCATCATCATCATCATCATCATGATGTTGTAAGCTTTCTTTCTGAATCAGAAAAAATTGTACGAGTTTTGTGACTGTCTTGAAACTTTAATGCAACAATAATCACTAATAATCACTTCTTACTTCCAGGAGCTCAAATTAAAAGTTCCAAAGATTGGTCCCAATGGTAATATTCACACTTTTATAAAAGAAGGACTTCCTTGGAGACTGAGTCAGGTATGTTAAATTACTGCTACCAGGGTCATAGCGACAGTGGCGTGTGTGTGAGGGGCAGTTGCAGGCGGGGGAGACTTTATATCTGATAATGTTTTTATTGTTTTAGGTTCAAGATGCGAAAAACAACCTGCAAATGGCCATAGAGAAAATTAGCGAAGTGTTGTCGATAGAAACGTTTACAACAGGAAGGCAAATTAATGAGGTAGTTGTGTTTGAATTGGTCAGACCAAAGTGAATCAACACAAATTTACTCACGGAGAGCATAGCAGGTGGAGATATGACCGGAAAATTTGGAAAAGGGATCACTCCACAATGTTTTTTTTTTGGGGGGGGGGGGTGGATAGTATTTATTGTAGTATTTTTGTGTTTGAAAATCAAAATGTTTTCAGCAATTTTGTCGAAGATTGTAGCTCATAAATACGTTGAACGTTGCTGAGTCATTTCGATGCCCAGTCGGCCCGGAGCATGAGAATCCGCACGGCCGAAAAAAGGTGTCAAACGCACAAAATTTGTGCGTTTCTCCGGATGCAATTATGCCTAATTCCAACAAATTTAATAGGTAAAGCTGTCATCAATCCGGCTCTATTCACAGTTGGTATGGAAGCAGCTGCATGTGGTTTTCAGTTTAATATTAGGAAATAGGTTACTGAAATGAAAGACGATATTGGCACAGCGTTGGTTAAGATAAAAGAGGTATTATTTCAGACAAAATTTGTTCAAAAACCAACAACAGAAACCAAGGCATGGTTACTAAGCTAAACGCGATCAAAGGTACTGGTAAGTAATTTCAACATGGCTTCCTTTTCTAACAAGAGTCAAAATATGAATATGGAAGATATTGGATGATATGGATTAGATATGGATGAGCTTTCTAATAACGAGGGCTTGAATATTCATGAATCGACGGAAAGTAGCGAGGTAAATAGAATTGGTAATATTTTTCCTGAGTACAGACTGTACGACTACGTGGTTTGTTTATGAATTTCACCAGTTTAATATACGTACGGATATTGGATGATATTAATAATATTAAAATGGTGCGCGGAGTCGCAGAGATACCAGATTTATTTCGAGTGTTGAACATGATATCCTAAGAGTGAGTGCAGCGAACGAGGGCATTTCCTAGCACCATGTATTTTTCTGTTTATTATATAAACTACAGTGTTTTCTACTAATATAAAACATCCAGAAGCTATTAGTTGATTGTTTGAAAAGCGATAATTTTCACATGTCATGATCTCACATTTGAGATTATCAATTTTATCAGTGCTGGAAATCTTTATGAAGCACTGTACTTTAAATAATAAGTATTGATAGACTATAGTCTGTCTAGTCACGAAGGTTAGTAATTCATTGCATGTAGTGATCATGTGATGGCAAACAGGCAGGTAAAAATTCGAGATTGTATTCAACCTACAATTATAGTCCTATATAAAACCCACAAGTAAGTCTCTTTTGACTTTATTTTGTAATCAGCCGGTATGGTCTGGAAAGTATGGCAATTACACGCTCCAGAATTTTTGTTGTGTTCAGGTTTGCATACTTGGCTTAATACTGAATATGGTGAATATGGTCAGTGCTAGGTACCTAACGTGCACACTGAAGTGCATTTGACATAGGTTTGCGCGCTGTACATTTGAAATTTTTGAAACCCGAGATCTTGTTAAAAACAGCCATACTTTCCAGTCTAGGTCATCAGTCTACAGTATCTGACTGCCTATCAAAGTGGATTGTTTGTACTGTATAGCCAAGATACATTATTGGGCTGCAATTTTGATGTCTTCTAATAAATTTTCTATTAAATGTCTTCTATTATATTGCCTATATTTTAGTCCCTATATATTTTCTATTAAATATTTTAAATCTCAGCACATAATCTTTCCAGTCTGGATTGCAGGTTCATAAACATGAAAATTTTCGAACAATCAACATTATTGATTTCTTGTGGGTACAAGACTGTTTTTTGAGACATTTGAAAATCTGAAAATAATGCAACCGACTGTGGCTAGTTTGAAAATAAGCTAGTTAAGTGGACTATTTTTTATCACTCCCGGTATACTATCCTTCTGCCCATGCCATCTTTTTGCAACATTCAGTAACTGTCTTATTAAGGTTAAGTTAACAGTATCTAGCCATCCACATAAATTTAATGTTTATTTAATCAGAAATCTTTAGTAATGTTTGGTCACTATACTTTGGAACTTCAGTATTAGTAGAGGATAGCCAACAATAAGTCTCACTCATGTTGGGACCAATATGTTTTTGTCTCCTTGGCTGTGACAATGCCGTCATTCTAGCAGCTAACCTGGGGCATAATAAACATTTGAAAAACTTCATGAGATTTAGTCTGCGCAGAGATTGTGCAGACTGGAAATATATGAGCATGCACCCCCCCCCCCCCCCCCAATTATCAGTAATTAATATTTGATAATTATTTTTAGTCTCTGAGGCTGAGAAACAAATTCACACAATTGCCTGCATGGTAAATATTGTTTGGCCGGACCAACATTTCAGTCCTGTAAAGTATGCATTCACCAAAGGATCTGGCCTGCACAGTCATATTTGGACAATTCAGTCATCCACGGAAATGCACAATATAAATTCCAACAAAACATCTGCAACCTGTTTTAGGAAAAGAAAGGAACTTTAAAAAGACACACAATGGATGTGCTGTAAAGCCATAGATTAAGGATAAACAGATGTGCAACTGGATACGTGCCAGTCTCTCATGTTCTATGCTAATATACGACGTCACATCCACGAACCATGAAAGTGTTCATAAAATCGTCAATTAATTGACATTTCTCTTTCTAATTCGTTATAAACTTTGGCTTGTGTACTCGCCAGTATATTGCGCATACGCACTGCTGCTATGTTATGACCTGGTTTTTGTTGGCAGCATGAGCATCAGTAAAATAAAAAGGGATAACGTTTCCAGTGAATTTTGCGAAAAAATGCTGAAAGAATTTTCTTTAAAATTTGTTTTTGTTCCGACGCACATTTCGGTACTGTTGATTTCTTTGTTTTTTAACCGTGTGCTTATGTTTATCTTGCTAGTCAAAATCAGGTCTAATTAAATGTTCATTTATCTTATACTAAATATACCGTAATTAGTCAAACGAATACGGTTTTTGTAAATAATAGAATTTAATAAATAATTTCTTCTTATCTTGTGTTCAGATTTATTTATAAATCAAAATACAATATAATAATCTTATTACGAAAAACAGTGCATGTACCATATATTTTTGCTAACCTCATACATATATTATTCAATTTTCAACATACCTTTTTCTCGCTACTAGCCTAGTATTCACTTTTAAGCGCTTAAGATAATACTCTCCCTCTCCAAAATGCATGGTTACATAAATGTAGTTGTATACAAGACCGAATTTTGGGAGAGGTGCGCGCCTCCTCTGGGAATAAGAAAGGTGCACACCTCCCCAAAAAACCCCACATTCCCTTACAATTTCTCCAAAATCTGGCCTTGGTTATATTTTAACTCGGTTTTTGCATGCATGCCACTTTATTTCTTATCTTTACTTCAAAGTTCAAATGGTCATTGTGGCCATGCATGTGTCTTTAGTATTGGAAAATGTTATTATAAGGATTGAAATTATTGTTTTCAGAGATTTTATGACTTTGGTTAAATAGGAACAAATTTTGTCATTGTTTAACCAAGCCTATTATTACACGAATTATTATGTATTTAGTGTTTGAAAATGTTATTATAAGGATTGAAATTATTGTCGTTTTCAGAGATTTTATGACTGGTTGAATAGGAACAAATCTTGTCATTATTTAACCAAGCCTATTATTACACGAATTATTATGTGTTTAGTGTTTGAAAATGTTATTATAAGGATTGAAATTATTGTTTTCAGAGATTTTACGACTTTGGTTAAATAGGAACAAATTTTGTCATTATTTAACCAAGCCTATTATTACACGAATTATTGTGTCTTTAGTGTTTAAAAATGTTATTATAAGGACTGCTGCATTGTTTTCAGAGATTTTATGAGTTTGGTGAAACATGATCAAATTTTGTCATTATTTAACCAAGCCTATTATTACACGAATTATTGTGTCTTTAATGTTTAAAAATGTTATTATAAGGATTGAAGTTACTGTTTTCAGAGATTTTATAACTTTGGTTAAATATGTACAAATTTTGTCATTGTTTAACCAAGCCCATTATTACACGAATTATTGTGTCTTTAGTGTTTAAAAATGTCATTATAAGGATTGAAGTTACTGTTTTCAGAGATTTTATAACTTTGGTTAAATATGTGCAAATTTTGTCATTGTTTAACCAAGCCCATTATTACACGAATTATTGTGTCTTTAATGTTTAAAAATGTTATTATAAGGATTGAAGTTACTGTTTTCAGAGATTTTATAACTTTGGTTAAATATGTACAAATTTTGTCATTGTTTAACCAAGCCCATTATTACACGAATTATTGAGTCTTTAGTGTTTAAAAATGTTATTATAAGGACTGCTGTATTGTTTTCAGAGATTTTATGACTTTGATTAAACATGATCAATAATTCGTGTAATAATAGGCTTGGTTAAATAATGACAAAATTTGATCATGTTTAACCAAACTCATAAAATCTCTGAAAACAATACAGCAGCCGTTATAATAACATTTTCCAACACTAAAGACACAATAATTCGTGCAATAATAGGCTTGGTTAAATAATCACAAAAATTGTTCCTATTCAACCAAAGTCATAAAATCTCTGAAAACAATAATTTCAATCCTTATAATAACATTTTCAAACACTAAATACATAATAATTCGTGTAATAATAGGCTTGGTTAAATAATGGCAAAATTTGTTCCTATTTAACCAAAGTCGTAAAATCTCTGAAAACAATAATTTCAATCCTTCTAATAACATTTTCCAACACTGAAGATACAATAATTCGTGTAATAATAGGCTTGGTTGAATAATGACAAAATTTATACCTATTTAACCAAAGTCATAAAATCTCTGAAAACAATAATTTCAATCCTTCTAATAACATTTTCCAACACTGAAGATACAATAATTCGTGTAATAATAGGCTTGGTTGAATAATGACAAAATTTATACCTATTTAACCAAAGTCATAAAATCTCTGAAAACAATAATTTCAATCCTTATAATAACATTTTCCAACACTAAAGACACAATAATTCGTGTAATAATAGGCTTGGTTAAATAATGACAAAATTTGATCATGTTTAACCAAACTCATAAAATCTATGAAAACAGTAATTTCAATCCTTATAATAACATTTTCCAACACTAAAGACCCAATAATTCGTGTAATAATAGGCTTGGTTAAATAATGACAAAATTTGTTCCTATTTAACCAAAGTCGTAAAATCTCTGAAGACAATACAGCAGCCCTTATAATAACATTTTTAAACATTAAAAACACAATAATTCGTGCAATAATAGGCTTGGTTAAATAATCACAAAATTTGTTTCTATTCAACCAGTCATAAAATCTCTGAAAACGACAATAATTTCAATCCTTATAATAACATTTTCAAACACTAAATACATAATAATTCGTGTAATAACATTTTCCAATACTAAAGACACATGCATGGCCACGATGACCATTTGAACTTTGAAGTAAAGATAAGAAATCAAGTGGCATGCATGCAAAAACCGAGTTAACATATAACCAAGGCCAGATTTTGGAGATATTGTAAGGGAATGTGGGGGTTTTTTTGGGGAGGTGTGCACCTCTCCCAAAATTCGGTCTTGTATACAACTACATTTATGTAACCATGCATTTTGGACAGGGAGAATATTATCTTAAGCGCTTAAGCGTGAGTACTAGGCTAGTAGCGAGAAAAAGGTATGTTGAAAATTGAATAATATATGTATGAGGTTAGCAAAAATATATGGTACATGCACTGTTTTTCGTAATAAGATTATTATATTGTATTTTGATTTATAAATAAATCTGAACACAAGATAAGAAGAAATTATTTATTAAATTCTATTATTAACAAAAACCGTATTCGTTTGACTAATTACGGTATATTTAGTATAAGATAAATGAACATTTAATTAGACCTGATTTTGACTAGCAAGATGAACATAAGCACACGGTTAAAAAACAAAGAAATCAACAGTACCGAAATGTGCGTCGGAACAAAAACAAATTTTAAAGAAAATTCTTTCAGCATTTTTTCGCAAAATTCACTGGAAACGTTATCCCTTTTTATTTTACTGATGCTCATGCTGCCAACAAAAACCAGGTCATATGCGCAGTATACTGGCGAGTACACAAGCCAAAGTTTATAACGAATTTGAAAGAGAAATGTCAATTAATTGACGATTTTATGAACACTTTCATGGTTCGTGGATATGACGTCGTATATTAGCATAGAACATGAGAGACTGGCACGTATCCAGTTGCACATATGTTTATCCTTAATCCATGGCTTTACAGCACATCCATTGTGTGTCTTTTTAAAGTTCCTTTCTTTTTCTAAAACAGCTTCCAGACGTTTTGTTGGAATTTATGTTGTGCATTTTCGTGGATGACTGAATTGTCCAAATATGACTGTGCAGGCCAGATCCTTTGGTGAATGCATACTTTACAGGACTGAAATGTTGGTCCGGCCAAACAATATTTACCATGCAGGCAATTGTGTGAATTTGTTTCTCAGCCTCAGAGACTAAAAATAATTATCAAATATTAATTACTGATAATTGGGGGGGGGGGGGGGTGCATGCTCATATATTTCCAGTCTGCACAATCTCTGCGCAGACTAAATCTCATGAAGTTTTTCAAATGTTTATTATGCCCCAGGTTAGCTGCTAGAATGACGGCATTGTCACAGCCAAGGAGACAAAAACATATTGGTCCCAACATGAGTGAGACTTATTGTTGGCTATTCTCTACTAATACTGAAGTTCCAAAGTATAGTGACCAAACATTACTAAAGATTTCTGATTAAATAAACATTAAATTTATGTGGATGGCTAGATACTGTTAACTTAACCTTAATAAGACAGTTACTGAATGTTGCAAAAAGATGGCATGGGCAGAAGGATAGTATACCGGGAGTGATAAAAAATAGTCCACTTAACTAGCCACAGTCGGTTGCATTATTTTCACATTTTCAAATGTTTCAAACAACAGTCTTGTACCCACAAGAAATCAATAATGTTGATTGTTCGAAAATTTTCATGTTTATGAACCTGCAATCCAGACTGGAAAGATTATGTGCTGAGATTTAAAATATTTAATAGAAAATATATAGGGACTAAAATATAGGCAATATAATAGAAGACATTTAATAGAAAATTTATTAGAAGACATCAAAATTGCAGCCCAATAATGTATCTTGGCTATACAGTACAAACAATCCACTTTGATAGGCAGTCAGATACTGTAGACTGATGACCTAGACTGGAAAGTATGGCTGTTTTTAACAAGATCTCGGGTTTCAAAAATTTCAAATGTACAGCGCGCAAACCTATGTCAAATGCACTTCAGTGTGCACGTTAGGTACCTAGCACTGGCCATATTCACCATATTCAGTATTAAGCCAAGTATGCAAACCTGAACACAACAAAAATTCTTGAGCGTGTAATTGCCATACTTTCCAGGCCATACCGGCTGATTACAAAATAAAGTCAAAAGAGACTTACTTGTGGGTTTTATATAGGACTATAATTGTAGGTTGAATACAATCTCGAATTTTTACCTGCCTGTTTGCCATCACATGATCACTACATGCAATGAATTACTAATCTTCGTGACTAGACAGACTATAGTCTATCAATACTTATTATTTAAAGTACAGTGCTTCATAAAGATTTCCAGCACTGATAAAATTGATAATCTCAAAAGTGAGATCATGACATGTGAAAATTATCGCTTTTCAAACAATCAACTAATAGCTTCTGGATGTTTTATATTAGTAGAAAACACTGTAGTTTATATAATAAACAGAAAAATACATGGTGCTAGGAAATGCCCTCGTTCGCTGCACTCACTCTTAGGATATCATGTTCAACACTCGAAATAAATCTGGTATCTCTGCGACTCCGCGCACCATTTTAATATTATTAATATCATCCAATATCCGTACGTATATTAAACTGGTGAAATTCATAAACAAACCACGTAGTCGTACCACAGTATAAACAGTAGGGCCACTCAGCAGTGCAACATGTCCCCCTATTTTTATGCAGTTATCTGGCCAGAATAATGGCGGAACGGCCAGTTCAGCGTTCCTATTGGCCAGAAAAGGCAATTGACTGGCCAGAACCTGCATAATGAACATGCGTAATGAGACATGCGTGGAGACACAAACTTCAAAGGTTCCGACTCGAGTGGCCTTTCTGTTTATTTCTATTCTGTGGTCGTACAGTCTGTACTCAGGAAAAATATTACCAATTCTATTTACCTCGCTACTTTCCGTCGATTCATGAATATTCAAGCCCTCATTATTAGAAAGCTCATCCATATCTAATCCATATCATCCAATATCTTCCATATTCATATTTGGACTCTTGTTAGAAAAGGAAGCCATGTTGAAATTACTTACCAGTACCTTTGATCGCGTTTAGCTTAGTAACCATGCCTTGGTTTCTGTTGTTGGTTTTTGAACAAATTTTGTCTGAAATAATATCTGGATAAAAACACGCATCCAGCTACTGTTAATAGTTTTCAGAATATACGTGGTAAATGCAGTCCTATGGATTAACCATATATCCGGTGCATTAAGAGAGTTAGTGACTTAATTGTAATAGTTTGCTTTCAGGTATATACTAGCTATATATAATGCAATAAAATTCATACTTTTTCCGTGCATACCACAATAACATATGGCCTGTATTCACTTATTACATATTATAATTTTCGTTACAAAGACTTCGCGTCAACTGATTAAGCAAAGATGACTACATCTTCTTAACCTGTCAGCAAAAGATGACTGCATCTTTCTGACACAGGAGTCTCTGCTAAGTTCTTTATAATGGAACACACACAAAGCTTGCTTTGAAATTCGCTCGACTGTGTTCAGTTCAATCTGACTATAATGTTCGGATAATTATACTTATTTGGTCGCAGATTTGATCAGTTAACTCAAGACATGAATTGCGAACAGGTAAAGTATATGAACATATAGTATTTTCATGATCATTACAAAGACTTCGCGTCAACTGATTAAGCAAAGATGATTACATCTTCTTAACCTGTCAGCAAAAGATGACTGCATCTTTCTGACACAAGAGTCTCAGCTAAGTTCTTTTCGCAGACTTAATTTAACTCAGTTAAATTGATACATACAATGCATAATATGTATGTAATCATTATTCACATAGTTATATAGGTCCCGTGCACAAAAAGTTTACCGTGTATATATTCAAGGTTTATAATGTTTTAATATAGGCTAGGTACAACCTTTTTCTTGACCCAGCGAAGAATTACCGATATGAGATTTGGCGACCGTCACCGTCTCGCAATTCTGCAAGTTTGACCTTCTTGACCTCTGTTGGAAAGCATTTGAATGCCTTGCAACATTCAGGGCTACGATTTTTTTGGTAACCGAAAAGCAATTTATTGTACGCGTACCAACTCTTTGTTTTGTCCAAACAGTGCGAATATACTTGCTTGAACATTCTCTGTTTGATGCGCCTCGAATGCGGTATTCGCGTGCAATGTTTAAAATTGGCGCGCGTTTTCTGGATATAATGTGACAATAATAATGTCAGATATTTAATACGCAGTTATAAGCTTCATTATTCCAAATATTAATATTTAAACGAAGTGGTTTTATATGGGTACTATTACAAATAGGTAAAAAATAATTCATTTAAATAAATGTCATCAATTCATCAATTTGGACATGATACTATGGTTACCTACACCTTTACCAATAATTGTTTCACACATCGTGCGGATTCTCATGTCCTGATCGATTGGCAACATACGTTGCTGTAATTCATTTTCAAAGTTGCATTCGTATCTTTGCAGATGATGGACGAATTAATCAGCGATATATCCAGAGGAAAGGCGAGTTTAAGCTTGCCAGAAAAACAAACTGTTCCTGAAATCATGTCAAACGGATCTTTGGTAATGTTCAAAGCGTTTTTACTGACAGATACTGTAGGATCGTGAAGGGATAAACAGGGGATTTGTAGCACCGTTAAACGGCCAAAAACTTCAGTCTTGAATTGAGTTTCTAATTCAGTCTTCTCACTAAACAGTTTTGATTCAGTTGGAAACTGAAGAATTACATAAAATGCCTGAGAATCATTTCTCAACACAAAATAGTTATTCAGCATACAATCTCGTTCCCCGAGTTCGCGATCCTTCTGAACGAACGAACGAACGAGAGGCTCTGGGATAATCCATAACCTGAAGCCCAGAATCTGGGTATAGGCTGTATTGCGCATGTATTTAAAGCAACCGCAAACTGCAAACTTTCATCATTTTTGTTTATATTTCAAACGTAGAGTTGTGCCTTTAAAACGTGTTAGTTAGAACCTGTCAATCAGACTGTTCTTATTGTGAAACAAAAAACGGAACCGAGGAAAGATCTTCCCCCTAGCCTCCCCCCTAACCTCCCCCTTCCTCCCCCCTAACCCCCCTTCCCCAACCCCTCCATAATGGGAGCTAAGAGTTGCCGTTTTTGTGTCAGAAAATCGGGATTCCACGTGCTGGGATATATCAGAAAAAACAACAACAAAAAATGAGAATTACATTAAGATTTGGGAAAGACAGCCATTGAGACAATAGGATTTGTGCGCTGGCATTTGGGCTTATAAATGGATATGGACCCCCTCTTTAGCACCCTTTCGCAGAGGTAAACGTTTTAGAAAGCACAGCTAGAGAATTCGAGTGCCCGTTCAAAATAGTCATTGCAAACTTTGTGATGTTTTTAAACTTACGTTTTAGAATGCGTTTAAACCGTCACTACCCAGCGAAGTTGTTGTAAATTTTCACGTCAACTGCCATAAGCTTGTTTTTACAATCTACGTGCTTAATACTCTATCGGCGTCGCCACCCGCAATCCCACAGGTGTGTATATTAGAAAATGAATCTCGATGATTTTGTCGCACTTTACTCGAGATGGGACAATTGCTCAGGGTGGATGTGTCTTAATCTCAGGTAAAAATCATACACATGTCCCAATTCCAACAAATCAGTAGACGTTACCGGCAATTCTAAAATCAGGAAATTTTTCGATGCAGAAACTGGAAAGTGTAGCAAGGTCGTCTTTTATCTCTATGGGAAAGACAAAAAAGCATACCCTTTTTCATCTCACAAGTAATTTTAAATCACAAACATTGAAAAAGGGTACCCATTGTTGAGGAAAAGTAGGGCTTTTTGAATTTTCTAGAAATTACTTATGAGATGAAAAAGGGCGTGGTTTTTTTTTCACATAGAGATAAAAGAGTTGAAACTTCGAATTTGCTACAGAATTGCCAGAACCGTCCAGTTATTGGAACAGTAGTTGGAAAAATCCATCAGCTGTAGGTCCTTTGGCAGGAATCGAATCTACGCTTGTGCGATGCCGATATAGTGATCTGCAGCACGATTCAAGCCACATCTACTTCTTAGAATTGCCAATAGTGTACAGGATTTTATAAAAAAAAAAACATCTGGGTTCCATTTTATTCCTGTTATATGAAAACACAAATGGAATTATTTGGAATTTCGATTTTTCATGTAACGTGCACAACCCGTTTGACTAGACATTGCTTTTTCTAGAAACCACAGCTAAGCAGCGATAGAATTTCCTCGATTTTGTAAGTGGAACATATTTTGAGCGATTTCTGAGCATGCTGTAAATAGTGAAGGGAGCAAAACCCGGGAGAATGAGGGCCGGAGGTGGGCGCGGGAATCAGAAGGAGACGGAGCGGGATACGGGAGCTGTGCGAGGGAGGAGGGTTCAAAAAGAAGGAGAAACGTTCAGTCTTTTAATGACTTTTAGTCTCTTTGGAAAACTATCAGAAATCAGAACCATGCAAGGAATGTTGACTGTTCACCATTTTAACTGAAGTATCGTCAGTCAAGAGAGTCATTAGGGACATTTTAGTCATTTAAAATGTCTCTAAATGGCATTCGGTTACATCCGTCATGAGCACAATTAGATAGGACAGCTTAATATAGCAACAGTACCAATTAAGTTAGTAAAAAAAAAAAAGGCGGGGGTAGGAAACAATTGAGGAAAATGTACGGGAGGCACAAACGGAAGTACGGGAGGTTAGAGATGTTGAGCCCGTACCCCCTTAAATAATGTTATGATTATTTAGCTTGGACAAAGTTTTAGTTCAATCCTTGCTTTTGTTGTTTAGTGAACATGGTGGAAAATGGTTTGAAATAACGAATCGTTTTGAGGTAAGATTTGAGAATTTATGAGAAGAAAAAAGAACTGCATCTTTTTGTAAAATCGTTTTTCGAAAAGCTTATCGACCAGTTAATTGTTTTAATTTAACTTTTTGAAAAAGGTTGAGTGTGTAGTCTCGTGGCTTGAAGACGCATTTGGTTTGATAGCTATCGCCCTGCAGTTATGTCAACAGATCAAAGATAAAGTAAGAAAGTAATCTGTATTCTCGGATCCGAGTTCGCGTAATGGATTTTGACTAATTTCTATCTTCGTATTTGCCAAAAATAGACCACAGAATTGAAATCGCTGTGCTTTAAATGGTATATCATGAAATTTTCGGGTTGTTTGGACATTAAGAGCCAGAATAATGGTGTTTTAGAAATTTGTATGCAGTTTGCGGTTGCAGTGAAAAATGACATGAAATTTTCGGGATAGTCTATTTTTGTGCATGGCAATTTATGGCATGTGCAGGTCTATTTTGGCAAAGATGCGTAAATATAGTAAAACGGGTAACCGATTACGTCTACTCGGATCGGAGAATGTAAATAGAGTATTACACGGTGGCGCGAAGATATGAATAGTATTTCCGAGTTGTGATATTGTTCTTAACACGAGAAGTTGGGACAAGCTGAACAGAAGTGGGAACAAGCTAGCAAAGAACATATAAAATTTGCGGGAAAACACACGCGTTTTTGACTCGTTACATATCTTCACTAGTGAAAATATGGGAAATACGGGTGTCAAATTTAGTTTACGGTAAACACCCATGACGATATAATAAAACACAGCACGTGTGTTTACATTATATACTGGTACTACAAGGTGTATAAAAAACTGATCCAGAGTCTGAGCATATATACAATGGATGATCATCATACAACGCGATATAGCTTAGCTGCTGTAATTGATATTTTCCCAACACAATCATGTATATTCTTGAAATGAAAACATAGTCAAAACCTACCTGATTCTGTTCGAGTGTGATGCTTAAAACGTTCCCTAACATATATACGAACTGTGTGCTCTATTTTATAGATTGGTGTTTTTTCAAGGATTACTGAGAAATGACAATTGAAATTGATATCTTGCTTTCAAAACAGCTTGTACCAGATTATACCACGAGATAAGTCAAATAATCGTGTATACCACATTTGTTTAGCTTCCTAAAAAAATAACATTGTGCCGACGTTGATGTACACGTGGGGACCTCAGATAACGCAGATCGCTACCATAAATAAAAAGTGTCTTACTCCATTTCGCTACCATAAATAAAGTGTCTTACTTCTACTTACTGATTTCTAAACGTCTTTTTGACTTTAAATTTAACACATGTATATTGCATACATTCTGCAATGATCAATGTTATTTTTTTGAAGCAACTTGATGAAGTGCCTGCATGTGACTGACGTATATCTGTCTCAATTGCAATACAGAGTTAGAGTGTCCAAAAAAAGCGGACGCAGGGTAAAATTCAAAATTGCTTACTTAAAGAAGAAGCAATTAGCACCAAATATGTTTAATCTTATAACTTATTAAAATGTCTCTGAATTTGTATATATGTACTAAACTCTAAAGTGCTCAATTAAGAATATGCAGTAATTTTAGTAAAATAGACATCTCATTTGCGCAATCTCTCTGAAGCTAAGCATGCTATAAAAATTAACAGCTGATATTACAATTACTTCAGACTGAAGTTCTTATCCATAGGCCAAAAATAAGTATTTTACAATATGATTTATATCCCTTTAAATTTTACAGACATTTTAACTTTAACCAATTCCCATGTCGATTGAACCGAATTCCGGGGCCAAAATCGGTTCTGTCGTTACCTCACAACATTTATAGTTGACGAGAACTTTCGGGCCGCAGGGGATGTCGTTTTCCTCATCGCCAATCTCAATGCCTTCGTTTAGCCATATCTCCAGCCTTGTTACGTCTTTTGGAAGAAACAAAATTTGCGTGAGGACGGAGAATGCGCTCGAACCGATGGTGGCATTTTTTGAATTCTGAAGTTCTCCGAGAAGAACGCTCTTGTTTGGAAAGATTTTCCAGGCTGAAATGAGTGCTGGACCTAGGACAATCAAGGAATTGAAAATGGTTTTATTCCTAGGCTCGTACAAATCGACCTTGCTAGGACTCTGTAATGGGAGAATAGCACAGGTCGTTTGTACGAAAGATAAATAGCCCTATCCACCGGATAGTGATTTTTTAAAACTTTCTAAACATGTTCAGTAACTGGTATATAAAACCCATATTAAAGTTCAGCGTTTTTGAGTTGAAGTCATTTCTTATCTCTTGCCAGTTCAGTATCCCTAATGTTATGAGGCAGTTCAAACAACTGACTTTCTTTTATAGAATCGACTATTGTTGGCAGTGATTTTTTTCAACTGCGAACCGACGTAAAAAGCAATGACACCAAGGGATTATTAAAGTCGCGACCGATAAACAGTCCATCTAACTCGTGTAACTAATGTTAAACTTAAGTATGAGGTTTTCCCAGTCACTGAACGTGTTTAAAAGGCTTGAAAAATCACTATTTGGTGGATATAGCGCTCTTCACCAATCGTACTACCTGCGATGTTTAAAGAACGTCGGATTAAGTTGGTAATTCTTTATCAACCATATTTCCATGTTTGATGAACGTTTAATCAACGTTGAATCCATAGAGCTATGTCGATGTCTGTTTGCTAATATCGAGCCAACGCTTGAAACAAGATTAGAATAACGTATAACATCATGTTCAGGGGTGCAAATTCGGAGTGTTACACCCCCTCCCCCCCCCGAACAAAAGAAAAGAAAATCAAATATGGTCGTTCTCTAAATAATTCTAGCACTGCAAATACTTGGTCATCAAACAGTTATCTATCCCATTTCTCTTTTGAAATATAGTAAACTTGCAAAGATACTAGCAGAAATGCTCAAATCACGGAAATGGCCTTTGCAGAGCCCAAGATTTTATATATTTTCCTGGGGGAGAATGATATTCCCCCTGATAGATCTGTCCAGTATAATTAACGCTAATTATAGCCGGTGATATTTTATTAATTGTGTTGACAACCTTCAAGGTGGATTTCCCCAGATCTTTGAAAATCATCCTTTACAAAGAGGCCATCGTCTGCAAACAAGGCAAGCATCATTTTCTTTGTCTGCTCTGTGCTCGGAAAGTTTTGAACGTTGGTTTTCACAATTGAATCGTAGCTCGGCGTTATTCCATCTTTCTTAACGGAATTGTCCTCAGAGTACAGCGTCTTGTGCGCAGGAAGAATGTTGAGCGAACGAAGGAACGTCTGAGCTGGTTGAGAAGTAAACACACCAATCCCTTGAATTAGAAACAATTTTATTACATAAAGGCGGAGAGCCATGCCAATAACTCTAGTCGGTTTTCTGAGACATGTTTCATGCTGAAAAAGGTTTAAAAGTCGATCCTTGCACAGACATTGCCGTTCTTGTTTAGAACATCTAAAAACAAAGTCCTGAAACATATTTAAGGTGAAGTTAGAAGATTTCAAAATAAAGTGTATCATGCCGTATCACGGATGAACGCAGTCAATGCCTTTGATTGCCATGGTGCCAGCATGCAATTGATATCAAGTGTTCTAAATTGCTTAGTATATACTACTCATGAGCACTACATATGTATGAGTTTAGCACGCTACCTAAATTCTATATCATTTGTGAAGTGGTTTGACAACAGCTACAAGAGAATACGAAATAATATTAAATGGTCAAACCCTAGGGTTTGATGCAGCTAAATTGAGTGGGATATTTTCACCGTAGACTTCAGCTTTTTTCCCCTGTCGAATATTTTTTGTTTACTGTACTCACAGCGTTTGTAATCGCTTTCTCTGTTGTTCTCTGCAGCAGTTTTTAATAACACCACAAGAAGTACAAGAGCTTGAAATCTTTTCATTGCCATGACAAATCTTTCTGCTGCATCACGTTTTACCTTGGGGCCGCAACTTTTATCTTTTATTTATTCCATTAGGAGGTATCCAGGAGACAAAAGTGTTTCGATAACTATTCCATTATTGTTTTTTTTAATACCGAAGATTAATTATGAATTTTAGTTACGGCCTTGTATCCCATCAATCATTTTTCTGCATTGCAATCAATTCATTTTATTTGAAAGAATATCGTATGTCAGTTGTAATAAACACAAATTAACATGCAGTGGAAAGAGGAATATATTTTCTATGATGTCACAAAATGAAAACGGCAATGGGCTGCTAGCTGGACCACAGGTACTACACAGAGGGCTCACTCGACGAAAAAAGCGTAACGCGGATTGGTAGTTGTCAGGAGGGTGAATGCCTCGATGCACTTGCTAAGAATCTTATCCCAGCAAGTGCATAAAGGCATTCCCCCCTGACAACCTCAAAATGGCTCTGAATTTCGCCTCTATTTTTAATTTTTCAGGGGGGTGACCACCACTCTTTAGCGCACGTTTGAGCAAAAGGCCGTTACGGAAAAATCGTAGGAGAATAAATGAAGTGAGCCGTCTGTGTAGTACTCTGTGGCTGGACGTTTGTATAGATAGGGGCATGGGTCGAGTAAGATTGCGGACGTAGATTTTGCTGCTTCGATAAAATTGAGAATATTTTTGTAAATTCTGTCGATATTATTACAATTTTTGTCTATATTTTCGTGTATTTGTCTTATTTGTCACACACAATGGCTAATAATACTACAGCAGAGCAATTAAAAGTAATTCTGGACGAGAAATTAGATCAGAAATTAACACCTTTTATAAATTTGAATGTTTCTGAACTGCGTTCAAAACTTGAAGATGCGATGAGTTTCCTTGAATTGGCTAATGCTCAGAACGAGAAGGTGATGGCTAAGTTTAAAGTCCATGACGAGGAGAGAATGAAATTACAGGAAGAGAATAAAATTTTTAAATCTGCCCTTCATATTCTTGAAGGTCAGTTCTGCCAAATACAAAATACAAAAAATAAGTTTACTTCTTATTTAAATGCCCGTCGACAAACAGTTACACTTAATAATATCATTTCCTCGAAAAAGAATATGTCCTGTGGAATACCACAAGGATCTGTTCTTAGGCCATTGATATTTATTCTTTATATTAATGACATGCATCATTGCTCCGAATTTTTCGATTTTCATCTCTTTGCTGATGTGCAAATTTATTTTCGAGACAAACCCAAAACAACTAAAGTCGATACCTCGAGTACCTGGCATGAAAATTATAAATACCCGCCCCAATGATCTCACGAACTGCCTACCTGCTTCAGTTCTAGGCATTTTTTCTCGGTCTTTCAAGCTCCTGCACACCATTCGCTACCCTTGGTGCTAAAGGGGGGAGGAGTGCAGGTCACTTTTCACAGCAGGTAAAAAAAGTTTCACAGTTCGCGTGTTTTAGACTCTATGCACAGGAGGTCGTTTAGGAGCGTTTTCACAACAGTCAAAATGAAAGCGATATGAACTTCTCAAAAATCGTTTTTGTCCTTAGACAGGCTTATGCTGCTTTTCATTGAATTATAAAAATAAGTCGAGAGCTTGTAAGATAATTCTGAATGAAAACGGTCGGAAACGACACCGTGAGCACGTAGCCTTAAAAAGCACTTCACGCTTCATCTACACTACGGTTTATTTACAGATCTATATCAAGTTCTTTTAGTTAAAGAACGTATTTCTTTCAATATGTACAATCCTCCAATATGTATCAACCTCTGAAAGGCCAATATGTATCAACCTCTGAAAGATATTTTAGTTTGAAACTTGAAAAATCGAGTCACAGTTCTCCTGAACACAGTTTATCTATTATTCTCATTTCACCGAGAGTCAGACCTTTCGGGCGTAGAACTGTCACCTTACTTCAAAAATTAAAAGAATTGAAAATTTGGTAAGTACGTATTTTAAACGTAATTTATTTGGATATTTATAGGCTAAACGTAAAGAGAAAAGGTCGAATGGGCAAACATCAAAGGTCGTCTAAACCAGGTGAGAATTCTACTAAAATTTACTTGCAAAACGTACGAAATTTAATTTGTATGTTCTTAGGTTATAATAATAAGTATAATAATAGACTAATTTAGTTCATGTTGAGGCTTAAAGTCACGACACATTTCTGTTTTTAGCGTACTTTCAAATTAGTCGCAGTCCATCCATTCAGCTAATAAATTTGGTTTAGCAAAAAAGCAAAATATAAGATAAATTACGTAATCTCATGGTACTAAGTCGAACCCACTTCGAATTGGAGTATTTGATTGGGTTTTCACTCGTAGAACCTTAGCTGAAAGGCCATGGGCTTTTCGTTGTGTTAAATATAGGGTCGGAATATTTAATCCTAATACTTACCAATGTCTGAAGCCTAGCTCATAACACAAGCATAAGCAAGAATGTTGCTCTGAGGATTGCAGAGACAAAATAGAAAGAATTTTTTGTATTTTGTATAGTGAATATCGAATTAAAGATATGAAATTTGTAGTAAATTTACGTGGTGTTCCCACAAAATCATATTTTAATTAGAAAGAATTTTCTTTTCAATGTGCTTTTATTTTACCATCGTCTTATTTTTGTGCTAATTCACACACTTCACTACATTTCTCCGTTTTGTCTTTTGTTTTAGCTTGTGCTTATGCTTATGTCGCTAGTGAGAACAAGCATAAGGCTTAGCCAAATAAATGGCAATTTTAAATCTAGTTCACATGAAATGTTTAATGGTCCTATACTTAGTATAGTTAATCTATTGATGTGGTTTGCAATGAACGTCACGGCGGCCATGTTGGAGGTATAACACAAAAGAATATGTTATTAGTTCCATTGTTGGATCCAGTCGGCGTGGCTGGCAGACATTGTCTGCCGCATCCCGAGAGATTGATTGCAAACCAAGAATAGAGTTCAAATTTTAAAAATCTACCGCAATTCTTATATTTATTTAACTAAAACGCCCTAATTTGCACATGAAATACGTGGGTTCGTAAACCCAATGGATTAAATACGTAATATATGCATGCACTCTGACTGAGTTTTTTTGCATTCTTTACTTTCTGCTTAATGCTAGGCAGTGAAATTCTAGCAATAGATCATTTTCAATACTCGTTTTTTTTTTGTACACCCAGTTTTTTTCCCGCATTTTTAATTCCCATGGGAATACAGCTTGCTTTGTTTTTGATCGCAGCTTTTCTTTAAACCACTTCCGTAATTTGCGTTAGTGCACAAAAACAATGACTTGATTGTTCCATTGTTCATGCTCAGGGTTGGTATAAGCCAAATTTTTAACAATGCTCATTGTTTTCCTTTGTATTTGCCTTTTGTTCTCTTTGTTATTTCGATGGTACTAATGACGGTTTGGCTTATTTATTCATAAAATCTACCAACCCTGTTCCTGCTTACCAAAACAAATCTGAAAACAAATTACATTACCAAAACGCTTCGTTATCATATCTACCGAAACTGATTTTTGCGAAACGTTCAATCCTACATATTATTTTTTTGTTTTTAGAATTATCCAAATCCAAATGTTATTGGTCAAATCTCCGGGCGTGAAGGTATTGTTTCTTTAAAAATATTGTCAACATTAGCCATTATATATTTTGGACTTGAAAATTGACTTCCAAACACCTAAAACATTCTATACAATTTTTTCCTTAAAAAGAATCTATGTAATTTCTGTCCTAAAAGGCCAGCCGCTGCTACAGCCAATCATATTGCACGAAATATCAACAATTATATTTGCCCGCGAACTTTAGGGAAGTGGAAACGTCACCAAATAATGCCTTCGAATTCCGCCATGTTGTTTTGCGTTTGTTTAGCTGCATACATACAGTTTAGTGCTTACAAGTGTATACGATTTCTTCTCTTGTGTAATTTGCAGTACAGTACCGTACTCTCGCAGTTTCGAATTTATGGCACCCTCCGAGGTACCATATACGATGAGAGTTAGCGTTTTTCCAGTGTAGATTACTAGCGAACTTTAAATCTAGACACTGATTGCGGAAGGAAAACCCGAGACATAGATTAAGAATACATAGATGTGCAACTGGGGATACTTCGCCTATGATTTTGTTGTCTCACGGATAGCGTCATATCCGCATACATTTCTGGCAAGTACATTTGTTCGAGTTTCAATATAAATGTATTCCAGAAAATTGGTTTCTGCCGTTTTAAAAGCGACCAGGACAAAAACATAACTTCGTTTTTTTTTTTGAAATATGCAGGGCAACTTCTTTTTATATATTTCTGTAAACCAAGGCAATCTAGTGGCAAGTTTTCTTAATATCGCCGTTTATTTGACATTTCATATCTAATTCCTTATAAAATCTCGCATGTGTACTTGCCAGCAATGAGCGTGCCTATGAAGATCTCAATGTGCAAATGCCATAACAGTGTACGGTTTGTCAAAGTAATTTGCCCTCACATTTACGTTTAGTTTCCAATATTTTGAAGTATTTTAAACATATTTATTGATGGCTGACAGGATAGCGAGTGAGCTTGTTACCTACTGGACAGGGGTGATGTTCTAAGAGAGAATGCCAACCAGATGAAACCATAAGCAGCATAATAAAAAGAGACCAACCGAAGCCACGACCATCCAAAGATAAGTGAAAGTAAGTTTGATTCCATTTTCTTGTCAAGTTCACCTTCGTTTAAGTGACGGTAGTTGCAGTAAAAAGTTCACAAAAACATGCATGGTACATTATACAAATATAAAGTAAATAAGGTTACATGCGTGACATTATAAAATACAGCAGAATACTGGTTGCAGGTGTGACAGAACAAAACATAGAAGAAAATTGCCCTGGAGGGGACCTAATTAGAGTGGACCTAATTAGGTTTCCAGGTTCAATTCCTGGAGCCAGATAGTCGTGCACTAAACTGATGATACATTATACTTTTGTGGCTGGAGGTAAGTATACTAGATGTAAACTAGTACTAGGTACTTACAGTTCACATAATCCCACTAACCAGCCCCGACCATTTGAATTTCCACCCCTACCAGTTTTCGTAGCTTTATAGTTGTCACTGTTGTGTAGTTATTACGGTTAGCTTTAGGTAATTCTATGTGACATGCTCAGATGGTAACTCTAGTCTACTATAGTAAGTATACTAGAGTTACCCTTAGTTAACTAAGGTAACTCTAGTCTACCTTAGTTGTAGACTAGAGTTACTTTAGTTAACTAAGGTAGAGTAACCTTACTTTATCCAAGGTAACTCTACCTTAGTTAACTAAAGTAACTCTAGTCTACAACTAAGGTAGACTAGAGTTACCTTAGTTAACTAAGGGTAACTCTACTATACTTACTATAGCAGACTAGAGTTACCATCTGAGCATGTCACATAGAATTACCTAATGCCAACCGTAATAACTAGATTATTGTAAGAGCTATAAAGCTACGAAAACTGGTAGGGGTGGAAATTCAAATGGTCGGGGGTGGTTAGTGGGGTTATGTGAACTGTAAGTACCTAGTACTAGTTTACATCTAGTATACTTACTTACCTCCAACCACAAAAGTATAATGTATCATCAGTTTAGTGCACGACTATCTGGCTCCAGGAATTGAACCTGGAAACCTAATTAGGTCCACTCTAATTAGGTCCCCTCCAGGGCAATTTTCTACTATGTTTTGTTCTGTCACGCCTGCAACCAGTATTCTGCTATATTTACTCCGCCTGCCGTAGGCGAGGCGGAGTTTTAAATTCGCCCCGTTTCTGTTTTTTTTTTTTTTTTTTTATTTTTTTTCGGTGTCAGAAGTCGGTGCAGCGCTCATGGGTGATACCGCTGGCACAAACCGCGTGAGCCGACCTAAACACGGCGTTTAAACTCAATTTCTAGCGAAATGTGTCAACAAAACACGCATTTAAACGTGCATGCTAGAACATCTAAACCGCAAGAAGGTTTTACGTGCAAAGATTCTCATGCAAAATGCTTTAAAACGACAAATTCCAGCGATGTGTCGCGGTGAAGTTTTGAGAGCGTGTTTCCGTCATTTTCTGGTTTATTCCTACTTTTAAGGAAATTTAGAATTTTCTACACAAGAATCAAACGCAAATTCTACTGAAATATCTACATACATACAAAATGAAGATCGGTGAAGGAACTTCGCAAAAATATTCATTTTTGTATCTACGCGAAGCGCTAGATACTATGCTATCGAGTTGTTCACTCATTTCCGTTCACTCATTTCCGTTCACTCATTTCCGTTCACTCACTTCTGTTCACTCACTTCTGTTCACTTTCTTTGTTCACTTGTAGCCAATCAGCGACTTGTATTATAAAATTACGTCATTGTATTCTGAGTTCTGTATTCTGAGTTTTTAAAAACAGTATCAAAGAGTAGAGACTACAAAGAGGGACCACTTCATCCAAAAAAGCGTAAGGTGTTGTCGTGATGATTCGTCATGGGCGCCATGTTCCTAGCCAGTGCCCTAAACAGGAGCATATCCCCCCGGTATTAGTAGCCATTTTTAATATTTCAGGGGGAGACAAGCCTTCAATATTCGTCATGGGCGCCATGTTTCTAGCCAGTGCCCTAAACAGAAGCATTTTCCCCCTGAAATATTAAAAATGGCTACTAATACCGGGGGGAAATGCTTCTGTTTAGGGCACTGGCTAGGAACATGGCGCCCATGACGAATCATCACGACAGCACCTTACGCTTTTTTGACTGAAGTGGTCCCTCTTTGTAGTCTCTACTCTTTGACAGTATATCTCATCCTCGTGGGAAAGTTTCCTATATATTTTTTCGTCGTTTTTGCTTGGAAAGCTTGTAGATTTTGTCGCCTTTCTCTGTCCAGATTTATCCTCGACTGGTAAGTATTTTAGATATGAATTCTACTAGTTTTACCTGTGTTAATAACAGTAAAATTTGTGATTTGTATGGAGCCATATGGGATTTTATGCAAACGTGTTTAATAGGGAATACGGCTTTTGAAAGCAAAAATAGGCTTCTTGGGAGGGCAAAACAATCTCTTCGGAGATCAGAACAATCTTTTCGGAGATCAGAACAAACTCTTCTGAGATCTGAACAGTTAAAACCTGATGAGGCTGTGATTCACCATTTAGGAAGTAAGTGTAACCTGGTAAATTTAAAACTACATGTCGATAGTAGCTATAATTACAGATTTTCTGTAAGAAAATTGACTAAACAATCAAATAGTACACGATACAGGAGGGATCATGAACTTTCTAGATTACCTTTGAAGAAAATTATATTAGCTATACATGCGAAAAAGTTTTTAGTGTTACTACTTAACCACTATTTTTCTTGAAGTCTTAAACATTGTTTTTTTACAGATGACAGCAACAGCAAACATAAATATAACTACAGTATGCATTGGATAATGTGTGGTTGCATTGGATGATGTGTTCTTGGTATTTTATATAATGCCTTGCTTCCAGAACAATGAACAATCTCAATTTCAACTCACCTGTAAATCAACAAGAAATTAACTTCAGCACCAACCACATGGATCTTATTAATACC
Organism: Muricea muricata; assembly: GCA_963855995.1. Classification (NCBI taxonomy): domain Eukaryota; kingdom Metazoa; phylum Cnidaria; class Anthozoa; order Malacalcyonacea; family Plexauridae; genus Muricea; species Muricea muricata. The sequence goes on along the minus strand of OY979729.1, from coordinate 1,464,045 downwards.
ACACAATGTGTACAAAACTGGAGCTATTATTGCAAATATTAGATTTTATCTTGGGACACAATATTATTCATTACATGGATCGATATGCTATGCTGTTTTTCAACCTTATCACCATAAGGCACAATTATACTGTATGGATCTGGTTTGCTGTATGACCCTCAATGGACTTGAATTGGATTATACATAATTTACCTGGGTTTTTGAACTCTGGCAACATACATAACAGAAACGTTGACGTTTTTGGAGGCTTTGTAACTAATAATTATCTGCAGTGGCTTCCAACATTAATTCTGTATTATGACCAATCAATGATTATGACAGCAGCTGATTATAAGTATATAATATAAGTACACTAAGTGCTCATGTAGCTGCAAAAAACGTAAAAGTTTTAATGGTTAATAGTGACTGCTTAGCTGGTAGGACGATAAATAGCCACTCACAAAACAAATTCTAGCTAATAAAATAATTTCCATAACATTGCAATATGTTATCAAGTTTTATTCTTTCTGGTATTTGAGAAACAAGTCGACTAGTCTAGGAGCTTGATTTAGCTGGTAATAGGGACTTCAGTTTATATTCATTATTATTTAATACCAATATTGTCGAAAACTTTGTTACTGAAAAAATTCTTGTATTATATGAAGTAATATAGTAAAAGTTCAGTCTCTGTAAGACCTGTACAATAAGATGATCGAGTTACGCAGTGGTTATTACTGCTTGTCCTACATTATCACAATGCCTCCCCCTCTAAACAAAACAGAAAATAGACAATGTACATTCCCTTTATTAATTATAACAGTCAACTACAAAATTGTAACTTGTTTTGTCCCAACAAAACAAATTTAACACACCAAAACACCTTGTCCCAACAACAATTGTCCCAACCATTAATTGTCCTTTAAATAATGGTTATACATAAAAAGTTTATAAATATTGAAAAATTAGATTTTGCAACCTTCACACCAATGTTAAACATTGAATTGCAATGCAATGTGGGAAACATGCGGGAAAAATTACCGTGTATATATATGTATTGAAATCCGTGTGACGTAAGCAATTCTAAGGTCTATTGGCAACATTGATGCCTTCATATAGCGTAGATACATGCACGCGTCGCGAGCCTATTTTTGTACTTTCGAACGGCGTTTTTCCTATGCTTTTGACTGAAAACACGACGAACGACACTTGCCAGAGCAACTTGCGTGGCGCGTGGAATGACGTGAGCACGGGGACACAAAAATTGAGGTTATTGAGTGCGAGTTCCCTATCTGTATACATCTGATCTGTGATACAGCTTCTTCTGAATCAGGAACAAGGAACTTGCTCGGAGCATGTCGACACAAAGTGGTAGTTTCGGCGTTCCTCGGAATTCGTCGGTTTCCGACGCTGCTCGAAGATTTTCCGAATACTATTTTTTCAAAATTTTTCTCTAGGTCGAAGATTTTGCTCCTTGAAAGTCCTCTAAATTTTCATGCATCCTAACTTTGTTTTAAGGTAATATGCTTTATTTTCTATCATTATTTGTAGCAAAGTACTTAGATTGTGCATAGAGATCGATTTTTGAGAGATCAGACTGGAAATAAGTACAATTTTCGAGTATTGTAAGTTTGTGCTTTCCAAGCATGGCTATGGTCGCATGTAAGATTAAGGCTACCGTTTTCAGTTGAAGTTGGTTCGATAATAATACCATGAAATCCGCTATAGAAACTGAATGAGGTCTTGAATTGTTGAGATTGTCGAAGAAAGTATGCTGAGACAGTTCTATGTATAGAGTTGGTTCTGGTTCAAATTTATTGAAAAAAGGCAATTTAATTTTAATTTTGTGAATTTCGATTACAAAACATGCCTTTGACTGTCGACCAATTGATTTCGTCAGGCGATTACAGACTTGTGAGAGGAGGGGGGTAGCCTAATTACTAAAATGTAGTGAAAAAAGGACTTTCCATCTAATGGTGGGAGCAGGTTGGCGGGAACACTGGAGAATAAAGGTCCTGTCACAATGCAATTTTTCTTACAACTTGAAATGCAATTCTACTATTGGGAGATGTAAAATTGGCAAATGCAAGTTTCCATCACAGTTTGCTGGGGTTTTTTAACGTACCAAACATTTGTCACAAATTTACTTAAGAGTAGATTTTCCTTGTAGCAAAAAAGATGGCAAATGTCGATTTTACCAGAGTGCATGGCAGTCTGAAATTGTTTAAAAAGGCAAATTAACGTCTTTTGAAGAACAGACAGAAGACAATAGGTTATTTTCACACTTGTGTTAAAATTTCAATCCAGTAGCTTTGCTTCTTGTCATCTTTTCCCACGTATTCTTTCTTGATACCTGCAATGCATTCTGGTAAAATCGACATGTCGCCATCTTTTTTGCTACGGTGAATGCAAGGAAAAGTGCACCGTGTGACAGGGCCTTAAGGGTAAGATGTGGATAGAGAAGGAGACGGAGCAGTTACAAGTGCAAGAAAAATTGCACCGTGTGACAGGGCCTTGAGGGTGGGAGGTGGATAGGAGGAGGCGGAGCAGGATGTGGGAGTCGTGCAAGGTCGGGATGTTAAAAAAGAACAAGGAATGTTATGTTTTTAATGCCTTTTAGACTTTTCTTGAGGCAATTAAAATTCAAACTGTCAAATCCAAACACTGTACAGAATGGCCGACTTTACGTGGTCTTTAGTTTTTACACAACCACTTGCATTGTTATCTTTTGCAGTTTGTTTACCATTTCAGTTATCTATCTTCAATAGAATTCTTTGAAATTTGTTTGTAGATCGACAAAATGCTTAACCTCCTCTCAACAACTGGCAGATTATGAAAAATGAAATTGTTAAAGGTATTGGAATATTGCATGTACAATATTGAATATGGGACAATTTGGGACAGTATAATTTTGGACATGACGGTTTCATTCTCACCTAATTTGACGATTATTTTGTGGGTACACATACCGTGGAATCTCATGTGCTCCAGAAGCATTTTAATCTTAGAAAAAGTCAAATAATGATGAACTGTGTTTTAAAAGAAAGTTAGAATCTTATTTGGTTCAAATCAATTGAATTATGGCCCAAGAGTTCATGAAAACACATACAAAAGGCTTTCTTAAAAAACTGAAATATCAAATCTAGCAATTTTATATGTTATGCCTCTAAACAACACAATTCTGTTTCTAAAAATTGGTACCCTACTAGACCTATATGCATGATTATACTAATTTGGACATATTTATTTTTACCCATTAAAATATAAATTTGTGTTTAATCATTCGTGTTTGTCATTATTTGACTTTGTAATGTTGGTTAAACATAAGGAGATTGAGGTGACTTTGCCAGAAACAAAAACATCCATTATTATACTAAAATTTCAATATATGTAGCAATTAAAACTAACCACAGGAAATATATTTCTACTTTTTAATTGAAATGTTTCTGTTATATGCACTATATCATATTTTTGATAAAAAATTACAACACCTATGTTATTTCCTGGTTTACTATCTCAATCATCTTTTGTTTAAGCTGGCTTTGAGTGTTCATTTGAAAGTTTGGAAAGTTCATTTGAAAATCACAATAGTTCTCAATGTTATATTGGACCCTTTAAAGTTAAAAAAATACTTTGTAATATTTTATACTACTGGTAATTTATCTTAGATACAGACTTTGTGATTTTGTACTAGAATGTTGACTTTCAAACTTTAAGATGAACTACTTATTAAGGACAAAATAAGCTAGCATATTGTCTTTTGTTTACAAAGTGGAACTTGTTTGGAATTGAGATGAACTGATGCAGTTGTTCTTTAACTTTATCAATTAATTACATATCTTAAATGAAAAAGAAAACCACAACTTGCCAAATAAATTCTGTGGGCTCTTTTTATTAGCAAAGAAAAGATGTGGCGGATGTAAGAATTTAAGAGTAAAAAAGTTTCCTTGGACTAAAAAAATTGACAGTATGCCAGATTTTCTAGATAAACAAGCAGTACAGATGTTGGCCAATAATAAGTATAAGTAACTACAATTTTTAATTTTAAAAGTTTTCTATTGATGCCTGGATACAGTAAATACTTTACCAGAGTTCTTCGTATTACATCGACTTGAAAAAGTTTTAAGTCACATGAAGCTTTTAGTTGATACTATGCAATTTCAAATTTTACAGACTTCTTAATTAACATGCCAAATTTACCTTGTTGAACATAAGGTCTTTCCTGAGAAAAAGTAAAACTGTCTGGCATTATATGGAGTAGAATAATTTAAATTAGTTTGAGACTTTGATTTGATAACAATTTTGATTTGTACTATTTACAATACAAGTGACCGGGTTGTATCGGATATACAAACCCAAGCTGAAGGCGAGATATCTGACATACACAGATGCGAATGTTGTAAATGGCTTGTGAAACTCGTCAATTTTATACATCAGATCTATAGCAAAGTGATTTTGAAAATACCGATTCTGTAAGATGAGAAAATGATTTCTTTTGTGTTTCCTGTATGATTTATTACTTTATAAGTTTCTTAATTAAAATTACAACATATTGCCTACTGGAACTTTTTATATTGTTTGGTTGTGGTGAATTTGTATTTTGGCAATTGAAATATTTCTGAATTTGTATGTGCATTTCCTTTGCTTCAGTTCAAGTTTACATTTCAAATATTCCACTTTGTAATACTTGCGTGGTAATAATAATATAAGAAAACAGGTTTACATGGCTCTTGAATATAGTCTTTTCAACAAGTAAGTAAAGATGAATTTATACTTCAAAGAGATATGTTCCTAACCTGACAATGGTACCTTCCAAAAAGACTAAATTTAAATTGATTCTTCGAATAAATTTTTTACTTTTCAATCCAAGATCAATCTAAGTTATGTATTTCTACTTTTATTTTGGTCTCTTTAACACTGAAACTATCAATTGTATATAAAGCAACTTCACTATCGAGTGACTTCATTAGTTGCTGGGCAAAGCCAAAGCATTGATTTTTCGGCTGTTTTCAATGAAAAATAGAATTTTGCCCAAAGTTATCTCAAATAAATTATCACAATTTGAACAAAAAGCTTCTGTTCTTGTGCCCACCAGAAAAATGAGATGTCTGAGACTTTCTTTGTATTTTTTTGCGAAAAATAGATCGCATGCACTGTTATGCAAAGAAAAGTGTAAGAGATTGGTTTCTGAAAAATGTCGTGCTACACACAATATTCTAAAAATGCTTGGTTTTTATTCTATGTATTTTTGAATTTTTTGTTAAAAAAAATAAAGGTAGCAATGTTTATTGCATTTCACATTGTCAGGTTAGAAACGCAATAAGAAAAATGTGGCTCCGAACATTACAGCTTGGTCAATTTGGAATTTATAAAAAAATCGTTTCTTCGTTGTTTTTCGACGTTTTGAAGGGTTGTTTCGAGTACAAAAAAGTATTTTTAGGAAGAATTATGTGCCCACGTTACATGTCTCAAAGCCATCAAAATTCGTTGGTAATTCGTGCATGTATTTTTTCTGACTTATAAAAGCACAATTGATTAAAAATAATATTTTTCTTTTGACAAAAATACCTTTCTTCTGTGAGGCTGGCTGTATTTGAAAAAGCGTTGGTCAACGCTCCGCCAAAACTCGTGGGTTTTCTCCGGGTACTCCGGTTCTTCCCACTGGGAGAGTTGACAGGGTAGTTACATATGGTTATAAAAATGTGACTAACTTTTGAAAACCTTTCTACTTAGACTTGTTAAGCCTTCTCGTCATCTCTATCAGTTGCATGTTTTGAGCCACATGTTTTTCTTTGTAATTGTGAAACAACTCGTTATATGCTGGGTAAACCTTTGCAAAACTCTCAAAATTTATCACTTCAAGTTGTTTCATTGTTATAATATATTTTGAAGTATAAACATTTACTTACGTTGAAAAGACCCAAGTTTTTTAGGACTTTGTTCATTCACTTGTGTTATTGTTCTCTCTGCCATGTTCTGTTTTCTTCTGTTGTTATTTTAATAAGTACAATGTGTGGTAGTTAATCTCTTTTTATTGTTATTCAAATTGTATGTAATCTTTACAAATTTTTTCAATAAATTGTTTACAAAATTTACTTGTGACCCCTTTTTAATTAAAAATTCAATTCCCATGGGAATTGAGAAATTGAATAAAAAAAATCCCCCTACCCCGGCCAGCTCCCCAAGTGCCACTTCCACCTAAGTAGAAGTACTTATACATGTAGTACAAGTACTTCTACTTATTCACGGTGGAAGTAGCACTCGGAGAACTGGCCGGGGTAGCCGGCAAAGAGAAGACCAACTTTGCAAGTGCTAATACAATTGCTAAGTTGATCTTCCCTAGAGAGCAGCCGCGCGTACCTAACAAATTAAAACAACAAACGTTAGTGACTTAAGTACTTAGCATGCAAATTTGATTCCCAAAGCCAAAATGTCAAGTGCCCCCCGCTGATCCTACCAACTGCCTACCTGCCTCAGTTCTAAGCTGTCTTCCTCAGTTCTAAGCTCCTGCATTCCATTCGTTACCTTCACTTTCCTCACCATCGCACAGTCACTCACAGCTGATAAACCCGCATGCACCACCACCACCCCGACTGCCACCCAATTTCGAAAATTAAAAGAGTTAAAATTTCGGTAAAGTATGCATTTTAAATGCAATTTATTTGGATATTTTAGATCAAACGTAAACAGAAAAAGCTCGTACATAAAAACAGGTGAGAATTCTATTTAAAATTTGCTTGCAAAATATAAAACTTAATTCGCATTTTTCTTAGTTAATAGTATAGATCAATTTCGTTGATGTTGAAACCTACTCTTAACTGTTTTGTTAGAAGTGACGACAGATTTTGGTTTTTAAGCATACTTTCAAAAATTTTAATTCCTTTAATAAACCTAACCCCATGCAACTTACACACGGCGCACACCCTCGCAGTCCATACATTTAGCTAATAAATTACGTTATAAACAAAAAAGCAAAATAAAAAGATAAATTACGTTATCTCTAGCTACTTAAACCCACTTAGACTGAGTTTTTGATTGAATTTTCAAACGTAAAACCTTAGCTGAATGGGCATGGGCTTTTCGTTGTGTTAACTGTTCCGGAGTAAATATAAACCTGGGGCCGGTTGTATCAAAGGCGTTTAGCTTAAACGGTGGATAAGTGAAATTTAAAAATCAGTTTTACACCTAGTACGGAACCGAAATTATGAGTTGAAATAGAATAAATATTTAGTTTTATATATAATTGTTCTTCTCAGGTCAAATAACTTCAGCTGGTTTGTTTATACAACATGGAAACTTGTTTCATATTTTTGACTTATCCACCGTTTAAGCTAAACGCCTTTGATACAACCGGCCCCTGATACTTACCAAAGTCCAAGGCTGGGTCAAATAAGCATGAGAATTAGGCAAAAATAAAAAGCAATTGAAACTCAACAGATTCACTAAAGTTGTTTTTTTTTTGGCAACTTATATCCTTAAGTGTAGATGACATGCAATTTTTAATGCCGTAATTCTCACACTTATTTAACCGAAACGCCTTCATTTGCATGGTACCTCGCAGCTGCTCTCAAACCACCTTCGTAATTTGCTTTAGTGTACACAAACAATGACTTCATTGTTCCTGCTTACCAAAACAAATCTGAAAGCACCAAGATACTTATCATATTAATAATCAAAGAGGATTCGCATTATGCAGTAATTACCATAAACAGACGCATCACCATTGAAACAAAGCATGCTGTATTCCCATGGGAATTTAAAATGCACAAAAAAATATAATGATCCTACTGATTTGCATGGATGTATGAACTAAATTAGCTAAGAAACAAAGAAATGATATATTCCCTTGGGAATTTAATGTAGCAAAATGATGGCGGGTGTTGATTTTACCAGAATGCCTTGCGGTCTGAAATCGTTTAAAAACTTAAGGTAAATTAACTTCGTTTGAGGAACAGACAGATAGGTTATTTTGTCACTTGTGTTAAAATTCCGTCCATTAGCTTATGTTAAATATCATTTCACTGCTATTTTTGATTGATACCCGCATTAAATTCTGGTAAAATCGACATGCCACCATTTGTTTTGCTACGGTGAATTGGAATACAAGTCAAATTTTCTCGCTTTTTAACCAGAGAACACATTCTTTAAAGGTAGAACGACGGAATTGATCGTTTACAATCGACGCCATCTTTGTTGACGTTTGAAACACATGGCAACCACAAAGTATCTATTCATTATATCTGATCCTATCGAGCCATACATCTTTAAAGTATCATTCATAATACGCTAAAACTAACGATGAAATAGTAAATTGACACAAGTACTTCGCTGTAAACAGCTGAAGTAATCTGCAGAGTCAACCAAGATGGCGCCCAATCACACGAAATGACGGCATGTGCAAACCAAAAATAGTGACCAAATGCATCAACTATAATTTAGTGGCATTATTACGAAACTTATTTTTGTAAAACGTTCAATCCTACATGTTATTTTGTTTTGTTTTTAGAAATATCCAAATCCAAATGTTAGAGACGAAATTTCCAGGCGTTAAGGTATTGTTTCTTTAAAAAATATTGTCGACATTTACCATATTTTTACCTGTTTTTTGACTCGAAAATTGACTGCCAAACTCCTAGGTATTCTATTTAATTATTTTGTTGAATGTATTTGATATCAATGTTATTTCAATCCAATTTTTTTCACTTAATTTGCTGTCTTCTCTTTTTCATTAACGAGAAATATCTATTAAATCCTCTTTGATCCCTCAATAATAAGTATCTTGTTTTCTACTAACTTGCACATTACCACTACTTTCTATTACAATGTCGTGTCTTCTCATTCTTGTGGATTGTTGTTTTGTGGGTCTTGTCGTCCAGGATCGTTCATTCTTTTCTTTTCTTGTGCGTTTTTTTCACATCCCATCACCCTTTGCAATAGTAGAAAGAATTAAATCATGAGATGATAGTTACGAGTAATTTATAAACTATAACATATTAAACAATTATTGGATGAGGTTTTTGTGATATGCGGAATTATCAATGTCGAGGTAAGAGTTATCAGCCGAGCCGAAGGCGAGTCAGATAACTCTTACCGAGAGATTGATAATTTTGCATATCACAAAAACCGAATCCGATAATTGCTTTATATTATACATTTTAAGTCTTTTTCCTCGAGCAATTGACGCATTTCGCCCTCGGAAGAGCTTAAAAAGGAAGATGCCATAACATGAAACAGAAAATATCGAAAAAATGTTGTTGCCATGCCAACCATTGATGCCAACGAATACCGCATACTGTAATAATCTGCACCGTAGGCTCAACATCCAGATAACTCAGTTATCTGCTAGCAGATAACTGAGTTATCTGCAGATTGTGTGATAGTCGCATTTATCTGCATACAACTGATCAATCACAACGCATAAAACAACTGCAATGTATAATAAAATAGTTTATTAATTAGGCCGGCCAAATTATTGTGTAAGCTGTTAATATGAAATTTTTTTATTAAAATCTCGAGAATCATTAGTAAATCGTGAACAAAACACAAAAGAAAATCATAACCGTGAAGGAGTCTTTATTTCTCACACGCACACAACTTGCAGCTACCCTAATTTATGATTTTAAATCAAAATATCTCGAGAATTAAACAACACGTAAGGAATGTGTAAATTCTTAAAGCTCTTTCGAACAATAAAAATTAATATCTCGCACTAATCTCTCTCAAAAGCTCTCTCAAATTTATTACCAATATCTCTTCAACTATTACTTTGCAGGTGAAATGTAACTTCTATCAAAACTAGCTTACTTCAAGTTGTTTGGGAATTAAGATTTTACGTGTCAACGAGATCAAATATGAATCTAAGATGGCAGACAGCGCATTAAATTTCTATCTTTACCACCAACTCCCCAACGAAAGGCTTTAATTCGCTCGAAAGTCGAATTTTGTTTTTTTATTGTTTAATGTAGTGAAAGATCCTGTGTGCTTTTTACAGCACTGCCAACACTAGCAACGTTAGTGCGAGATGTTAATTTTTATTGAAACGAAAGCTGAACTGCTAAAGAAAATAGAAACGACAAGATAAAATCAAAAAACTTACTTTCACTCTATCTTTGGATCTTCTTGGCTTCGGTTGTTCTCGTTTCATCATGCTGTTTATGGTTTCATCTGGTTGGCGCACTCTCTTCATGGAACATCACGCCGGTCCAGTAGGTAACTAGCTCACACGTGTCCAGTCAACCAACATAAAATAAGGAGAAAATTAATGTTACAAAATATTTTAGAATATAGGACACTAAGCGTTAATTGAAATTGACTTTAACAAACCGTACATTGTGATAGTATTTGCATCTTAACATCTGATGGAGACGGCTTGTGATTTACTTCTTATGTCGATATGAATTCTTTCCCATCTTGTTGCGTCATTAGTTGATGGTTGTTGTATTCACTTTTTACTTGGCATTCTTTGAAAAAAAAATTACGATGTTAAGAAAACTGTTCACAAGATAAGCAAAGAAAACTACGTTCACAAGCATTAGAGAGGACTAAGTAATTATAATAGGCGTGACAGGTCACAGAGGTTAGTCGACGAAGAAACTCATGGACAAATTCCCGGCATGATGATATTCCGATAGCAAGAAGTACAGCAAGTGTAGAACGTGTACGTGTAAGCTTAAACTGTATCTATGCAACTCCAAGAAAAGCGCAACACAAAATGGCGGAATTTAAAGACATTTCTGGTGTCATTTCCAGTTCCCTAACTTTCGCGGACAAATATATTTATATATTTTTCTCAAATTTTTTTGAAGTAAATCTAGATGGATTTTGTGAATAAACAAATTGAAAAAAGTATTGCCCACGTTAGGAAACTAGAACGGGCGCCCAAGAATGCCCACAATTTCTCCAATCTGGATTATATTTATTGATTGCGCAAATGGCTGATAAAAAAAAAGGGAGTAATAAAATACCAAATGGTTTCCTCTTCAAGATAGTGTCATACATGCGCGCGGCATTTCGGGATATTTGGGAAAACTCATGTTGAAGTTGAACCTAAGGCAACATGCCAAGTACATGGATGACGCTATCCTGCTCAGGAAACTATTTAGTAATTGTCTTACAAAATGATTACAGTGAAACACAAGTCAACGCCACGGCATTTAAATTTCTCGTGTAGGATTGTTTGATCCTGCACAGTAATAGCCAAGTGGCGCAATCGTCAGAGCAAACGCCTATCACATGTGAGGTCGTGGGTTCAATCCTTACTTCAGACTCGTGACACCCATGTGAGGAGTTAGTCAGTCGTGGGTTTATCCCGGGTACTCCGGTTTGCGAATGTTGACTGGATGGTTAAAATTGTAAAATATCAGTAATCACCGGAACACGGGTACTTAACTAAACTGCTGACGATGAGGCGGAACTCATAATGAATTAATGAAAATGTGTTTCACTGTAGTTATCATATAATGTAATTGCCAAGCTGAATGAATAATTCTCCAGTAACTACGTCATATGAATAATTTACAATTATGAGAGTAGTGGGGGGGGGGGGGGGCAGCATAAAGATTGAAGTAGTGTCAAGGAAGGGGTACTACCCTGACGGGTACTAGGCGAAGAAGTAGAGTAAACAGGAGGAAGAAAATTAAATTGGAGTAAATAAGGGGGATTGGGGTAAAGAAGGGGAGAAGCAGGATAAAGAAACCAGTGGAAGGGGGTGCTATCCTGGAAGGAGTACCCGGGAAAGAAGAGGGTGAACAGGAGGAAAAGTAGATTGGAGTACAGAAAGGGGAAATTAAACGGATCAGGAAATTCAGACTTGCAATTCAAATGAAAGGCAGCTCATTGGTCATGTAAACACTCGTTAAATCATGGTTCTCGCTTGCCTTTAGCTTGGAATCATCTTTGAATTTGAACTGAAAGTCTGAATTTGCATGTTTCTTGTATAGAGTGCAGTGTATCAGAACAGAAGAGGTTTTGAAGAAAAAGAAAGAAAGAATAAAAGTAAGTTAAAATTTGTAAAGAATAATGAAGAAACTATTGGTACAGCACTTGATACATGATGATAATCATCATTATAAACTCTCTATTAATCCGGGGGAGGGGTATAATAGAGAATTTGCAATGATAGTAAGTATATTGTAATATTTGGGTTTTTACCACTAAATCCTCTTGAAAGTTCTTTTTGGCTGTGGCTTCTCTCATCACAGTTGTCTGTGCTTGTCTTGCAAAATCTCTGGAATATCTATAACGTGAAGGTCAATATTTAAGATTAGAAAAATAGAAACCGTAAAATAGAAAGAAATTTAAATCGTGGCGAATACTTTTTACGGTCTTGCTGGCATGACAAAAAGAGAGTATAGATTTATAAGATCATGTTGATTTATCCTTTATCTGAACTATATTTAACTTAGATTTTAAAATAGATTTCACCCTGGTAAGCAGACCGAATGGGTTTTCAAACAAGATAACATTTAATGACTAAAACGTGCACAGAATAGTTAGAGAATGCTTACATGTCGAATAAAAATCCAATACTTTTAATGTCCAACTACACAATAGCGATTTTCGTTGCATTTCTAGACTGGAGAAGAAGACGACGCCATTTTGATTTTGATTTCTCCCGACAACGGCAGATTTGTCTTCGCAATTTTTTTCCATTTCTTCGTCGTTTCAGCTCCAATTTGCTCGTTGTGTTTCTTTCGTACCTTCCTCGCCATTTCCGTACAATCAATGGACATTTATACTCAAGATTAAGACTGTATTGAGACTTTCAAAATGTTCGTCAGGAGACATAAAAATCGAAGCTTCTTCTTCGGGTTGCAGAAGCAAATGACGTCAGACGACCTTTGTCCGCCAGCAAATACCCGTATGTATAACATTCAATGATCTTTTTAGGAAGCTGAAAATCAGTTTTTATTGCGCGAACGAAATGTTTTTGCCATTATTTCTTACTCAGGTCTTTGTTCTACTACTTTACTTCCAGTTTAGTTAGGTAACTTGCCAAAAGAAACGCCTGTAAGGGACAATTTTGCATTTTTTTTTTATTTCGATGCTGATGAAGAAGAGAAGACTCGTTAGAGCTTTCATTGGCAAATATCTTTCCCTCCGTGGCCGAGAGGTAAAGACAACTGTCTTGACTTCGATTTTGGGTGGATCGAGGACCGGTCCAGTTCAACTGAGTTTGGTAAGAATTTAATTCTGATCGGTGCTCGATCCACCCAAAACTGAATTCAAAGCTGGGCGTGGAGTGCAGGAAAACACTAGGCAGTACCGCGAGGCCAAGGAGGCAAACGTTATTTTCCTAGTGTTGTTAACTAATATTTAAGCAAATTTCATTAACTTGACTGTTGGGGACAGACCTGTAGGGTTGGTGCATTGAAGACTTCTCGTCGTTATTTCCCTTCGTTCAAGAAGACAAGTTGTCTTCATCGAGAAATAACGACGAAAAGACTTCAAGACACCACTAAACCACTACACTTTAAAGCTACAGTGTAGTGGTTTAGCTAGCTAAACCACTACACTGTGCCAATAATATATGGCTGACTTCTTCCTAACGCTTACGGTACGACCATGGATGCGCAAACACATTAAAGCCTTGAAAGCAAGTGTTTTCTTTTAGGAAAGAATCAAGGACGACAACGCTTACTAAATCAAAGCCGTCTAGTCATGTTTTAAGTACTTCAGCTATGTTTAACGATCTTTTACCAGATCTTTGCAAGAGGAAAAGTAAAATTTTGCATCATTATTATTAACTTTCCGTCAGTCGTTTCTTTCTTGATCGAGCATTATATGCCATTGTGTTCAGTGTCCTTGATATAGGAGCCATATACTTATGGCCTTGGGTTTAATTCCCAAACACTGAATGGCAGTGTTTTGCTCTTCCAATGAGATAACAAGATGGCACTGTAGAACGCGTGGTTTTATATAAGCTACGAGCGTCAAGATATCCTTGATAGGTAACTATTGATCCTACAATGGCACTTATGTTCACTGCCAATAGGAACGTTTTCAACTCACAGCTTGTACATAATGGCTTTTATAGGTTGTGTCACAAGGAAACTGCAGTTCGGTCGTAAAATCAACTTGTTTTCAAAATTGCCGGGTTTTAAACATTACTGACACTGTTAATGTTGTAGCTCGGAATTGTAAAACAACGGCGGCAATGCAGTTTTCTTGTGCCATAACCATATAAGCTACGACCGCCAAGCTTTATCCTTGATAGGAAAGAATTGATCCCACCAACGACATTTGTGTTCTCTACCGATAGGAACGTTTGAGACTTACAGCTTGTACATAACGCATTTTATCGGTGAGTCGTAAAACCAACCTGTTACTGCTCAGCAAACTACCATTTCCCTCGATCAACGATAGTCGATGAAGCTTGGCGCTCGAGTTGTTCAGCTAAGTTAAACGATCTTTTATGGCGAGGTCTTTTCAAGAAGGCATGAAGCATAGATGCGCAAACACTGTACAGCCTGTAAAGAATATGTCTTCTTTCGGGAAAGAGTCAAAGACGATAACGCTTATTAAATCAAAACTGTGTAGGCATGTTTTAAGTTGCTCAGCTATGTTTAACGATCTTTTATGACCAGGCCTTTGCAAGAAGGAAAGTCGAAGTTTGCATATACTATTGACTTTCCGTCGGTCGTTTCTTTCTTGATCGAGCTTTATATGTCATTGTGTTCAGTGTCCTTGATATAGGAGTCATGTATTTATGGCCTTGGGTTTGATTCCCAAACACTGCATGGCAGTCTTCAGCTCTTTCAAGTAATAAGATAACTTTGGAACAAGATGGCAATGCGTTATTTACCATATGCCTGGTCATGCTGGGTTGCTTTGAAACATTGCAGATACTGCTAAACTGGCTATAACCTGTAAAATGCTTGGTTTTACACAACCTACGAGCGCCAAGCTTCATCGACTATCGTTGATCGAGGGAACTGGTAGTTTGCTGAGCAGTAACAGGTTGGTTTTACGACTCACCGATAAAATGCGTTATGTACAAGCTGTAAGTCTCAAACGTTCCTATCGGTAGAGAATACAAATGTGGGATCAATTGTTTCCTATCAAGGATAAAGCTTGGCGGTCGTAGCTTATATAAATGATAAAACCACCCATTTTACAGGTTATGGCACAAGAAAACTGCATTGCCGCCGTTGTTTTACAATTCCGAGCTACAACATTAACAGTGTCAGTAATGTTTAAAACCCGGCAACCTTGAAAACAAGTTGATTTTACGACCGAACTGCAGTTTCCTTGTGACACAACCTATAAAAGCCATTATGTACAAGCTGTGAGTTGAAAACGTTCCTATTGGCAGTGAACATAAGTGCCATTGTAGGATCAATAGTTACCTATCAAGGATATCTTGACGCTCGTAGCTTATATAAAACCACGCGTTCTACAGTGCCATCTTGTTATCTCATTGGAAGAGCAAAACACTGCCATTCAGTGTTTGGGAATTAAACCCAAGGCCATAAGTATATGGCTCCTATATCAAGGACACTGAACACAATGGCATATAATGCTCGATCAAGAAAGAAACGACTGACGGAAAGTTAATAATAATGATGCAAAATTTTACTTTTCCTCTTGCAAAGATCTGGTAAAAGATCGTTAAACATAGCTGAAGTACTTAAAACATGACTAGACGGCTTTGATTTAGTAAGCGTTGTCGTCCTTGATTCTTTCCTAAAAGAAAACACTTGCTTTCAAGGCTTTAATGTGTTTGCGCATCCATGGTCGTACCGTAAGCGTTAGGAAGAAGTCAGCCATATATTATTGGCACAGTGTAGTGGTTTAGCTAGCTAAACCACTACACTGTAGCTTTAAAGTGTAGTGGTTTAGTGGTGTCTTGAAGTCTTTTCGTCGTTATTTCTCGATGAAGACAACTTGTCTTCTTGAACGAAGGGAAATAACGACGAGAAGTCTTCAATGCACCAACCCTACAGGTCTGTCCCCAACAGTCAAGTTAATGAAATTTGCTTAAATATTAGTTAACAACACTAGGAAAATAACGTTTGCCTCCTTGGCCTCGCGGTACTGCCTAGTGTTTTCCTGCACTCCACGCCCAGCTTTGAATTCAGTTTTGGGTGGATCGAGCACCGATCAGAATTAAATTCTTACCAAACTCAGTTGAACTGGACCGGTCCTCGATCCACCCAAAATCGAAGTCAAGACAGTTGTCTTTACCTCTCGGCCACGGAGGGAAAGATATTTGCCAATGAAAGCTCTAACGAGTCTTCTCTTCTTCATCAGCATCGAAATAAAAAAAAAATGCAAAATTGTCCCTTACAGGCGTTTCTTTTGGCAAGTTACCTAACTAAACTGGAAGTAAAGTAGTAGAACAAAGACCTGAGTAAGAAATAATGGCAAAAACATTTCGTTCGCGCAATAAAAACTGATTTTCAGCTTCCTAAAAAGATCATTGAATGTTATACATACGGGTATTTGCTGGCGGACAAAGGTCGTCTGACGTCATTTGCTTCTGCAACCCGAAGAAGAAGCTTCGATTTTTATGTCTCCTGACGAACATTTTGAAAGTCTCAATACAGTCTTAATCTTGAGTATAAATGTCCATTGATTGTACGGAAATGGCGAAGAAGGTACGAAAGAAACACAACGAGCAAATTGGAGCTAAAACGACGAAGAAATGGAAAAAAATTGCGAAGACAAATCTGCCGTTGTCGGGAGAAATCAAAATCAAAATGGCGTCGTCTTCTTCTCCAGTCTAGAAATGCAACGAAAATCGCTATTGTGTAGTTGGACATTAAAAGTATTGGATTTTTATTCGACATGTAAGCATTCTCTAACTATTCTGTGCACGTTTTAGTCATTAAATGTTATCTTGTTTGAAAACCCATTCGGTCTGCTTACCAGGGTGAAATCTATTTTAAAATCTAAGTTAAATATAGTTCAGATAAAGGATAAATCAACATGATCTTATAAATCTATACTCTCTTTTTGTCATGCCAGCAAGACCGTAAAAAGTATTCGCCACGATTTAAATTTCTTTCTATTTTACGGTTTCTATTTTTCTAATCTTAAATATTGACCTTCACGTTATAGATATTCCAGAGATTTTGCAAGACAAGCACAGACAACTGTGATGAGAGAAGCCACAGCCAAAAAGAACTTTCAAGAGGATTTAGTGGTAAAAACCCAAATATTACAATATACTTACTATCATTGCAAATTCTCTATTATACCCCCCCCCCCCGGATTAATAGAGAGTTTATAATGATGATTATCATCATGTATCAAGTGCTGTACCAATAGTTTCTTCATTATTCTTTACAAATTTTAACTTACTTTTATTCTTTCTTTCTTTTTCTTCAAAACCTCTTCTGTTCTGATACACTGCACTCTATACAAGAAACATGCAAATTCAGACT
Source organism: Muricea muricata (assembly GCA_963855995.1). NCBI lineage: Eukaryota > Metazoa > Cnidaria > Anthozoa > Malacalcyonacea > Plexauridae > Muricea > Muricea muricata. Next base: position 1,446,682 of record OY979729.1, on the reverse strand, counting down.
TTCAGTTCAAATTCAAAGATGATTCCAAGCTAAAGGCAAGCGAGAACCATGATTCAACGAGTGTTTACATGACCAATGAGCTGCCTTTCATTTGAATTGCAAGTCTGAATTTCCTGATCCGTTTAATTTCCCCTTTCTTTTCTCCAATCTACTTTTCCTCCTGTTCACCCTCTTCTTTCCCGGGTACTCCTTCCAGGATAGCACCCCCTTCCACTGGTTTCTTTATCCTGCTTCTCCCCTTCTTTACCCCAATCCCCCTTATTTACTCCAATTTAATCTTCTTCCTCCTGTTTACTCTACTTCTTCGCCTAGTACCCGTCAGGGTAGTACCCCTTCCTTGACACTACTTCAATCTTTATGCTGCCCCCCCCCCCCCACTACTCTCATAATTGTAAGTTATTCATATGACGTAGTTACTGGAGAATTATTCATTCAGCTTGGCAATTACATTATATGATAACTACAGTGAAACACATTTTCATTAATTCATTATGAGTTTCGCCTCATCGTCAGCAGTTTAGTTAAGTACCCGTGTTCCGGTGATTACTGATATTTTACAATTTTAACCATCCAGTCAACATTCGCAAACCGGAGTACCCGGAATAAACCCACGACTGACTAACTCCTCACATGGGTGTCACGAGTCTGAAGTAAGGATTGAACCCACGACCTCACATGTGATAGGCGTTTGCTCTGACGATTGCGCCACTTGGCAATTACTGTGCAGGATCAAACAATCCTACACGAGAAATTTAAATGCCGTGGCGTTGACTTGTGTTTCACTGTCATCATTTTGTAAGACAATTACTAAATAGTTTCCTGAGCAGGATAGCGTCATCCATGTACTTGGCATGTTGCCTTAGGTTCAACTTCAACACGAGTTTTCCCAAATATCCCGAAATGCCGCGCGCATGTATGACACTATCTTGAAGAGGAAACCATTTGGTATTTTATTACTCTCTTATTTTTTATCAGTCATTTGCGCAATCAATAAATATAATCCAGATTGGAGAAATTGTGGGCATTCTTGGGCGCCCGTTCTAGTTTCCTAACGTGGGCAATACTTTTTTTAATTTGTTTATTCACAAAATCCATCTAGATTTACTTCAAAAAAATTTGAGAAAAATATATAAATATATTTGTCCGCGAAAGTTAGGGAACTGGAAATGACACCAGAAATGTCTTTAAATTCCGCCATTTTGTGTTGCGCTTTTCTTGGAGTTGCATACATACAGTTTAAGCTCACACGTACACGTTCTACACTTGCTGTATTTCTTGCTATCAGGGTATCATCATGCCGGGAATTTGTCCATGAGTTTCTTCGTCGACTAACCTCTGTGACCTGTCACGCCTATTATAATTACTTAGTCCTCTCTAATGCTTGTGAACGTAGTTTTCTTTGCTTATCTTGTAAACAGTTTTCTGAACATCGTAATTTTTTTTTCAAAGAATGCCAAGTAAAAAGTGAATACAACAACCATCAACTAATGATGCAACAAGATGGGAAAGAATTCATATCGACATAAGAAGTAAATCACAAGCCGTCTCCATCAGATGTTAAGACGCAAATACTATCACAATGTACGGTTTGTTAAAGTCAATTCAATTAAAGCTTAGTGTCCTATATTCTAAAATATTTTGTAACATTAATTTTCTCCTTATTTTATGTTGGTTGACTGGACACGAGTGAGCTAGTTACCTACTGGACCGCCTTGATGCTCCATGAAGAGAGTGCGCCAACCAGATGAAACCATAAACAGCATGATGAAACGAGAACAACCGAAGCCAAGAAGATCCAAAGATAGAGTGAAAGTAAGTTTTTTTATTTTATCTTGTCGTTTCCATTTTTTTAGCAGTTCAGCTTTTGTTTCAATAAAAATTAACATCTCGCACTAACGTTGCTAGTGTCGGTAGTACTGTAAAAAGCACACAGGATCTTTCACTACCTGAAACAATAAAAAAAAAACAAAATTCGACTTTCGAGCGAATTAAAGCCTTTCGTTGGGGAGTTGGTCGTAAAGATAGAAATTTAATGCGCTGTCTGCCATCTTAGATTCATATTTGATCTCGTTGACACGTAAAATCTTGATTCCCAAACAGCTTGAAGTAAGCTAGTTTTGATATAAGTTACATTTCACGTGCACAGTAATTCTCAAAGAGATATCGGCAATAAATTTGAGAGAGCTTTTGAGAGAGATTAGTGCGAGATATTAATTTTTATTGTTCGAAAGAGCTTTAAGAATTTACACATTCCTTACGTGTTGTTTAATTCTCGAGATATTTTAATCTAAATTCATAAATTAGGGTAGCTGCAAGTTGTGTGCGTGTGAGAAATAAAGACTCCTTCACGGCTATGATTTTCTTTTGTGTTTTGCTCACGATTTATTAATGATTCTCGAGATTTTAATAAAAAAATTTCATATTAACAGCTTACACAATAATTTGGCCGGCCTAATTAATACTATTTTATAATATACTGAGTGTCAAAGTTCATTTATTCCTGTTTCTTATTGGTTAAGAACGTATCACGTGATAGTGGAGAAATTCTATTGTCTCCCTGGCAACGTAGCTAAGCGGTGGACATTACTTTTATTCACCGGTAGACAACAAATCCACAAAGCCTCACGTAGCCATGTCAGGTAAAAGGTAATCCTTTTTACACATGTTTGATTGATTTGTGGTACTTTTCTTCTCTTTTGGCACTCAGTATATAATAAAATACTTATTGACTGAGACCTCGGGAAAGCAGTATGTTTTGTGGACCCTCGACATCGACAGTCTCTGGTCCACAAAACATACTGTTTCCCTCGGTCTCAGTCAATAAGTGTTAATTACTATACATTGCAGTTGTTTTATGCGTTGTGATTGGTCAGTTGTATGCAGATAAATGCGACTATCACACAATCTGCAGATAACTCAGTCATACAATAAGAATACATAGAAGGGCCACTCAGCAGTGCAACATGTCACACTATGTTTATGCAGTTTACTGGCTGCCACCAGCCAGTTCAGCATTCCTATTGGCCAGAAAATGCAATTGACTGGCTGAGAAAATGCTAATAACGTGCGTAATGCGACATGCGCGGCTTCAAAAACTCCAAAGGCTCCGACGCGAGTGGCCCTTCTATGTATTCTTATTCTATGGCTCAGTTATCTGCTAGCAGATAATAACTGAGTTATCTGCATGTTGAGCCTACGGTGCAGATTATTACAGTATGCGGTATTCGTTGGCATCAATGGTTGGCATGGCAACAACATTTTTTCGATATTTTCTGTTTCATGTTATGGCATCTTGCTTTTTAAGCTCTTCCGAAGGCGAAATTCGTCAATTGCTCGAGGAAAAAGACTTACAATGTATAATAAAGCAATTATCGGATTCGGTTTTTGTGATATGCAAAATTATCAATGTCTTGGTAAGAGTTATCTGACTCGCCTTCGGCTCGGCTGATAACTCTTACCTCGACATTGATCATTTCGCATATCACAAAAACCTCATCCAATAAGTGCTTAATATGTTATAGTTTACTTATTAAGCTTTGTGGAAACACCACGTAAATTTATTATTGCAATAATAAATTTACGTGGTGTTTCCACAAAGCTTAATAAGTATATTGTATTCACCATGCAAACGTACAAGAAACTTATCATGTTATAGTTTATAAATTATTCGTAACTATCATCTCATGACTTAATTCTTTCTACTATTGCAAAGGGTGATGGGATGTGAAAAAAACGCACAAGAAGAGAAAAGAATGAACGATCCTGGACGGCAAGACCCACAAAACAACAATCCACAAGAATAAGAAGACACGACATTGTAATAGAAAGTAGTGGTAATGTGCAAGTTAGTAGAAAACAAGATACTTATTATTGAGGGATCAAAGAGGATTTAATAGATATTTCTCGTTAATGAAAAAGAAAAGACAGCAAATTAAGTGAAAAAAATTGGATTGAAATAACATTGATATCAAATACATTCAACAAAATAATTAAATAGAATATCTAGGAGTTTGGCAGTCAATTTTCGAGTCAAAAAACAGGTAAAAATATGGTAAATGTCGACAATATTTTTTAAAGAAACAATACCTTAACGCCTGGAAATTTCGTCTCTAACATTTGGATTTGGATATTTCTAAAAACAAAACAAAATAACATGTAGGATTAAACGTTTTACAAAAATAAGTTTCGTAATAATGCCACTAAATTATAGTTGATGCATTTGGTCACTATTTTTGGTTTGCACATGCCGTCATTTCGTGTGATTGGGCGCCATCTTGGTTGACTCTGCAGATTACTTCAGCTGTTTACAGCGAAGTACTTGTGTCAATTTACTATTTCATCGTTAGTTTTAGCGTATTATGAATGATACTTTAAAGATGTATGGCTCGATAGGATCAGATATAATGAATAGATACTTTGTGGTTGCCATGTGTTTCAAACGTCAACAAAGATGGCGTCGATTGCAAACGATCAATTCCGTTGTTCTACCTTTAAAGAATGTGTTCTCTGGTTAAAAAGCGAGAAAGTGTCACTTGTATTCCAATTCACCGTAGCAAAACAGATGGTGGCATGTCGATTTTACCAGAATTTAATGCGGGTATCAATCAAGAATACCAGTGAAATGATATTTAAGATAAGCTAATGGACGGAATTTTAACACAAGTGACAAAATAACCTATCTGTCTGTTCCTCAAACGAGGTTAATTTACCTTAAGTTTTTAAACGATTTCAGACCGCAAGGCATTCTGGTAAAATCAACACCCGCCATCTTTTTGCTACATTAAATTCCCAAGGGAATATATCATTTCTTTGTTTCTTAGCTAATTTGGTTCATACATCCATGCAAATCAGTAGGATCATTATATTTTTTTGTGCATTTTAAATTCCCATGGGAATACGGCATGCTTTGTTTCAATGGTGATGCGTCTGTTTATGGTAATTACTGCATAATGCGAATCCTCTTTGATTATTAATATGATAAGTATCTTGGTGCTTTCAGATTTGTTTTGGTAAGCAGGAACAATGAAGTCATTGTTTGTGTACACTAAAGCAAATTACGAAGGTGGTTTGAGAGCAGCTGCGAGGTACCATGCAAATGAAGGCGTTTCGGTTAAATAAGTGTGAGAATTACGGCATTAAAAATTGCATGTCATCTACACTTAAGGATATAAGTTGCCAAAAAAAAAAACAACTTTAGTGAATCTGTTGAGTTTCAATTGCTTTTTATTTTTGCCCAATTCTCATGCTTATTTGACCCAGCCTTGGACTTTGGTAAGTATCAGGGGCCGGTTGTATCAAAGGCGTTTAGCTTAAACGGTGGATAAGTCAAAAATATGAAACACGTTTCCATGTTGTATAAACAAACCAGCTGAAGTTATTTGGCCTGAGAAGAACAATTATATATAAAACTAAATATTTATTCTATTTCAACTCATAATTTCGGTTCCGTACTAGGTGTAAAACTGATTTTTAAATTTCACTTATCCACCGTTTAAGCTAAACGCCTTTGATACAACCGGCCCCAGGTTTATATTTACTCCGGAACAGTTAACACAACGAAAAGCCCATGCCCATTCAGCTAAGGTTTTACGTTTGAAAATTCAATCAAAAACTCAGTCTAAGTGGGTTTAAGTAGCTAGAGATAACGTAATTTATCTTTTTATTTTGCTTTTTTGTTTATAACGTAATTTATTAGCTAAATGTATGGACTGCGAGGGTGTGCGCCGTGTGTAAGTTGCATGGGGTTAGGTTTATTAAAGGAATTAAAATTTTTGAAAGTATGCTTAAAAACCAAAATCTGTCGTCACTTCTAACAAAACAGTTAAGAGTAGGTTTCAACATCAACTAAATTGATCTATACTATTAACTAAGAAAAATGCGAATTAAGTTTTATATTTTGCAAGCAAATTTTAAATAGAATTCTCACCTGTTTTTATGTACGAGCTTTTTCTGTTTACGTTTGATCTAAAATATCCAAATAAATTGCATTTAAAATGCATACTTTACCGAAATTTTAACTCTTTTAATTTTCGAAATTGGGTGGCAGTCGGGGTGGTGGTGGTGCATGCGGGTTTATCAGCTGTGAGTGACTGTGCGATGGTGAGGAAAGTGAAGGTAACGAATGGAATGCAGGAGCTTAGAACTGAGGAAGACAGCTTAGAACTGAGGCAGGTAGGCAGTTGGTAGGATCAGCGGGGGGCACTTGACATTTTGGCTTTGGGAATCAAATTTGCATGCTAAGTACTTAAGTCACTAACGTTTGTTGTTTTAATTTGTTAGGTACGCGCGGCTGCTCTCTAGGGAAGATCAACTTAGCAATTGTATTAGCACTTGCAAAGTTGGTCTTCTCTTTGCCGGCTACCCCGGCCAGTTCTCCGAGTGCTACTTCCACCGTGAATAAGTAGAAGTACTTGTACTACATGTATAAGTACTTCTACTTAGGTGGAAGTGGCACTTGGGGAGCTGGCCGGGGTAGGGGGATTTTTTTTATTCAATTTCTCAATTCCCATGGGAATTGAATTTTTAATTAAAAAGGGTCACAAGTAAATTTTGTAAACAATTTATTGAAAAAATTTGTAAAGATTACATACAATTTGAATAACAATAAAAAGAGATTAACTACCACACATTGTACTTATTAAAATAACAACAGAAGAAAACAGAACATGGCAGAGAGAACAATAACACAAGTGAATGAACAAAGTCCTAAAAAACTTGGGTCTTTTCAACGTAAGTAAATGTTTATACTTCAAAATATATTATAACAATGAAACAACTTGAAGTGATAAATTTTGAGAGTTTTGCAAAGGTTTACCCAGCATATAACGAGTTGTTTCACAATTACAAAGAAAAACATGTGGCTCAAAACATGCAACTGATAGAGATGACGAGAAGGCTTAACAAGTCTAAGTAGAAAGGTTTTCAAAAGTTAGTCACATTTTTATAACCATATGTAACTACCCTGTCAACTCTCCCAGTGGGAAGAACCGGAGTACCCGGAGAAAACCCACGAGTTTTGGCGGAGCGTTGACCAACGCTTTTTCAAATACAGCCAGCCTCACAGAAGAAAGGTATTTTTGTCAAAAGAAAAATATTATTTTTAATCAATTGTGCTTTTATAAGTCAGAAAAAATACATGCACGAATTACCAACGAATTTTGATGGCTTTGAGACATGTAACGTGGGCACATAATTCTTCCTAAAAATACTTTTTTGTACTCGAAACAACCCTTCAAAACGTCGAAAAACAACGAAGAAACGATTTTTTTATAAATTCCAAATTGACCAAGCTGTAATGTTCGGAGCCACATTTTTCTTATTGCGTTTCTAACCTGACAATGTGAAATGCAATAAACATTGCTACCTTTATTTTTTTTAACAAAAAATTCAAAAATACATAGAATAAAAACCAAGCATTTTTAGAATATTGTGTGTAGCACGACATTTTTCAGAAACCAATCTCTTACACTTTTCTTTGCATAACAGTGCATGCGATCTATTTTTCGCAAAAAAATACAAAGAAAGTCTCAGACATCTCATTTTTCTGGTGGGCACAAGAACAGAAGCTTTTTGTTCAAATTGTGATAATTTATTTGAGATAACTTTGGGCAAAATTCTATTTTTCATTGAAAACAGCCGAAAAATCAATGCTTTGGCTTTGCCCAGCAACTAATGAAGTCACTCGATAGTGAAGTTGCTTTATATACAATTGATAGTTTCAGTGTTAAAGAGACCAAAATAAAAGTAGAAATACATAACTTAGATTGATCTTGGATTGAAAAGTAAAAAATTTATTCGAAGAATCAATTTAAATTTAGTCTTTTTGGAAGGTACCATTGTCAGGTTAGGAACATATCTCTTTGAAGTATAAATTCATCTTTACTTACTTGTTGAAAAGACTATATTCAAGAGCCATGTAAACCTGTTTTCTTATATTATTATTACCACGCAAGTATTACAAAGTGGAATATTTGAAATGTAAACTTGAACTGAAGCAAAGGAAATGCACATACAAATTCAGAAATATTTCAATTGCCAAAATACAAATTCACCACAACCAAACAATATAAAAAGTTCCAGTAGGCAATATGTTGTAATTTTAATTAAGAAACTTATAAAGTAATAAATCATACAGGAAACACAAAAGAAATCATTTTCTCATCTTACAGAATCGGTATTTTCAAAATCACTTTGCTATAGATCTGATGTATAAAATTGACGAGTTTCACAAGCCATTTACAACATTCGCATCTGTGTATGTCAGATATCTCGCCTTCAGCTTGGGTTTGTATATCCGATACAACCCGGTCACTTGTATTGTAAATAGTACAAATCAAAATTGTTATCAAATCAAAGTCTCAAACTAATTTAAATTATTCTACTCCATATAATGCCAGACAGTTTTACTTTTTCTCAGGAAAGACCTTATGTTCAACAAGGTAAATTTGGCATGTTAATTAAGAAGTCTGTAAAATTTGAAATTGCATAGTATCAACTAAAAGCTTCATGTGACTTAAAACTTTTTCAAGTCGATGTAATACGAAGAACTCTGGTAAAGTATTTACTGTATCCAGCCATCAATAGAAAACTTTTAAAATTAAAAATTGTAGTTACTTATACTTATTATTGGCCAACATCTGTACTGCTTGTTTATCTAGAAAATCTGGCATACTGTCAATTTTTTTAGTCCAAGGAAACTTTTTTACTCTTAAATTCTTACATCCGCCACATCTTTTCTTTGCTAATAAAAAGAGCCCACAGAATTTATTTGGCAAGTTGTGGTTTTCTTTTTCATTTAAGATATGTAATTAATTGATAAAGTTAAAGAACAACTGCATCAGTTCATCTCAATTCCAAACAAGTTCCAATTTGTAAACAAAAGACAATATGCTAGCTTATTTTGTCCTTAATAAGTAGTTCATCTTAAAGTTTGAAAGTCAACATTCTAGTACAAAATCACAAAGTCTGTATCTAAGATAAATTACCAGTAGTATAAAATATTACAAAGTATTTTTTTAACTTTAAAGGGTCCAATATAACATTGAGAACTATTGTGATTTTCAAATGAACTTTCCAAACTTTCAAATGAACACTCAAAGCCAGCTTAAACAAAAGATGATTGAGATAGTAAACCAGGAAATAACATAGGTGTTGTAATTTTTTATCAAAAATATGATATAGTGCATATAACAGAAACATTTCAATTAAAAAGTAGAAATATATTTCCTGTGGTTAGTTTTAATTGCTACATATATTGAAATTTTAGTATAATAATGGATGTTTTTGTTTCTGGCAAAGTCACCTCAATCTCCTTATGTTTAACCAACATTACAAAGTCAAATAATGACAAACACGAATGATTAAACACAAATTTATATTTTAATGGGTAAAAATAAATATGTCCAAATTAGTATAGTCATGCATATAGGTCTAGTAGGGTACCAATTTTTAGAAACAGAATTGTGTTGTTTAGAGGCATAACATATAAAATTGCTAGATTTGATATTTCAGTTTTTTAAGAAAGCCTTTTGTATGTGTTTTCATGAACTCTTGGGCCATAATTCAATTGATTTGAACCAAATAAGATTCTAACTTTCTTTTAAAACACAGTTCATCATTATTTGACTTTTTCTAAGATTAAAATGCTTCTGGAGCACATGAGATTCCACGGTATGTGTACCCACAAAATAATCGTCAAATTAGGTGAGAATGAAACCGTCATGTCCAAAATTATACTGTCCCAAATTGTCCCATATTCAATATTGTACATGCAATATTCCAATACCTTTAACAATTTCATTTTTCATAATCTGCCAGTTGTTGAGAGGAGGTTAAGCATTTTGTCGATCTACAAACAAATTTCAAAGAATTCTATTGAAGATAGATAACTGAAATGGTAAACAAACTGCAAAAGATAACAATGCAAGTGGTTGTGTAAAAACTAAAGACCACGTAAAGTCGGCCATTCTGTACAGTGTTTGGATTTGACAGTTTGAATTTTAATTGCCTCAAGAAAAGTCTAAAAGGCATTAAAAACATAACATTCCTTGTTCTTTTTTAACATCCCGACCTTGCACGACTCCCACATCCTGCTCCGCCTCCTCCTATCCACCTCCCACCCTCAAGGCCCTGTCACACGTTGCAATTTTTCTTGCACTTGTAACTGCTCCGTCTCCTTCTCTATCCACATCTTACCCTTAAGGCCCTGTCACACGGTGCACTTTTCCTTGCATTCACCGTAGCAAAAAAGATGGCGACATGTCGATTTTACCAGAATGCATTGCAGGTATCAAGAAAGAATACGTGGGAAAAGATGACAAGAAGCAAAGCTACTGGATTGAAATTTTAACACAAGTGTGAAAATAACCTATTGTCTTCTGTCTGTTCTTCAAAAGACGTTAATTTGCCTTTTTAAACAATTTCAGACTGCCATGCACTCTGGTAAAATCGACATTTGCCATCTTTTTTGCTACAAGGAAAATCTACTCTTAAGTAAATTTGTGACAAATGTTTGGTACGTTAAAAAACCCCAGCAAACTGTGATGGAAACTTGCATTTGCCAATTTTACATCTCCCAATAGTAGAATTGCATTTCAAGTTGTAAGAAAAATTGCATTGTGACAGGACCTTTATTCTCCAGTGTTCCCGCCAACCTGCTCCCACCATTAGATGGAAAGTCCTTTTTTCACTACATTTTAGTAATTAGGCTACCCCCCTCCTCTCACAAGTCTGTAATCGCCTGACGAAATCAATTGGTCGACAGTCAAAGGCATGTTTTGTAATCGAAATTCACAAAATTAAAATTAAATTGCCTTTTTTCAATAAATTTGAACCAGAACCAACTCTATACATAGAACTGTCTCAGCATACTTTCTTCGACAATCTCAACAATTCAAGACCTCATTCAGTTTCTATAGCGGATTTCATGGTATTATTATCGAACCAACTTCAACTGAAAACGGTAGCCTTAATCTTACATGCGACCATAGCCATGCTTGGAAAGCACAAACTTACAATACTCGAAAATTGTACTTATTTCCAGTCTGATCTCTCAAAAATCGATCTCTATGCACAATCTAAGTACTTTGCTACAAATAATGATAGAAAATAAAGCATATTACCTTAAAACAAAGTTAGGATGCATGAAAATTTAGAGGACTTTCAAGGAGCAAAATCTTCGACCTAGAGAAAAATTTTGAAAAAATAGTATTCGGAAAATCTTCGAGCAGCGTCGGAAACCGACGAATTCCGAGGAACGCCGAAACTACCACTTTGTGTCGACATGCTCCGAGCAAGTTCCTTGTTCCTGATTCAGAAGAAGCTGTATCACAGATCAGATGTATACAGATAGGGAACTCGCACTCAATAACCTCAATTTTTGTGTCCCCGTGCTCACGTCATTCCACGCGCCACGCAAGTTGCTCTGGCAAGTGTCGTTCGTCGTGTTTTCAGTCAAAAGCATAGGAAAAACGCCGTTCGAAAGTACAAAAATAGGCTCGCGACGCGTGCATGTATCTACGCTATATGAAGGCATCAATGTTGCCAATAGACCTTAGAATTGCTTACGTCACACGGATTTCAATACATATATATACACGGTAATTTTTCCCGCATGTTTCCCACATTGCATTGCAATTCAATGTTTAACATTGGTGTGAAGGTTGCAAAATCTAATTTTTCAATATTTATAAACTTTTTATGTATAACCATTATTTAAAGGACAATTAATGGTTGGGACAATTGTTGTTGGGACAAGGTGTTTTGGTGTGTTAAATTTGTTTTGTTGGGACAAAACAAGTTACAATTTTGTAGTTGACTGTTATAATTAATAAAGGGAATGTACATTGTCTATTTTCTGTTTTGTTTAGAGGGGGAGGCATTGTGATAATGTAGGACAAGCAGTAATAACCACTGCGTAACTCGATCATCTTATTGTACAGGTCTTACAGAGACTGAACTTTTACTATATTACTTCATATAATACAAGAATTTTTTCAGTAACAAAGTTTTCGACAATATTGGTACTACATACAAAACACAATTTTTAACATGTAATAGTCAACAAAAAGGGACAGGAAGGTTCTTTATCAAAAAATTGCTCCAGAAATGTTTTAAAACGGCAAATAAAAGGTAAGAGACATTTTACATTCCAATTCCAGAAATACATATGTTAGTCTAAAGTTCCCAACAAATTATATCGTGGAGACTTCAGACTTAATAGCTTAGTCTAATTTTTAATTTTTGTTGTTTTTATGAGCGATTTTAATACTTGTTTTGTTAGAACGTCACGTTGAATAGTTGACTCAGAGAAAGGATTTCAAATTGGATATCACAGAAAATACAGATCACAGAAATACTTTTAAGTCGATTACTGTAAAGATTGTTGCTATAATTATTAAAATAGCAAGAAAAAAACTCAAAAATGCAAAATAAAAAAAAGAACAAAATTTAACTTAAATTTAGTAAAATTTCAACTGGCACTTTCTTAATTTGCCAAAACTTTATCAGACACCCTGCCTATATACCAATGTTTTAACTGACACCTGAAGCTTTCTGGAAGTAAATACTTTGTCAGCATGTCGAAAGTCTAACTGACAACTTGTGGGCATGTACAGGTCAAAGTCTAACCGACATCTTGTCAACAAGCCAAAAGCCTTACCGGCATCTTGTCAACAAGCCAAAAGCCTAACCAACATCTTTTCAACAAGCCAAAAGCCTAACTGACATCTTGTCAACAAGCCAAAAACCTAACCGACATCTCGTCAACATGCCAAAAATCTAACTAGGAGCATATCAACATGTCAAAAGTCCATTTCAAAGCTTGTCCACATATCAAAAGACTAACTCAGATCTTATCAACATGTCAAAAGTCTGCTCGAAAACTTGTCAACTAGTCAAAATCCTTACCAACATTTTATAAACATGCCAAATATTTACCTGACACCTTATCAACACATCAAATATCTAATTCAAAGCTGGTCAATATATCAAAAGGCTAGCCAACATTTTCCCAACAAATTATATCGTGGAGACTTCAGGCAGTGTGCTACAGAATAGATTTAATAAATTGATGGATTTAATAGACTGATGTATTGTATACACTTTTAGTAAAATTTTCTTTACTTGCAAAATAAAACAGCTATTTGTTGGTGGCATTATGGCAAAAGAATCTTGTTTAACATATGTACTATTAAAGTCTTTAATCTAAATTAAATTCTAAAAAATGCAATCCTACTAGGACTCTGGACAGAGTGCCTGGCAGGTCACTCAGACATTGATTTTTGGTTATCTTAGTGATTGCATAAGATGTGCTAGCAATGTCTTAAAATGCCTTGGAAGGTACCGTAATAATAATTGATTTAAAAAGGAATTAGTTGGACAGAATAGAAATAAGTGAATGTACCCCACCCCCAATGAACTCTCTAGTTACAGCCCTGCCTGGCCTTGTGCCCATTTTCGTTTGGCAGGCGGAGTGAACGCCTTAGCAGGCGTCTTGTTTATTATGTCATGCATGTAACCTTATTACTACAGTGCGAGCCATGGTATTAGTTTTGCAAGATATTTATGCCGTACGTATTCAAAACGAGCAGTGTTATTCATTAAAACTTACGAACATCAAAACAAAGTTGTGAGAAGATCCTTGTGATGTTGATATTTGATGTTAGTCACATGACTGAAAAAGTATGGCGCTGTTCAATATTTGAGGCGGACCACGCTATTAGTTTTAAAAATATGATAACACGATAGGACGTCGTTTTTAACTTAATTGGAAGTGGAAACGACATTCTTTAACCAAAAACAGCATAGGTAACAACAAGAGAATGTTTTAGTTAGAAAATAAACGAACTCTGTGTCATAGTTGAAGGATTTTTCAAAGATTAGGTGGAATGGTGGAAAAGAGGGATTCTGGATTTCTAAAAAGATAAGAATGGGAGGTATTGGGCGTTTGAAGGAGAACTGTTCGTAAATTATCATGATCAACGTCTATCAACATTTTGAGAAAGTTTGCTTTGCCATATATCTTCAAAACTAGCAATGATGGGTTCCAGGTAAGCAATAATAATTCTAAAAGTACCTCCACTGGTGTCGTGGAATAAACGTTTAGAACTGGATTGAGGCAAAAAAATGCTTGAGAGCACAACAAAAGTTTGTCCTTTTGACGGGCAGACGAAATCAGCATGATAAAGCTTGGAAAATGCATGCATGGTCAGATTACTGATATTCAATGATGGTATGTGACCGGCGAGGCTAAGGAGTCAACAAAAAAGTGGTAAGCCAAACGAGTTCTGCTGGTAACAGCGGAAATAGGGATCAGAGGTCTCTTTTGCACATTTAGGCACATATGAAGACATGTTGGTTGCTAATAATACGGATCTAAATGATCGTTCTACCACTTCTTTGGCAGGTACCTAAAACCTTTCGTCAGAAGTTTCTTTTCCCAGCATTAGGGCATTATCATGTTGATCTCGACTTGTCTGTCTTGTCTGTCTAGTCTTGTGGTGCTTTCATGCACTTTTCGCTTAATCCAGTTTCTTCCATGACAGTAGTTAAGGTATATTTTTAGAATCATTATTGCTTACCATGAATCCATCATTGCTAGCTTTGAAGATATATGGCAAAGCAAACTTTCTCAAAATGTTGACAGACGTTGATCATGATAATTTACGAACAGTTCTCCTTCAAACGCCTAATACCTCCCTTTCTTATCCATTTTAGAAGTCCAGAATCCCTTTTTTCCACCGTTCCACGTAATCTTTGAAAAATCCTTCAACTATGACACCAAGTTCGTTTATTTTCTAACTAAAACATTCTCTTGTTGTTACCTATGCTGTTTTTGGTTAAAGAATGTCGTTTCCACTTCCAATTAAGTTAAAAACGACGTCTTATCGTGTAATCATATTTTTAAAACTAATAGCGTGGTCCGTCTGAAATATGAAACAGCGCCATATTTTTCAGTCATGTGACCAACATCAAATATCAACATCGCCAGGATCTTCTCACAACTTTGTTTTGATGTTGGTAAGTTTTAATGAATAGCAATGCTCATTTTGAATACGTATGGCATAAATATCTTATAATTATGAAACTAATACCATGGTTCTCACTGTATATTTTCTACTAATGCACCACCTATGTTTTTGCGCGCTTTTTACTGCAACTATCGACATTGAGACGAAAGCTGAAGTGACAAAGAAAATGGAAACGACAAAATAAAATCAACAAACTTACTTTCACTCTATCTTTGGATTGTCGTTGCTTTGGTTGCTCTTGTTTTAATTTTATTACGCTGTGGATGGGGTTTCATCTGGTTAACATTCTCTCTTCATAGATCATCACGCCGATTCAGTAGGAAACAAGCTCACACATATCCAGTTACCATCATAAAATAAGGAGAAAATTAATGTTACAAATATTTCAAAGAAATGTAAACTAAACGAAAATTTTAGTATAAATAACTTTACTACTCGTACATTGTTATAGTATTTGCATCTTGAGATCTTCTGATCTACACGGCTAGTTATTCACTACTTAGGTCGATATCAATTCTGTCCCATCTTGTTCTGTCATTGGCTGGTAGTTGGTGTACTACTCGCTTGTATAGAAAACTGTGTACAAGAGATGAGGAATGAAAACTACGTTAATAAACCTTAGAAAGGACTAAGTAATTATTTAATAGATATTATTATTTATTGAAAATATTTTAGGAGTTTTGATTGGTTAAGAGCTAAAGGTGAAATCGTCATATCCGCTTGGTAGTTGCCAAAATACGGGGTTGAAAATAAATATACGACATTATGACTCATTTCGTCGTATATTGACTGACCTTTGTTAATCGACCTTTCGTCGCAATCTGACAATTGTTTTAAGAATATTTTTTTCGTAGTCTGATTGGCTTATTAAAGTTTTCGAACAATTTCATGCTGTTACATTATAGCAGATTGTGTCTGCTTACTTACGAAGCAAGCGTTTAAGTTGAGTTTAAAATAATTTCAAAAAATAGGAAAACAATTATTGAATTCGGTACTCGTAGGACATCAGGAATTATTAAGGCACCGGTTTGTGTTATCTGCCTCAGATAACACAAACCTCTGGCTTAATAATTCCTCATATCCTACTCGACCTTATTAAATAATTGTTTAATAACTGAGGTCAGTAGTATTATTTGATATATTGCAGTCATCTGAAGCCAAAGCTAGCTTGCATTAGTAGAATCATACTAGCATACTATTGCAAATGCTGTAATTTGATTGGCTACTGTACTCGCTATCTATTGCTCGATACATAGCGAGTGGCAAAACAATAATTTTTCAAGTGTATTTTTTAATTCAAAGACAATTTGTAATGGTCTTTTTTTGCAAAATGACTTAAAAACCAATTATTTATTTCAGATTCTACTAAAACAATTAGATTACTCGCTCTCAATTTCTATGCGTTGATAGTTGATTCGGGCTTTGTCCTCATAAACTATCACCGCATAGAAATCTCGAGTTCGTAATCTAATTGCTAAATAGAGGGTGTATATTTCACCAATACAAAAAATAATTCTCTCACAGTTGGAAAAGCCAGGCATTTATCTTTTAATAAAATGTCACCGCTATTGTTAATACTCAGCGAATACGAATAAGATAAAAATTTCTCACTGTTAGGAACTTATTAAAAATCTGAAATTGACAAATTTTAGCTGAGGTGATAAAAATTAATGCATCAGATCAGTGATTAATTGGATTTTCTTTTCTTCTTAGGTGAAAATATGCGATTTAGACCAGTTATTTTCATTTGACTCGTACTTGCTCAATTTTTCTTCAAATTTCACAAAAATGATAACAATAAACTAAAAACTAGGTCGTTCCAACTGTGAATTAATGATGTCCATAGATCAGGTAATTAACGCGTAAGATCACTCCAAACTTTGACCAGAATATGTACCGTTTTTATCCTGGAGACCCATTATGCGTCTGGACGAACTTGGGCAAGGTAATCTTGGTACTTTCAGATTTGTTTTGGAAATCAGGAACAATGGAACAATCAAGTCATTGTTTTTGTGCACTAATTACGGAATAAATTACGGAAGTGATTTAAACAAAAGCTGCGATCGAAAATAAAGCAAGCTGTATTCCCAAGGGAATTAAAAATACACAAAAAAACACAAGCGCACCAAAAAAATAAACTATTGAAAATGATCTACAGGGTGTCCCAAAAAAACCCAAAAACTATTGAAAATGATCTATTGTTAGAATTTCAATGCCTAGCACTAAATTGAACCCACGAGTGGATAAACTATTGACATAACCGTCATAATTAATGGTAATACGCATGGGTTATTTTAGCCTTTTCAATTTGGTTTTTATCAATATTCCCATGAGCAAAACAAACGTACTTTACAAAGATATTTTAATTCTTTAACAAGTGCTAGGGCATTCAAATGTTAACATAAGTGATTTCAATAGTTTTTGGGTTTTTTTGGGACACCCTGTATTGTGAAAATTTTACTGCCCAGCACTAAGCTGAAAGAGTTGAAAATATCAACAGGGTGCATGAAACCATAAGTTTTATATATTCTGTATTACATGGGTACAAATCAAATCTGAAAGTACCTGAAGATTACTTATCATATTAATAATATCAAAGACGATTCTCATCATAAAGTAAAGTGAGCCATAAACAGACTCGTTACTAAAACGCTTCGTTATCAACTACCCAACAAATATTTCGTGCATATAAATTTACGTTTAGCAGGTTTCTTGGCCCAGCTAGCTCGAGGTTTACAGAATGCACCGATCTTGATGTGCGGGTTTGTGGTCATTACTCATTGGTTTTGGCGCAGCACTACAATTACTTCGAAAAATATGAGAGATTCACCCTCGCTAATTGAGACCAAACATGTGCAAATATATACAAGCTAAATTCGGTCTGATTGACCACAAAACACATCTATATCAGAGATCTAGATACTTGTCTACAACTACAGATAGAAAGTAAGGCATATTACCTTGAAATAAAGGCAAGGTTGCTTCGATATCTTGAAGGCTTCAGGACTTCGTCCTTTCTTTACGGAGAAAAAATTGAATTTGGCTCTTTTCGATCATTTCCGACAACCCCGACCAAATCCGATGCGGTGCGCAAGCAAGTCGATGAGTCACCGGAATTTATGCAAATTTCAAACAGTGGTCATCACATTTTTTGCGGTAGATTTTTCGTGACAATATTGAACGTTCCGAAATTGTGGAAAAATACATAGAATTAAGCCCACTAACTATGCTCCAATGAGAAAGATGAATAATATTAAAAAAAATGTCATGAAAAGAATAATTTAATTTTTCATTTTTATCTACACTTAGCTCTTATCTACAAGGCGGTACTCTGCGGGTATATTTAGATACGTCATAAATATGCATGCTTAGCACGTGCGCGTCCTACAAAAATCACGCGCAGCGCTCGTGCTCAACATTAATACTACCACTAAATCCTGTAAATCCTACAATACATTAACAATTAATTTGAAAACATTCTACATTTAATTATACTAAAAATTTGTATCGCTTCAAAAGCGCTCAATACGGCTTATAAATATATTGTGATCAAAAATTGCGCGACAATGTACTATAATATAATTCAGAGCTGCTTTGATAAAATGCGATTCGTAAATATACTTATACAAGTTTTCATAATATGCATGCTCGCATAATGTTAATCTATTGATAATAATAATTGTAATAATTAAAATATTATAAACATTTCATAAAATACTTTGTGTACTGATTTTTCGTCTTTTTTTGCCCTTTTCTGTTCGCGTTTTCAGCGTGTTGCAAAACTACATTGCATTATCTTAAATTATAAATCCTGTCGACGCATCTGAGCATCACTGTCGAATAGAGGAAAAGGAAATGGCAACGCTTTCAGAAACTTCATGTACGTCAAATGATTGCGAGATACAGATTGTCTTGCGAACAAGATGTTGCGCTGGGGCTGCGTGAAGTAATTTTGCAACACGGGAACTGTTCTGGATATAACTAAAAAGTTGTGTGTGTTAAGTAACTTTCCACAAATTTGCTGAAACATCTGAACACCATTGAGACGTGCACACATTTAGTTTTACATAACTTAATGGCCGTACCATGTCTGGATTGACTTATGTTTAAAACTACCCTTATCCCGTTTGATATAAAT
The DNA here is from genome assembly GCA_963855995.1 of Muricea muricata. Taxonomy (NCBI): domain Eukaryota; kingdom Metazoa; phylum Cnidaria; class Anthozoa; order Malacalcyonacea; family Plexauridae; genus Muricea; species Muricea muricata. Next base: position 1,427,515 of record OY979729.1, on the reverse strand, counting down.
AAGTTTGCATTGTCAAAAAAGCACATTTGGTCAAGTCTAAAAATCAATTGGTCTTGTTGGAAAAGCAAACTAATTACCAGTTTATCGAGCTAAAACTGGTTTATCTCGTTAAAATGTGTTTGTCGGAGTAAAAAAATAAAAGGCATGTCAAATAAAAAATAGCTGGCGGCCAGCAACTAGTAACTTGGAGTGGTAGTTAGGTGCTAAAATCTAGTTTTCGTTTTAAACATTCATTTTAAACACATGACTCTTTCGGGGAATGCTTCTGCAAAATTGTAGAGAATTACTTGGCGATGAGAATAAGTTATCATACGGGTATAATTTATTTCTGATGAAGTGAATGGGATTGCCTCAGCACAACAAGCCAGTGAAAGCTCGAGTCATCTGTGACAGTGTGATGTAATGCACGGGAAGACAGGAGGTCCTGTCCTCACACACTGAATCGACCGTCAGCCAAGACAAAGCGTCGTACTGTTCCAAGATATATCTAAAACACAAAGAATTGAGCTTAGCAATGTGCTATATTCCTGCCAAATAAATCACAGTAACATCCACAAGTACTGCCAGCGAACTCAATGAATACTGGAGCAATAAGAAACTCCATGTCTGGATGAAGCAAAGATGACGGAAATCAATTTTCAACAACAACAAATGTGATGTCAACAACTATAAAAAGTTTTAGTATAACTTCCCCAGCTATTTCCCCTTTTTCAAGACGACTGTAGCGAAAACCAATCATACAAAGCTCATGAGCGACAATACTTCTTTTAATAACAAAGTCAAAACATTAAATACCGAGACATTTCTGAAAGAGCTTCAATTTGGCTTCAAAGATGGCGGTCAAATAAAATCGCCGGGGTCGCCACCAGCCCAGACTATCACAAGCTTTGTCAGTGGTTGGTGATAACAATGAAAGACAATAAACTATAGAACATGATTTTGGAAAGAACAAATCACAAACAATAAGTTTTGTTTCAAAAGGCCAATCCTGATTATTTTAGGTTGATATTTACCCGTTCGCCGTTGATACATAAGGACATTAGCAGACATACCTGAGGACATATAAGGACTTACCTGAGTACGTTTGTGTGCGTGCTGGAGCTTAATACATGGTTACCTTGACGACATGACTCGTCAACGTGATGAAGTAGAAGAGCCGCCTAGGAATGTGAAAAAAAGGCAGACGTGAAACAATGTTAGACTAAATTTTGATTCAGGCAACATGAATGAAATCTTACACTACAGCTAAAGGCCCTGTCACACGGTGCAATTTTTCATGCAACTCGCAATGCAATTCTACTCTTGGGAGATGTAAGTTTTCTGAAGAAGAAGTTTGCTGATATATTTTTAACATGCAAAACATTTGTCAGAAATTTACATCTCTTAAGAGTAGAATTGCGTTACAAGTTGCAAGAAAAATTGCACCGTGTGACAGGGCCTTAAAAAGAGCCACCTGAAATTAGTAACACTGCAAAGTTTGGTGACAAAATGTCGTATAACCCTGTGAAGATTGCAAATTTTGTACGCTATAAAACAGCTTTTTAATTAAAAACTCTACAAGCGTCGTTGCACTGATGGTTTGCATACATTCCAATTGCAGTTTTTAAAAAGGAGGCACATACCTTGAGAACAACAGGAGAATTTCCATCCTCATCGCCATCTCGTGCATATTGTCTGAACGCCGGACCAAGAGGTGCCGTTGTGTAAACACGTCCGTGAGCAAGCGGGAATCCGAAATTCTTCTCTTGCTCGTTTTGCTCGTCGCTGCACGCTGATTGGCTAGGATGTGGAGACTGTAGACCAATAGGAACGAAGGATGAAGTCACGGGATCCGTTAGCATTGGCGCGGAGGAAGGTCTTTCGTGCGGGGAGGAACTTCTTAATTCTTGTTGCAAATGCGACATTCTTGATGATGGAAAGATTGAACCTGTAAAAAGAATTTCTTATTCAATACCAGAGTGAATTTGCGGGTGATGGGAGAGGAATCTTATCCTTTCTGGCCTGGGGAAGAGGTTCTCATTTGTAAAGTCTTGTTCTACTTCTTAACAGTCTCCAAGCATTTTCCGTATTGATTTACTATGTCTTTCAATTCGACTACGGCTACGAGAACGAGTAAAAATCAGCCGTTGAAAATCCGCTATTGTAAATTTGATAATATCCTGCTTCTGTGGAAAAGCGAAGTCAAACACGGGTTTTCCAAAGCGAAGTCAAACACGGGTTTTCCAAAGCGAAGTCAAACACGGGTTTGTAGGAGAAAATCTAAGAAACAAAAATCTCAGTCTCGTAGTTGCAGTCAAGTCTACAGCTCCCTATTGTTTGACACATACCAAATAAAGGGATCATCGGCATTTCGTCGTCGTCTTCCGTGGTCGGTTCGGTCATCATGAGTTCGCTGTCGACAAGTGCCGCTCGATCATCCACGTCGTGCATACCGTCAAGCTGTGCGAGTCGGGTCGACTGAGAGTTTTCAATGTTGATGATGATAAATGAAGTCGAGATTCGTTGTCGCGTCACAGATTCTACTATTGTTGTGTCGGGTTCACGATAGTTATTGAAAGCTGTCGTGACTGCAAATAAAGATATATACATTAATTATACATTCATACATTCAATTTTATTATTAAAGCTCCGTGTTACAACAAACCAAAACGCAACAAAAAACCCAGCAGAGTTCAAAGAATTTTAGAAAGGCTAGGAAAGTATACTTATGTCTGAGCATAGCGACACAAATAGAACAGGATGGCTTGGTAAGCTGCTCTGAAGACATTTTGGATCATTGAGAAAAGGATTATTTTCACATCACATTGTTGTAAATTTGTACAGGATAATAAGACTGTTGAATTCAGTGTATACTGTTTTGGTACTTTCTTTATAATGGCAAAAGGCCAACAAAAATATACACACATTCATGTGATAAAATGAAAACTTCCAATTCAGATCTGATTAGGAAAGTTTTTCATCACGGACACTATACAGGCTAGCTACCAGACACGTCCCTGTGGTAGGCTGGTAAAGGTGGTTGAGCTAAACGTATTTACAGTTGTTCCAACAATTTGCTATGTCCTAAATTCACCAAGTGACAATTCAGTTGCAAATGGCAAGCTAGTAGAAACTTGATCAAATAACAACATTGTAACAACTGTTGACAACATAGCTTTTTGCGTAGAAGAAATCGTTTATAAGTTGTTGAATCAAGATGTGGGCGAGAGCCTCGTTTGATTGTATTCACGACGAAAGACCTCATGAAGAAGACTGCCAACGTAAACCGCTAATAACTCTTCGCTTACCTTTTGCGAGGTGGACACGAATGGACAACTCGTTATGCAACGAGACGACGGACACGCTTTGAAATCTCGCGTGGGAACGTAACGACGAACACGCTTCGCAACGATCCGTGCATTCGCTCGAAGAGTTAGCACGGATTACCTCGTCCCAATCTAAACAATAGAAAGTTGCATAGTTGAAGGAATGACAATTTAGACCTCATAGTCGCATTAAGATGCCCAAAAAGTTAGTTTAGGTTATCTGCTGTAGTAACACAACAAAACCGCCATTTTCTTTCGTTTATTTTTATCTTTACATCCGTCTTCAAAATTACGCGACAAAGACAAAAATAGTTTTAGTTGCAAATGTCAATTTACGTCCGGCGAACTGCTATAGATAGCAACGGCGAACGGAAACAAACATATATTAAATTGACTTTTGCAATAATTACCACTAAAATGTCTTCCCATAGAAACTAATCAAAACATTTATTTAAAAAACAAACAAAGCATATACATTAATTCTGATCGAAAAAAATTAAAGCTTTGAACCATTTGAGCTTAGTGATCGTCGAACATAAAACTGACATATCAGTGTAGCTTATTTTTGGCCGGGTCGCGTAATTTTGAAAACGGGTGTAAACCTTCTTTAAGGAGGTTAAGCGCGATCACAATATAGCGAATGGACAGTTGGGCCACTCAGCAGTACTACGTGTCGCTCTACTTTATGCGGCTTACTGACTGCGACCAGCAAATTCAGGGATCTTACTGGCCAGAAAATTCAATTGACATGGTAATGACATGGGTAATACGACATGCCCGGACACACAAACTTCACTTGAGTGGTCCATTCTCTATATTGTGTTTCCGTATATAGTAATTCTATACGTAATTTTTAAAGCTGATCCGTCTCGTATAATAGCACCAGAGAGAACACTACAGAGATGATCAGGTTATCATCACATGACAGTACCTCGCAATTCATGGCGGGAAAATCTCCCAAGCTTTCCAATGACCAGCCTCCAGTCCGCTATCATAGATGACGTAATGCCTTGACAAAACTCCAGCAATCTCCGGAGAGCTCTAATTCTTTGCCTTGTGCGACGTTGCTTTGCAGGCAACCTGAAAACGATGAAATAGTTTAAAATTACGTCGTCAATTAACTGCGTCTGTCAGACAAATTTCGTTTCATAAACAACTTTAAAGGATTACTGTATCACATTGGGGCGGCCATTTTGTTTCGGTCATCATGATAAAATGCTTTTACAATCCGTCTCGTGATAAAGCAATCCTCACCTAATCTTTGTTTATTTTACCTGATTCTTACAGGTACTGAAGCAGACGAGGTAATTTTGAGATTATTTTTAGTTTTCGACAAAATAAAACAGAATGCAAACAATAAAAAATGCGTGTAGTGGCATTGTGTGACAGTAATCCATAAAAAGAAATGGTCATTTTTTCTTTGGAGTTTGGACGGTATTTTTCGATCACTTACCCAGACGGTTCAACGGAGGTCACAAAAGTCTCCATAATCAAGCCAGTTTGGTTGGTACAACTCGCCAATAACCATCGCTGGTCTTGGGTCAAGCCGTAACAACAGAACAAGAGGTTTGATGATTCTTTGTGTGTTGCCAAATCTTCCGGGGTCTCAACAGTGTCAGTACTGTGTACTATTGGTGTTGGCGTGGCCAGCACGTACGCAGGCAAGTATACCCGTGTGCGGCTTTTGTCCGCCGGCTAAAACGAGAGAAGATGAGGTTATTTCGCTGGCCTCAGAACGACAGTTGATTAATGTACAATGTTAGACTATTACGTGACACTATAAATACGTAAAGAAAAAGGTGAGACGTTCTCTGACTAAAATGTATTTATTTGTTTACGAGCTTTCGGCAACCATTCTGTAGCCTTCAACAGGTGTACATACAATAAGTTATAAATTAGTGCAAAATGAAGCTAAATACATGCGTATATACATGTGCACCGTGAAATATAAGGCGATGTTACATTTTCTTCATTCAAGACTGTATTTTGTCTTAATACAGTTGAATCTTTTTCATTTTCTGTAATCCTGGCTACACATCTACGATTTTTAACACTATAAATACAGTTCCAAACGCTCAATTTTCGTCTACCTTCGTTCGCATAGAGTTCTTTCGTGCTCGAGGTTGCGGGTTCACATCCCAAGCTTGTTTCGTTCGTTTAATTTTTTTATTAGAATTTTCAACTTTTGAACAGCTTTGGCGTTAAGTCGTGCGCGGCCAAAAAAGCAACAAATCTGTTGACATCTTGGAAGAACTCGACCAACAAACCGATATCAGAATGCGTTCGCACGGCTTGCGACAGCTTGTTGACGACAGGTCTGTTGCAAGTTGTCAACAGACTTGTTGCAGGTTGATTGCCAAAACTTGTTATCCGCAGGCTTGCTGCAAGTCGTTCCAACAGGTTGTAACAAGTCTGCAGATGACAAGTGGCAGCAAGCCTGATTTCAAGCCGGACTTGTGATGGAGAAGACAGAAAACACTCTACCTGATTTTTGTCCATTCGTTGGCTGGAGGAGGCCCAGAAACCGGTATGAACTCGAGCACAGCTTGGTTTGTGTAGTGTGAGGCGACAACGCGAGAAAACAGAGAATGCTGTTGTTTTGAGAAGCTTCACAAATGATACTAGCGAACCTTTAGTCTTCTGGTATGCATCAACTTGAGTTATTTGACGTAATGGAATGATCTAAAATTACAAAGTGAAATATTGGACAAAAAGCAAAAAGAGTTGTTCATATTTGGGGGCAAAAAAGGGCTCACCTCTAAAACGAGACGACTTCGGATTTTTTCAGGCAAACCTGATGCCATTTCTGTGAAACTTCGCAACAATGCATAATAAGATTCTCTTCTCAGAACTTGGTCGCTGCATTCATCAAATGGATTGACTATGTATATAACAATCGTAGAATCTTGCCGCGGCTGTTCCGTATCACTAAATATTGAAAAATGTTGTTAATTCTGCCCATGGCATTACCCTAACATCGTTTGACGATTTTTACCATATGGTAAAGAACCATACCACATCACCACAACCACCCTAGCCACACATCATATCACACCACAGCACATAGCAGCATACCAAACGACACCGTACCAGACCACACGATCACACCACACCTAACCACACCACATCACACCTAACCACACCACACCACACCACATCAATCACACCACACCACATCAATCACACCACACCACATGACACGACACGACATGACATCACACCACATAACACACCAGAATCTTAATCAAATTCTTACCAGAAAGAATCGGTAGTGTTCTTCTTTCCAGCATCCTCACCAAGCAATGCCAGTTTCTCCAAAGGTAATTTTTCCAGAAATGGACCTGCCCGTTCAGAAACCACTTAATAAACAACACACCAAACGTACCAAAAATCACATTTCACATCCTTTTATCCACTTACCAAGCTCATACTTGCATACTTGACTAATCAACTTCACTCGGGATCCGTCCGGTACATTTTCTGCAAAGGAAAAACATAAACTTCATAACGTGTAAACTGTATGTTAATACATTTTCCATTTAGTCGTGAATATATCAAAGTTACCGATGTGATAGAGTATGCATGCCCATCTACACTTAACACGGCTAATCTGAATACAACTCACAAAAGAAAAGGTAGATCTAAACTATATCACATCGTCGAGAATGACTTTGCTACGGCAATTTTGACCAAATGAAAACTGGGCTTTAGGCCATCAACCTTTCAGAAATCACTTCAATCCACTTATAGTTCTACGTGTACAGGGTGTATAAACAGTGCATGATGACTTACCGAACTTTCCAAACCACGGACTTACAACATTCTTGCCATATTTTGATTGCTGTTTAGGTCCGATCTTGAGAATACCATCAATAGACATGGACGAAATCCTGCTCACGGGAACATGGCGGCCCAACTGACATGTCTAAGACAAACATAACATAAAGTTATAGTTAATCTAGGATTAGCTCGCGTTGACTGCCATAAGTGAAGTCTAAGATAGCGGAAACTGAGGGAGCAATAAGACATAAATCTTATAAATGACATGAATCACAGATTTCTGCGACTGTATTGACCGCGCAGAGGACTAAGACTGACGTCTTAAAGCTCCTTCACTTTATTAGGGACCAGACTTTATTTTCCCAAACGACTGAAGTTCTCGTTCCAGAAATTTATGGAGGTCAGTGATCTTTACCTCGTATGCTGAACTCAGTTCTCTGAAGAAATGTTTCACATTTGCATTGGTCGCCTCGTTTTCAGGCGCCAAGACGACATACGCGACATCCCGTGACGACGTGTACGGTTCTAACAACAGCTTTTCCTGTAGGGGAAATAAAAGGAACAATTTTACCAAATGGCCAAGCTTGAAGGAAAATTTCGCGAAAATATTACAATAATGGTGCAGTTTTACATTGTCACAACCAAGCCTGGAAAATACCAGTCACGAACACACGACCAGAAATTGGAGAAAAAATAGTCATGCACTCAGGGACAAAACTTGAGCTTTAATGTCGGAGGATGGAATTCTTATATACGGGCCTTGCCCGACAAATTTCTTATGTAAGCAAACTTAATTGAACAATTTAATAAGTATATTATATTTATATTATGCGCCCTCCTCCCCAAGTAGGACCCTAGTCTCGGCCCTATATCCATTGCCCTAAGCCACAAATATTATGCTCCTTTTATTTTGCTACAATGTTTGCCAAAAGTGAGACTTTTTTATTGCACCTGAGTTATCAAATATGGTTTTAGCTTTATTTTAGCCTCAAAATAGCTGCCCAGCTACGATGAACTGGCTCATAAGCCAAGACATAACATTCACCTTCACCGAAAATTTTGAATTGTAAATAAATGCTTTCACCTTTTTAATATCTTTAACATTCTTAGCCTTATTAAATCACTCGTATAATTACGTATCATTTTCATTTTTTTTTTCAAAGCTATACACTCGACGGTTATCTGAAAATCAACTTTTTTGTTTTATGTAATATAAACTTGTAATTTACTTTTATATATAGATGTCTTGGGGCTATGGCTGAGATGTCACCGTGTTAAAATATTTGTAAATAATAATAATAATAATAATAATAATAATAATAATAATAATAATAATAATAATAATAATAAAGGTAAACTTGCGGTCATAACACCTGACCGTGGAGGAACTTGCCAGAGTTCGACACAATTCATTTACTTACCCAATGATGCAATGCCAATGGCGACACAGACAACCAGTCACCATCATGGCCAACAATCACTCGCGGGATTCTCGCGGAATCAGCCGTACTTACAGAACCCTTGTTGTTCATCTGACAAAGTTGTTTCAAAGACAGAGGACCCTGGACGGTGGATAGCTGATCCCAAGTTTTCCAATGAATCGCCTTATGCAGGGATTCCTGGATGACGGGTTTAAGATCCATTAAAAAGTCTACAGTGTTCTTTGACCATTTCTCAACTTCCGAGGCTAGAGAAAAAGGGCACACGAAATTTCACTTGTAGTCCTAAACTAAACTGACCTTATAGTTTATTTGTACTGGATAGCTCTACCAGTTCTAAACTGTTCTTCCTAGAGGTCCAGTAAGGATCATCTCTTATTGATCCAGTGTTACTACAGGATGAAAGTCACGAAACCTAAAACTATTTTATTTATACTACATAACTCTATCAGTTCATCGGGGTCACCAGGTGACACTACAGGTGGAAACCTAACCTAATCTAAATTAGTTTATTCTAGATAACTCAGTTATAAACTGTTCTTCCCAGAGTAAGGAAAACACCTTACTACTTCAGAGCTATTTAACTTCAGAAGAAAAGTCAGAATAAACCAGCTTTACTTAAACTGAATAGAAAAGAGCAAAAGATCAGATCCTTCCAAGAAAAGAGGACGAGCAATTGCAGTAAACCGAACTCTGAATTAACCATCAAGTCAACTAAACAGTCTGCCTCCTAGACTATCAAAACTTATCATCATCATACCTGATCTCGCCAGAAGAGAGCTGCACGAATATTCATTATTTAAACCAGTAAAAAGTTTCTCAGAAGTAGCCGAGGCCGATAACGGCGACGAAAACTGGTTAAGCAGGTTTTCCACTAAGATTGTTGAATTACTAGTCCCCATTAATTCTGCGGATTGAGCAGACTTTGAGTCCTTCGTGACCGGCTCCTTTTTCACAAGGAGAGCGATCTTTTTCCTTTTTGCTGTGTCACAGTACCTTTTGTCAAGTTCAACACCAATGTTCTCCATACAGCTACTTACATGAAGTAGTTCATTTGAAAACAACCCTGTATGCTGCCGTAGTTTTTCTCGTTCAAATATCCCTAAGCCACACTGGCATACATCATTGTTCCTCGTAAACCCTATAGGTTCCTTTCCTATTGTCTGTCTGTTCATGTATTTGCGCTCGCCAGTGATGCACAGACACGTATTCGTTCCATCCATATTTGTGTCGGAAGCATAGTTCATGTATGAATCTGATAAAAACAGGTTCGCGTTTAATAAATTACAATTGTAGTCACTCTCAGGAGAGGATTTAGGTCTCTGTGGATGACAGCTGGTATCTTTGGGGGACAATGCATTTAGCTTCGAAGTTTGAGTTGTTGAGTCTATTCCAAGAGCATGATCTGGAGGAAATAGGTCTGATAAGCTAGTACGAGCTTTTGAGAATGGTGTGGCCGGACAGCTAGAGGGTGAAAAGAGAATGTGTTTGGTTTATTTATATTTTATACGGCGGTTTCAACAATGTTTACAAATCAGTACTTGCCTTGTTGAGTCGCTTCTCGAACTGGTCGACTTTACCTAGGAAAAATATTTCGATGATGATCAAAACTAAGACGACTGCAAAATCACGAAAAATCTGTTAGAAAAGTCTGTCATTATGCCTTTAAGTATCTTACCGGTGGCGAGGGGGTGTATACCATCTCTTCTGTCTGTTTCAATGGCGGTAACCTTGAACTGGGCAAGGATTTCACAGGAGGAATCGCCGAGGAACTGCAGAGGTAGGTTTGTTTCGTTGGAACATCAAATATCGAAGGCATCTCCTGGAAAGACAGCGTGAAACTTATTTCAATTGAACTGAAAGAACTTCCCAGTTTAGGTGAGTATAGGTTTATTTTCGTGGAAACACAGCGTAAATTCAAACCGATCCGAACGTTTAACCCAATAAAATTACTGGATACAACGTTTGATAATTCCAATACTTATTGAAATAGACAACAGATCCTTGTATGTATGTTTGCATCGTGATTATATCGACGTATAATTTTGTGGAAACATCACGTAAATTTACTATCGCAAAGCTTTCGACCCGTAACCTCGGATCTTCATCAATGCTAATTAATGCACACATGAAGACGATTCGCAATGCGTTTTATCCACCCCCCTCTTGGAATCAAGCATTTGCAAAAGGAGTTAGCGTAGTCTAATAAATTTTTTACTTGCTTGCTTACTTTACTACAGGTTTAGAAAGAGCTAAAGTTATTTTGTAGCTACTAGCAATATTTGTTGAAATACATGTACCTTTAGTTCTGTGAGCATATCGTTAATTTTATCATTTATATTCTTCACGGCGTCTATAAAACTTTGACCGGGCTGCCCACAAACTTCAGGAGGTGTCGGTGATATGTTCGTCGTTGACTGAGGCGAGTGTGGATGGTTGTCTGGCATGGGTGGGGTGGGGAACATTCGTACGAGATCAGCATGTGAAACGACCCCAGGACCAGTACTGACCGTCGTAGTTTTGCTCTTTTGGTTCGAGTCATCATGTCCGTGGTGTACTGGGGGTGAGTGGTCATCAGTGAAGACGGAAAGTTGTCGCTAAGAGTGAAACAAGTGAACAATATCACAAAACGAAATTCACAAAATATCACCATACAGTAGTGCTGGCTTACCACGCTTTAGGCCTTCTACACAGCTTGAATATACACAGAGCATTAAATTTGGTTAAATCATAAAAAAATCTTGGAGACACTGTTGCTGGTATAAATTTCACCGCAAATACTAAAATTGCATTGGATATATACACGTTTTTCTCCATTGAATTGATCATATTAAGAATAGACTGTATAAGTGTGACAAAAGATCAAAACACGGGCGGCAGCCAGCCCAACAATTTAGTAGTCATGCTGCGCAAATTTAAATCATTATCATCGTTCACTTCTTTAGAAATTGTTTCCTTTTACGTTCTTTGAGCACAAAAATAACAACATAGCATGTCTAAATTTCAGCCTTGCTTCGCCACGGCAAGAGATTGGATTTTAAGTCACATAACTAAGGCATTTGATCTGCAAACTCCCCACCGCGACCGTGTCGTATCGCTTCCCACGTGAAAGTCAAAGATCTGCCAGTCAAAGTGGTGGTTTTCTCCGGGTTTTCCGTGTTCCCCCCCCACGGGGAAAGTTGACAGGGCGGGTTTGGTGAGGGGACCAACAGTAATTGGCGGTGTCATGCCCTTGCGGCTAAGGTGAATAAAAACAAGATTTTTTAAAAAACTTACTGGTTTGCTGTCCTCTTCGTCTTCATCCGGGGAGTCGAACAACTTGTCGAGATCAGAAATCGTCACTTGTAAATCCTTCTCCGTCCGTAGCGAAATACTTCCCCTGGGGGTGGGAGGTGAGGCAAGGCATGGTAGAACCTGCTCCGTTTCCTGTTTGACAGGTTCTTGTTTCACAACCGGCTCCTTTGCTTTCTTATCTTGTGATTTCCTATTCTGTCGACGTGCCTTGGCATTTCGACTGGTTTTAGACGAAGTAGGTGCTGGTGAAGCCGCTGACCCAGTACTGCTCGCACTATTGGCTCGGCCACGTGGTACAGGCACCGTAGGATGAAAAACCGAATCATGGGTGTCAGCGGCGATATTCGTGAGCTCGGGTGAGGGAGCGGGAATCTGAGATTTGCTTGTACTAGAATTTCGATGCCCTCTGGGTTTGACGGCAGCGGGTGTTTCCGGCTTGTTCCGACCTGATTGGCTCGCTGACGAACTTCGACGCATGCGCTTCACTGGAACCTCGTCTTCGTGAGCGCGATTGTCGTTCGTGGGGGGTCTCTTGTTATGAAAACTAGAGATGAAAAAAAAAACGCAGAAACTTAAGCCGACTCGAACGTTGTAACCCAATAAGACCAATGACCAACTGAGATTGTATCTCTTGCATACAAAATCACACTAACAATCCCCAAGATGATCTGAATACAAATAGTTTCATGGCTTATTTTACTGGTAATTGCGGGAACCACTGAATATTTTTATAAAATACAAAACAATGGTAATACCGAATATTGAAATCATTTTTATTTCTCAACGTTTCGAAACGTTGGAAATAAAAATGATTTCAACATTCGGTATTACCATTGTTTTGCATGTTATTTTACTGGCTTGGGTGGAAATATTGATTATTTAAAAACAGATCAAGGCAGCTGCAAGGGAAAACTCCGGCAGTCTTGCGAGCTAAAATTCACAGCGCATAAGAGAATGCAGCTGAGGAAAAAGTCTGGCAAGATAACGTTTACAACAGTGATGAAGATACACAGATGTTAAACTGGACGGAAGCCAAGCCAAGAATGATTTATAAACACAATTTTTGTTATAAAAAGGTGAGAAAACAAGTTTCGACCATCGGGACATTTCCAGCGACCTGAGCGCAACAAAACCAAACAAAAATACTTTCACTTAACCACTTACTTTTTATTTTCAATTGTCTCAATCTTAAAAACTTCTCCCGCGCTTTCAGGCATGGGTACGACACTTCCTGTCGTCAACGGTAACTTCTCACCATCCCTGAAGTCGAGCACATCATCTGGGAGACTAGGTTTCGGATCTCCAGTAAAAACCTCGTAACATTTCCATACATCAGGAGTCGATTTCCGCGACTTGGAATAAACCTCGTCTTTCGACGGCGACGGCTTTTTTCGACCGTCCAGTGTTCGTACGACTTCGGAAATCCTCGTCAGAACCGGAGGATTTGGTTTAAAAAATGTTTCATCGATATTATTATTATTATTGATGATATTGTGATTCGCAAGTGGCTGCGACGGTTTCGGCTTTTCCCGCAGTCCGTCGGGATTGTCCGCAGATTTCTCGGTCTTCACCTCGATCTGGCTATTAGGTTGGCGATTTTGATCTGCTACGATCGTAGCCAAGTTACATGTTGATAACCCTTTGGATACCGGGTTAATATTTCTTAATTTACCCGCTCTTTGATGAAAGGGTAAAATCGGTTTCTTTTCCCGCTCTTTTTTGACCTTACTTGCAAGCGTGTTGTGTGTATTCTGACCGCCAGTAGGGTTAGGACGGTTTATCCCGAAAGGTCTGTTGGGAAGGGCAGCTCGAGCGCGACTTACATTACTACTCGACGTGCAAGAGCACGATTTGCGACTCAAAGGCTCTTTTAAGTTCCAGAAGGATTCTTGATCGGCCTTGAAGTTTGTTCCGAATGTCTTGCTGGGCGTTGTCGTTACACTCGAAGATTTGCTCCTAAAAGTTGAGAAAGAAATGATGTCAAAATTATTGAAATAAGTAAAAAGTAAAAATTATCCAATGTGAAGAAAGGTATGTTTAAACTGTTTTTGCTAGAGATCAAGTAAGGATCATGTCTTACTGATCCAGCGTTACTACAGGAGGAAACCTAAACTAAACTAATTTTATTTATCCTGGATAACTCTATAAGTTCTGAACTGTTCTTCCTAGAGGTCCAGTAAGGATCATCTCTTATTGATCCAGTGTTACTACAGGAGGAAAGCTAAACTAAGCTAACTTTATTTGTACTGGATAGCTCTATCAGTTCTAAATTGTTCTTCCTAGAGATCCAGTAAGGATCTTTATGATTCAGAAGAAAACCCAACCTAACCTAACAGTTCCAAACTGCTGTCGAGATCACATAACTAACTTACGCTGATTTAGTCAAAGTAATGTCTTTCCAGGCTTCATTGACCAGCTCGCAAGCGACAGCCTTACTATCCGAGACTTTTGACGTACATTCTGACCTCGCGTTTGCTTCAACTGTTGCAATGTGATCTATAATAAATATGACAACTGTCTTCGTTTAAAAATTGACTTTTTTGTGAAATACCAATGTGCAGACTTCTATTACCTTCGCAATCTTCATCCTCCAAAGAAATCAACACATAATGTGAGGGACACTTGATGAAATTTTCTCCCACTTTAACCCCAACTACCACAGGGATGTCATGGACTATTCCTTCAGGCACATTAGTCCAGTCATCCACAACGTGCAGCGGGAAAAATCGTTTCCAATCCTCTATAAGCTTACTAACACCGACGCCATTGTGTTGATAACTGTGACCGGTGAGGTAACCCTGTATGCCATATGGGGCCAGTATAACTAAACGTAAACAAAGTTTGCTTAAATTTTCGGTAAAAGAACTAACTGAAAATGAAAAATTGTTGCAGAAACATCATGTTTCCTATTAATGTTTCCATGTTTGTTCACCTCTGGAAACATTCCTGCGGAAATATTATGTTTCCTCGTCCACCTCGGCAATCATTCTTGCGGAAATATTATCTCCTGTCAATGTTTCCATGTTTGTCCACGTCGGAAAACATTGTTGCAGAAACATTACATTTTCTATGTAATGGTAAATCTCAAACTTTTACTAATCATTTACATAAAATACATGAATTTCGACCCTCAATCCACGTGAATTAAATCATTTTTAGCTGCACAACCTACCTTTACTGCCCAAAGAAGCTACAGCGGCCTTTGCCAAATCTTCAGGCACAATATGGCGAACACCGGGTAGTTGTTTTACATCGACAGTGAGACATATTTTGTTTTCGCCTTGAAGGCAGAAAGCGAACGAGAAAAACAGCTTGTTCCTAAGCAAAAATAAAACACGCGACGAGTTATTGTCCTGGCTTCAATAACATTAATTAACATTAATGAGATCTATTGTATTTCTCAACGTGCAGCCTCGCAGAGAGACTTACTTCTCCGTAGATTTCCCGTCCAAATTCACAAACCATTTGCCAACACGTATGTAATCCCTTGACAACAAGTGTCTGAAAAGTAATTGTCAGTGTTACCCAATAACGAAGTACTCTACTTGTCACGGGGAATTTTTTATGAACTGCTTTCTACCTCTAACGAAGTACATTTTTGCTTAATATTTACTTTTCACTTCGTTGCTTGTGTTATACTTTAGCGATGAAAAAAGTCATTTTTAAAGCGGTGAGCAGACTGGTGAGAACAAGCCTGCTCAGCAAGGATAAGGCTATTACCTCCAGTTTCCTAATGCCCAAACTAATGTTCTGTTAAACTCTACTTCAGTAGAACTTTCAGCACGCTTTCCACTATTTGTCTTTTACTCAAGTAAATTTTTCACAAAATACTTTAACCTCAGTAAAATTTTCAGTCAGTACTTTGACTTCTACTGAAGTAAAAATTGAGCAGTTTTTTTTTTTACTTTTCATACTTAAGTAAAAAAATTGAGCATACAGTATGCTCAACATTGGTAATGGACCATTCCCTATTCGACAAACTTTTACATTCGAAAACAATTTTAGCACACTTGGAAAGAGCTTCCTAAATTTAGTGAAATTGTGAAGTTTGGTTGCAAAATATTGTAAAATGTGGAAAATATAACCCTGTAAAGTTTGCAAATTTTGTATATTTTTGTATGACGAACGGAAAAGCGTTACCACTATGTGGGAATGAGGTAAGGCTTTTTCCCGCGTAATACAAAAGTATACAAAATTCGCAAACTTTACATTACCATATTTTCAACATTTTACAATATTTTGCAACCAAACTTCACAGTTCCACTAAATTTAGAAAACTCTTTCCAACTGTGCTAAAATTGTTTACAAATTTAAAAGTTTTTCTAATTGGGGAATGGTCCACTGTCAAAATTAGAACACAGTCCGTTTGCTTTACACCAAGCACACTGGTCATCTTACACTAACCTTTCCAAAGTGTTGTGCAGGGCTTTGAATAAAAGAACTTTGGCTTCGTTTGGGAAATTGCTTTCCCATGAACCATGATCAGTATCTGAAAGTATTCAATTCCAAAGAGTGAAATCAAAGTACAGATGAATAATAAAGATATTTATTAAGGATAACATCTTGAACTAATGTTACCAGCATAGGTTGTATAGTTGCAGTTAATACTACATGACAGGTATAGGTTCTTTCACTAGCTGAAACAATTAGGTGAAAATTGATGTTTCCTACTAACTTTCTGTGCAAGGACCTTTGCTCGAAAATGTTGATTTTCACTTCAATCATCATTTCAGGGAGTGAAAGAACCTTTATCTTTTGAGAAGGGTGTGCACATGTCATGGAAGAATCTTTAATGAGGTCCCATTTAAACTTCATATACAATAAGGCCTTGTTTAAACACACACAAAACATGAACATGTAGACACAACAGTCATGGAAAGCCCTTGAAAACGATTACACTACAACCCATTAAGCTACAAGGAGTTCATCACTTTATATTTACTTTGTCTACAAAGTCAGACAATTCTACTCATGAAGAGAAG
Organism: Muricea muricata; assembly: GCA_963855995.1. NCBI lineage: Eukaryota > Metazoa > Cnidaria > Anthozoa > Malacalcyonacea > Plexauridae > Muricea > Muricea muricata. Next base: position 1,410,715 of record OY979729.1, on the reverse strand, counting down.
TGGGTCACTTATGAGTTAGCTAAACATCAGCTCAACATATTTGTCAATCATCAATTGGTTCACAGCTGTGTGGTTTCATGATTTGGCTTGCTCATCAAGGCAACTCAAATTACATGAAGAACCACACCAAACTTCATTTCACAGTGGTGGGAAGTACAATGGGTAACCACTTGCACAGTGCTCCCAATGGACCTTTCACCTTTTAGACAAAACTTTGAAAAAAATCGAAATAGGAAAAAATATTACCACAGCTTGCAAGAACATCCTAAACTTAGTAAAACTGGAAAGTTTTGTTTTAAGATGTTGTAAACTATAGAAAATATTGCCTTGCGTGGTTGGCAAATTTTCTGTAATTTTGTATTATCTGTGAGAATACTCAAGGGAATCAACTGGGTATTATTTTCCACCCGTATTACAAATATATACAAAATTTGCCAAATTCGCAAGGCTATATTTTGTATAGTTTACAACATTTCCCAACCAAACTTTGCAATTTTACTAAGTTTAGGATGCTCTTTCAAGATGTAGTAATATTTTTGCCTATTCCGAATTTTTTCAAAATTCCATCTAAAAGGTTAAAGGTCCATTATGCTTGTTGACAGCTGCTACTTAACGAACCTGATGTGAACAATTGTCTACTGTGGGTGTGTGAAAACCTAATCAAACCACATTTATGTATATCAAAATCCAATTATATGTTATTCAAATGATGTATGCTGCATATGCCAGTGACCAAGTCATTGGTAACAAACTGGCATTTGCATTCTGCAGTGTGGTAGCATTTAACTGGTCAGGAATTGCAACATGACCTGTCACTGGAGAAACTGACAACCATCCTAACATGGGATATTATTTATAGCAATGTGGGGATCATGTTTTAAGCCTGACCAGAAACAGTTGTGTAAAATAACACTGAAGGCTTCTGCCAGGCCTAAAAAATGCACAATGTGATAACAGAACTCCCAGACCAACCTTTCAAACTGCTGTCGACAATATTGATGGTTCTTGGGTCATCGCCGTACCAGAACAACCACAACTCCTTGGCACTTTCAGAACATGTCAAACCATGGTTCAACCTCTGTGTCGTGCAAGATGGAGAGTGCCTCCAAGAACACAACACGTTGCTCTCAAGAGCATTGGCAAACGAGACAAGAACAGGGTCGTCCAGTGGTCTGTCCAGGGTACATGGTGGACCTGTATATTTACACCACTTCAATCCATTGATTTCAGCCTGAAACAAATTGACAATAAATGAGTAAGCTTTTGTTCATGAAATATAATATATAGTTGTTTTAGTTGAGTTATGAAATAAGGGCCGTTATTTACATCAACATTCTGTGTTGACATACAGTTATATCAACATGAGCGGAAATTGGAAAGATGAGAAATTGTGTAAACATGATGCATGATCACTATATTCCAATTTTTCAATTTCCATAAGATTTACAATTTCATTTGGAAGTAAGGTTATATACCAGCACATTACTATGAAGCTTAACTGACTGCAATAGACATGCAGACACTTTATTTGTTGCTTCTTGTGACAGGTAAATCTGATAAAAAATAAATAAATTATAGCAAATATTGTACAATACAATATATTCAAACTCTGTAAGGCTAGCTTATGCAATGTGCATGTAATATGAGCAAGTGCACATGTCATTATGCAACAATTGGCTCAGCTCACATGGCCTTTTATCATGAAATTGATTGCTATCATAGACAAAACATCAACCAATCATTAAATAGGCAGAACGTGTATTGATATTTTGTTCACAACTGGTCTACCCTAAGCCCTTGTTGATCGCCGAGCCAAAAATACATCATATTTGCAAGGGTTTACAAAGACAAACAAGTGACAGTTCGAAGAATTGTGCTTGCCAGGGAAAATCACCACCCAACATTTACTCTATCAGGAAATGAAGAAGTATCCAAAACAAAATTAAAATGCAAAATATCCTCAGGTATTTTGATAAAGGTGTAATACTGTTACAGAATATTGAAAAACAAATGCAGGTTCAAGGCTAATTGTTTATTTGAAGTTAAGAGTAATTTCCTGCAACACATCACAAACAAGTTACTGGGGAACCTCATGGCTTGTAACTTCACTTTAGTATCGCTTAAATCCACTTAAATAACATTAAATAAGGACTAAGTGTTGCACCAATGATGCATTTGATATGTGATTCTTTTGTAACTCTAGCAAAGAATATCCATTTATAATTTGCTTGTTTCTTTAGAGATTTATGTTTACAATATCACAATGGTGTTTTGTCAATCTAACTTAATTGATGGTTGCTTCCCTTGGGGTAAAAGACAAACAAAAGGCAACTTCATGCAACTAAGAAAACTAACTAGGGTAAAAAACTGTTCTGGAAAAAACAATGAGCACTTGTTATAGGTCTGTATTTCACATTTAACACAACACGTTTAAACCAAACTAAAATGTTCAAATACAAATTACAGTAATACAATGCCTATAAAACACTACCTTACAACAGCAAACCAATCAAGTAATGCACAGGTGTTAAAAATTGGAAATAACATTGTTTTGGCAAAAATCCAGAAAGTTTTGGCAAAATAAACATAGTATTTTTTCATGCAAGAGCAAAGCAGGGCCACTGTGACATTGCATGCCTTACGGCTTCAAATATTTTGCTTTCTCACGAACATATTTTACTTCACACAGTAACTGATTTTTGCAAAGCATCTTTCCCCAATCTTATAATTTTCCACCACTTAACCCAACTTAATGAAAGGTAGACAGTGCAGTGTTATTTTCATGTGATCATGACATCGCATTCCTTACAGTTTTGGCTATTTCGCTTTCTCATAAACATCTTTCATTTTCTATATTTACTCATGTTTTTGCAAGTATAGATCTACCCAACTATTTCTTTACAATTTATCCTGACCCAACCTCCTTGCTACCAATTAAACAATTTCCTAAGTATGTTAACTCGAGATTTTAATTCCCAATTATATGGTAACACATTTGCAAGTAATTGTCACATGGATAAAAAGGTTATGTCATGGAATATTTGTTATCAGACAAATACACTCTTATATCATTCAATTGATGTGCCTATAAAATATCATCATGGGTCAATGGTAGGATGAGAAATATTTACCACTTAGGAAGACTGTCTTTAGAAATGGCTTTGTATATTTATTACACTTAAATTTAAGAAGGTTTTACAGGAATTAGCACAATATACATTTTAGCCTACATGTATGTGATAGTAGTGTGTAGTATGTTATTCTAAAGATTATCATTGTTTACACTTACAACGTTTTATTAAAACTAACTTTCTACAATGAAATTAAAATGCTGCCTATTGTCTGTTATTTTCCTGCAACATAAAGTCTTCACAATGCCTGTTGGAAAATTACCACGCATAAAATAATATCTTACTAGCTAGCAGGAAGCAAAATACTTTCTTTTTCAAACAAGTGGGCACTATTTTGGCTAATAGTTAAAACCACTAATTCACTGCAAAAATTCAACAGATCTCTGACTGCGGGGCAGGTGAATTTCAGCGTGGAAATGCCTAAAAAGTACACATATACATATACTCGAAACGGCTCGAATGCTTCCTTCTAACAACACTTGTGCAATTTATTTAAAAACAAGGTCAAAATAAACCGCTTCAATAATGTTTTGCATGGGGTTTAGAGTTTTTAACCTCCTAAAGGGCGTTTAAAATCAGGATGTACAATTGTTAATGCCACATGGGAGCCAAACAGATAGCTCAATTTGTGTTGAGTGATATGTGAGAGCCATTTCACAAAAGTTCCAAAGCCCAATGAATTTGTTTACTTTGTCACATGAAAACAACAAAAAACAAGCCGGGGATTTTCTGCACCATACTTGTATATTCCAAACCAGAAGACGATGTTATTTTTTAAGGTAATTTAGTTTCTTTCGGCGTCAATTAGCAAGAATAATAACAGGCTGTCAGAACCCAGTTGATATTCCAACTTTAACTAACTGTTTTCGCGCCTCTTAGGCACATCCTAATGAAACTGTTTTTTACCAAAACAACAGTAATTATTTTAACAACCATTAGTCTCGTTTACGGGTTAAATTCCCAGCTTGTTTATGATAGAATTAGTTAGCTCAAAAGTCTTTCTTATGACATGCAAAATTACATTAATACGCGAGTATCAGAAAGGTCGACAAACACATCAAAAAGTGTCGTACTATAACAGATTTTGGCACGATTTTGATGTACAGTATATTTTAAACTAATATAACATTAACCAATGTGAAAAACTCTCATTCAGGACAGCTTTAGAGCTCAAGAAAAACCGCTATTTGCCTTTGATCGTAAAGTACATCCAAAGTATTTAAATGACTGAAATGTTAGACAAATGCGACAAATTAATACTTGTAGGAACTTATTTACTACATAAAACGCTTGTGGTCCTTTGCTCAATCGACGAGATTTCGGCCAGTTTAGCCCCATCGGACTACAATAACGAATAGCCGGCTAGGTGGTATAAAACTTGGTATCGATCTCCGCTTGAAACCGTTTATATTGTAAGGAGGTTATTATGGGAAAAATAAAATGTGTGTCTGATATGCTGGCTTTGTTTATACCGGTCAGAGAATAGTGACTTTCTGCCTTTTGTGAGACCTGTATTTTACTATTGAAGCTCTGAAGTTTTCCGTGACATAAAGAATAATAACCTTTCTAATTATACTATAGATTTTCGCCAATTGCACAGTGATAAGGATTAGAAAAGAGCATATGTGTCGCGAAGTCAGTGAACCATCGTAATTCATGTATATAGTGTGTTGAAACCCCAATAGGAAAAATAACGATAAACTCGACGATATTCATTGATTATAAATATATTCCTATCATGCAATGGTTAGTGTTCACAGTACTTGGCAAGTCTTGTGCGGGTTTTCTCAGAACGAGCAATCCAAGTGTAAGTTTACCGTAAACATGTGTATGTATGTTGTGGAATCGGACATAACATTAGCGACATATGCGATGAGAAATTACATACCAATGTGAACACATTTGAGCTACATTCCCTTAAATCCACGGCATTTGAAGGTAAACTGCCAGACGTCATGCTAGACGCATGACGTTGCTTTCCACGAAGCGGGAAAAAGCCAAAAAATCCGCCAGGAAGATATGAAATTATCGAACTTTTTGAAAACGTTTCACTCGACAAGGAAAATGGCAGCAATTCTTCGACGAGTCGAGCAGCACGAACGCGTGTGATTGGCCCACGCGTGTCACGTGAACGCGGCGGAACTCACCGAAACATTCCGGTTTCTTCCGCTGAGAATAATCATTGAAATTGACACGAAATATACAAATTTCTTTGAAACATTTATAAATATTGGTTTTATTTCACGGAAATTAAATTACTAATTTATGACCGGTGCGCAATCTAGCCGGGGTTGATGGATATATCTATAATCCAGCATGCACAAAATAATAAAGATTAGAGCATGTAAACACACTGAAATTAACAACATTGAAATCGGAATTCCTTCGAGTATTGATGTGTTGCAAATTAGCCGAGAGCTATGTTTGGAAAGTTGGCAATATTGTGGAGGCAATTAATTAGATAGCGATTTTGTTTCCTAATACGTTTTCCTACTTCAATAAGTGTTTGGATAAGCGTGCAGACTAGTGGGTTTCTCAAAACAATGAAAAGACAATGGCATTACGGAACAGTGGTTAAAGAGTCTCTAGTGTAATTAATGAGCACTCTAATTGGCATTCTAATTACTGTAAATGACTGTTAACGCAGGTGATTGAACAAAGCACTCTGGTATTTATTTATTTATTTATTTATTTACTTATTATTATAAACATATTTTGACACGAAAACCAGGCACTGTGTCAATCACGTAATATGCTTTACGTTATAAAAAGGCCATCAAAAGTATAACCATATGAATGGAAGCCCTCGCTAAGCGCATTTTCAAATCAGATTATCCCCAGATCGAGAGCGACATAAATGCTTGAAATACCATTGTGTCGACCTTATTTGACGACTTGACGTGTTTTGCACAAGCCCGGTGTGCCGGGCGTAGGAAGCATACAAACAACAGGGGGGGGGGGTGTTCCTGGGGCACTTTAGAATAATAAAAAGGGCACCTAAAATGGATCGAAAAAAGCACATTGCCATGTGTTTAAGGCACTTTTGATGTTAAATCTCATATTTGCAACGTAATTAACTTGTGTAAAAAGAGATATCGCATTGCGTTTGGGAAAAAAGGGCAAAAAGTAAATTAGTTTGTGTAAATAGACATATATAAATGGCGCCTTCGATGTTAAAATAGTATTTAAAGCGACATAAGCCTCTAAAAGGGCCATTTTTCATCACAAAAAAGGGCACTTTCTAGTCCAGTTAGCGGGGGGGGCACGTACATCTCCTGTGCCCCCGGGTCGTATCTCCTTGCGCAAAATGATTCTATCGCTGTTTTATGGCTTTCGAATTCATTTCTCTGATACTAGTGTTTTTACACTGAATGGGTCAATATACGCTGTTGAAATATATAAAATTCTATTCATCTAATTCATCGCAAATGAATGCAACAGTCTCAGAACACCGCACTTCGAGACAAATATCGTGCATGTAAGAAGGAACTTTAATTACTATACTTGTGTTTGTGTGATAGTCAATATATATTAATATTGAACGTTATGACTCGGATTGAGCATTTTTTTTCTGCGAAACTAAAGTTTAGAACTGCCTATTTTAGGATTATGCTGCATTCAGACTGCCCATTTTCCCACTAGAAATGTCCATTCTAGGAAATGGCAGGAGTCCTTAAGATGATCTCCGCTGTTACAGTGGAACCTCGTTAACACGACCACCGTCCGGTCAAAAAATTTTGGTCGTATTAACCATATGGATTATAAATCTCTTTGGTATTAACGGGGTGGTCAGACGTTTTTAATGACGTCATGCCAAAAACGTAATAGTTCAGTTGCATACATATGCAATCCCAAAGGTGTTAACATTTAAAAGGATATTTCATTCCCTGAACATTAGTTTGGCTATGAATAATGTAGCCAAAAAACCCGAAATAGATATTGTAAAATCCTAGGCGGATATGGTTGGAGGTTCCAAGTACTTATAGATTTTTGGAACAGAAAAAAATCGACATGCTTAGCAAGTTGCTGAGTATTCCCAGTACTTATCTGTTACGGTTGAAAGTACTGAGAGTGGTCAAAAACAAACGACAAAATAGCGGCAGGAATAAGAATAAAAAAACGCGATAAAATATATAGTTTAATCATAAGCCGGACACAGATGCAACTGTAAAACACTCATTAGGTCAAATTAGAATATAATTTTGTGGAAACACCACATAAGTTTACTATCGCAGAGCTTTCGATCCGTAAGGTCGAATCTTCATCAGTGCTAATAATAATGACGATAACTTACGTGGTTTTTCGACAAAATGATATTTATTTTGATATTCAGCATGCAAACATGCAAGGAACTTATTACTTTTAGGTCAATCAGTGACATTTTCTCTCAGCCACGTTTGATAGTTGTTTATTTGTTATTTATGGGTAAATAAATCATCACTGCTTGTTCTTATACATTAATGGAGCATTATTAGGCATTTCAGTGGTGGTATTTACGAGTTGGGAACATCAAGATGGTCGTTGGTCGTATAAATATGGTGGTAGTTTTGGTGGTAGTATTAACATGGTGGTCGTATTTAGGAGTTGGAGTCATCAAAGATGGTCGTTGATTGTATTAACATGATGGTCTTATTACTGTAACGGTTAAATTTATAAGGAAATGTTTTGCCGAGACAAAAAAGGCCTTAAAAACGAGGTGGTCGTATTGTGTAGCAAGGTTCCACTGTATTACAAAGCATATCAAACTCTGCTGACAATTTATCGACGATTTCTATTTCATTTATTTGCCGTCGTATATGGAGGGAATCGAACAGCTACAATCGGATTTTTGAAAAAGTCATGAACACCTAACTAATTCCCTCACATTCACGGGAAAACAAAAACTCGTTAGAATGGACCGATTGCATTATGGACAAAATTTTGAAAGAAGTTAAAATATAATTATGTATGCCTGTGAAGATTGCAAATTTTGTATATTTTTGTATTACGCACGGAAAATTGATACCAACATCGAGAAAACGGTATCAATTTTCAGTGCGTAATACAAAAGTGTACGAAATTCGCAAACTTTGCAGGGCTATATTTTCCTCATTTTACAACATTTCGCAACCAAACTTTGCAGTTTTACCAATTTTAGGATGCTCTTCAATGCTGTGGTTATGAATTTTCCCATTTCAACTTTTTTTCAAAATTCTGTCCATAATGCAATCGGTCCATTACAGAACAAGTCGTCATCTGCCTTTCTGTTTTCAGTTGGTTGGTGCCGAAATAAGGCTGCTAACTAATCAGTACCAGGAATTAGGAAACTTAGCTAAGGCCATTCCAAATCAAACTTTAGTTTCCTGTGCGACATTTTTTGGAGTTACACGCGGGCGGACGGTTCATTTCCAGTATCCATTATCAGTTTTTGAAGAATTTTTTAAAACGCATACTCATATCAGTCATAATTTTAATGTAAATATGCAGCTTTGCCATTATGGCAAATTGGTTTCTTCAGCTCCCGCAGCTTTCTGAGCTTCGCATCAAAACTACCGCATAGACATACCCCATTGAATTTTCTACCGCATAGGTTTCCACCAGTTCTTTGGTTGCCACTACGGCAATAGATCTAGAATACTTGCAGAATGTTTAGGCATTGTAGAGTATTTTGAAAGACCCCATGTTCAATGGACCTTTCCCCTTTAACATGAAATTTTGAGAAAATTCAAAATAGGCAAAAATATCACCACAGCTTGAAAGAGCATCCTAAGTTTAGTAAGATTGCAAAGTTCGGCTGTGAAATGTTGTAAAATGTAGAAAGTATAGCCTTGCGAAGTTGGCAAATTTTGTATATATTTGTATTACGGGCGGAAAAGTGATAATCAGTTGTTACTTTTGATTATCATTTTCCTACGCGTAATACAAATGTATACAAAATTTGCCAAATTTGCAAGGCTATATTTTCTACAGTTTACAACATTTCACAACCAAACTTCGCAACTTTAGTAAACTTGGTATGCTCTTTCAAGCTATGGTGATATTTTTGCCTATTTCGATTTTTTCAAAATTTCATGTAAAAGGGGAAAGGTCCATTCAATCAGTTACATTCATTTTTACATCATTACAGTTTCATTGTTACTACCAGGTGCCAGGTACACAGCAAAAAATGAACAACCTGTTCTGGCCTGATGAAAACAGCCATGAACAATGTTTTGCTGCCCACATTGTTCAAGGTTGTCAACAATATTGTTCAACATTGTTACACCTGATTGCAGGCTAATTCAGGCTCAACAATACTGAACATTATTGTTGACAACCTTGAACAATGTGGGCAGCAAAACATTGTTCATGGCTGTTTTCATCAGGCCAGAACAGGTTGTGCGTTTTTTGCTGTGTAGTGCCCGCTGAAAGTGCCGGAAGCTTTGCATTGGAACACGCATGCGCAATATTCTACCGCATTGCTAGTTTCTAAAAAGAGTTACTGTATTATCCTGCCGCATTTGAACATTTACAAAGAAGCCTCTCACGGAAGATCTTCCGCCAAAGTGGCCTACTTTCCACTGAGGCACCTTTGCACAATTCTTGGAGTTTAACGGTTTCCGTATAAAGACAAACAAAATACTCCAAATTAGTTTGATCTAAGCGATACACATTACTCTCTAAACGGCATAGATATTCAAAAATTGTGCCGGATTTTTGTGATTTGACATGTTCAAATAATGGAAACAAGCAATAATGGACAAATCATACGTACAGTTCAGCAGACGCTAGCGGAGGAAGGGAGACTAAAATTTAATTTGGAGTGGCCTAACTGCGATATGAATAATTGGGCAGTTCAAGAATTTCAATGGTGGATTTAGCAAAAACACAATACAAACCTGACGACAAAGCCCAACATATCCAATGAGTTACCAGGCCTTAAAAAATTCTCAGAAAAGCCGTACGAAGGCGTACGCTCTCAACTAAACTGGCGTACGCGGATTCATCGATGTTGACGTACGATTTCCTAAACTAATTGTATACATGCTCTATGTCCTGTATGTAGAAATAAAGATGTTTTGCATGTGATTGTAATGGTTTCAAAGCAAGGGAGATGATAGTTCAGTCACAATTTTGGAGGCCTCCGTTGTCAGTCTATGTTCGTTCGTTTTTAAGAAAGCACAAATAATGCAAAGAAGCTCTAATTTCGCATTTTTCAAAATAGTTTTTCATATCTCTGTGGATGGTTCTGAATTACTTCGGAAACAAAGAAGTTCAGGTGCAGTAAGTGTTAGTGTACGAAATCGTACGGTAATTAGAATTTCGGCGTCCGTACGCCTATTTTTAAGGCCTGGTAGCTGGTTACATTATAATTCTCATTCTTGAGTTTTGAAACCATCTTTTCTACAACCTACTCTTTTGGTCATGGCTAAAGGGGATAGACGAGAGGTAGGTTTTCAAGATGGCGGCTGTTTTTCAAGATTCTTAAAACGAGAACGAATTAACAACTTAACATTTATATCATTCCCAAGGCTCACCTTAACCTTACCCTGAACCTAATCCCAATTTAGGAATGCTATAAACGTCTGGTTGTTGATTTGTTCTCGCTTTAAAAATTTTAAAAAACATCCGCCATTTTGAAAACCTACCTCTCGTTCATCCCCTTTAGCCATGACCCTACTCTTTTGCTAGCCCGCTCCTCGGTAACGTCAGAGTTCACGTCGAGGGGAAATAAATAAATAGATTTTGCAACTTGTTGCGTATCACCAAATGGCCTCGTGTTCGTGCTTCGTGGCCAGTGAACTCTATACGATTATGGGCTGTGACCTAGTGATCTATTATGAATGTTTTATCCTCATATTACATCAACAAAAAAGTTCTCGTTTAAAAACGTTCCCTAAACAGTTTTGAGGTACAGCTTCTCGTTGTTCCAAATCTAATGAATTCAAAACCTCAAACTTCTCTGGGCCGAATGCCCAATCGAACGCCCAGCAGACGCTGGACTGGGGAAGCAGAAGGGGCAGGTTCCCCCATGCTTTTTGCTTGGGGCAAGGGAGGGGGGGGGTAAAAGTGCTCTTAATTGAGTATAAAGAACTTTATATAAGACACTGAATGCAGTGTTTGTGCTTTTTGGCTTCGTTTTCGAGCAGTTAGTTTTCAAGGTGCCTTAGTGATAATAAAAGCCGCTGAGGCAATGTAAATTGAGAAAATCTGACTCGTATTCATAATGCCTCATGTGATTGCAGATGCAATGCCAAGAATGTGATAGGCTGATGCATAAATATTTGAATTTTATAGTTTCCATATTTATGTACCTGTATGATTTGAGAACTGGACTGAATTTATTGCATCTACTTCAAAACCATGGACCTAGTTTATAAAATTAATTATAAAAATGAAAATTGTATACCAATGTCATATACCACCCAAGATCAATTTTGGCCACTAATCATTTGCTAAAATAATGTTCATTTTATTCTAGCACCTTGAGCATGCATTAATGTGGAAAATTTGAAGATTAGAATTATGCTGAAGATATTAGTGAGACAGCATCGACCACAGAGATAGCCAAAGGTTTTAACTCTGTCTAACACGACAGCCTGTCTAACTACACTTATAGCAGATCCAGCCTACTACACCCTGTTGTTGAATAGGGATCAATTGATTTATTTAGTATATGCTAATCATTGAAGATACAGATTTTAAACCTTGGAGATACATATATGTAGTGTGGATATTTCATGTATGACATTTCAAATACTACATTACTAATATCTACGACCCACTAATGCTTTATACTCTACATGTATAAAAATAAATTCTGTAGCATTTAATGTTTTTTACCGGTATATATAATATATTTTACCAGCAGAGGAAATGTTGCAGATTTATTTCCAACATATCCATGTACAACATGGCTTTGAATAGATAATACACGGAAATCACACATTCTATGATATCGCCTTACAAAATACAATGCAATCTTGTAAAATCACAAATAAAAAAAAAATACTGTATCACTGCATGCACTGTGCAACTGTGACTGTGCTATAAATTTCACCCTCAAATCAAAGTCCAGCCCGCAAACGCCCGCATCTTCTTTGACCAATATATATGATTTCCGCCAAAGCTAAATTTGACTTCAAAAAACCCACGGGTAAATGTCAATAAGGATTATCTGCATAAAGACAAATCACTTATTAGATAGAAAATACTTAAACAAAATAGTTTCATATATTTCTTTTATAAGAACCATGCAAAATTATGCTACATAAATTGAAGCTGACGTTTTCAGATTTTGACTGAAGTTTCTTTATCATTCATAGAATGGCTAAACCCGTCAAATCATCATCGAACAAACGTTGCTGAACTATTTATAAAAAAAGTTATCAAATTAAACTTAGGAAATGTTAGCAGCACCATATGTATTGATATTTTCTTGTTATATAACATCATATATCATTGATAAATGATAGGTGATAATTACACATTTTATGCTCCATCACCTCCACGTCAATATAATATTCTTGTCTTCGGGTGGACCAGGAATCTAACCAGGTAACCATTAAAACCTATTTGGTCACACGCTCATGGCTGCACAACTGCACAAGCATAAGAACTTTTACAGAAATGATAATCATTATGGCTTTATACGCAGGCTAAACAATAAATTAAGCCTGATGTGTAGATGTGGATGGTGAAATTGGAACCATTGATCACCATTCATCACTCATGCAAAGTTTTTATACTTAGGCCTGTCCAATGAGAATTCGTGTAATTTGTGAACTAAAATGCATGGTCCCAAACATGGCCACCCTTTTTTTTTAACGCGGGAAACCTTAAACTAAGGCCTGATTTATATATACTGTACGTACATTTCAGTCATGCGGAATGCAATTCAAACAATATACTAGCTAGACGACTTGCCTCATTGTGTATTGTTTAAATTGTCAGGCCTTAATTACGGTAAAAACCCTCGATACATGCAATTATTTATCTATTTATTTATTTATATAAATTTGCCAATGAAAAAACAACACATTACATACAGAAATAGTACATACGTATAGACCATTTACAGGGTACCTGGTATGAGGAGGTCTTGCATCGGTTTGTTAGATGATCAGGGTTGGGTCATATGGCTTCTCTTCTGTTGCTATTTGTTGTTGATGTCAGTAAATTTGTGTCATTTTTTTTCCGTCCATTTTTTTTTCAAAGACAGTATGCCTGTATGGTGTAGCTTATACGCCGGATAAATAATAATTTTGTTTTTCTCAACAGCCTAAGAATGACGCAAGAAGTGCTCCTTACTTGGATTGAGTCGAAGATTAATGTTTGCCGAATTCTGAAAGTATATGTGAAGAATCACGGATTTCTTTTTTTCTATTTCTTTTTTCTATTTTTTACATATAACTTTCAATAATACTATGTTGAGCTAACATTTAACTCAACATAGAAACATTCAGGCTCAGAAAACTGGTCTTAAACGAACACGCACATTCTATTTTATTGTTCTTTTTCCGGATTCGCCATTTTGTTTTTACTCTATATTTGTTTAATCCCAGAATTCCATATAGCCTGATGGTCTGTATATCTGATCCGCGTTCTATAATACTATGGTCAGCACTTGTAGAGATACACACTACATATTACATTTATTATTATAATATTCCCCGAAGGGTGTTCCGGCAATATCTAATTTGTCTAATTACGTATTAATAAGCAAAAATTATCGATAATTATCTAATTATACTAAAATAGTCTACATATTAAAATTATTTACGCTATCTATCTACCAAATAGACGACACGGTCAGTTTGGACTTTGGTAGATGGAAACAAGTGCTGACCATATATACTTGTTAGCATAAGCTCCATATATACCATGAATAAGAACTCAAGCCAGTGCAAAAGCCGAAGATGGTAGAAAGGAGCTATAAGACGTCAATCTTAATCCTCTGCGCGATCAAAATAGAGATATGTTGCTATGTTAACCGCGCAGAGGACTGAGATTGGCGCCCTATAGCTCCTTTAATTTCCGCCATCTTTGACTTTACCTTTCTTAAGGCCGACTGACTAGAATTCCTACTCCAGATATATATGGAGCTCACTAATCTTGGTGGTGTGTGCAATGTAGCCTGGTTTCGATTTAGTTCTAACGGTCGCCGTAAACACGAAAGTTTCGACTAAATAGAAACCGACCATACATAGTTTTTTAAGTCATGTATTTTATAGTTATAAAAATCCTAACTGATCTCTTAGTATTTTTCGATTCTGATCACCTGACGATGAACTGTCGTTGTCGAAACCTGAAAGGCAATGTTAGTACCCGACCGAATTGGGACTTAAGGGTTGGGGCCCCCACCCGGGCCCATATACGTTACCAAAAAAGACGTCCACCAATCCTTCTGTGTCCAACACTCGCGTACCTGAAACTTAACCTAGGTACCATTTGTACCGCTTACATTATAACATGCACTCCTAATTCATGCACTGCTAACATGCATTTTTGTTCAAAAATCAAAATAAGCTTAAGATTAAAGCTGAGTAACGTAATTTGTTCTTTCAAAATTGTTCATCAACGAAATGGTATGCTCTTTGTAATTCTAGTGAAAATTTGGTGGTAAAAATTGAACTGCTTAAGTCGTGTTGACATTACTCAGCTTTTAACCCTCACCACCAAGATTCTTCTGAAAGGTGTAATTAGCCGCAATAAAAAGAAAGCTATACTTGATTGAGAAACATACAACTACCTGTAACTTCCCGACAAAGGACCTTTTCTCAGAAGCTTTTACATTCATTTTCAGGTAGTTCCATTTTTCTCAATCAGAAGCTCCTCCATTCATTATTAAACTATTGATGTACACCTTTTTTCATGCACCTTGTTTTATGCCCATTCTACCCTTTCAGACCCTTGTTGTTCATCTTAATTTCAATTCCCTTTTTCCCTGTTGACCCCATACGTTCATTGAACGTACGCTTGCGTTTAATTTTTTTACCCTTTCAGCAATCCTGAAAGTCATTAGATATACAGACCGAACGCAAGTAATGATTTAAATTGTTCATCAGTCATTAACGTATGGACATGTAAGTCAGTCAGTAACGTAGTCATGGTCAAGGAATTTTTCGGTTTGAGGAGATTTGTCTAATGAGGTCATATCATATGAGACATTGCTTGCCAAAGTAAAATGATATCATGCATTTCTGACTCTTTTTGTAACAAAATAAGGTTAGGTATCTTTCTTGTTGGGTTTTGTTGTTTCTGAATTTGTCAAGTTTGATTCGAATTTTCTCAAAAAGAATACAACATGAATCAACTGGATTGAAATATAAGAGGTATTTCGTTAACGTTTTCTAAAATTATATACCAACAGCCAGTCTATGACCTTATCTCCAACAAACCTTATAAACCCTTCATAAGTTTAATCCTGCTATTTTTTTGCCAGTGATGGCGTTGATTTTTTAATCAGATTATAATGTCATGTTCATTTTAGTAATGCAATTTTTTCAGTTATAATCAAATTCATACAAGCAAGGAGAGCACAAAATCAAAATGATAGCTTAAACTTGTTTGAAGGGTTTATAATGCCAAATATAAAAACCTACGACAGAATATCAGCATATATCAAATTCAATATAAGCGACCTCTGTCGTTATTGAAATGTTAATATATAGAAGTTCATGGATGCCGCGCAGTCATTGCTGTTTTACTTTTTTATTCATCAAAATCCGCCATGTTTGCCATTCACTCCTCTATATCATTTCAATAGTCCTTTCTTTTCTACCAGGCTTGGTTTCTGCGCGTGCATTTTCATTTTGTTATTTCATTTTACATCATCATTATATGTTCTTGATACGTGCATTTTAAGAGTAGCAATGCATATTTATGTGACTGTTTTTAACATGATTTATGCAAGAATGTACGTATGTCGTGCATTTGAAGAGTAGCTATGTGTATGAAGGTTATTAATCAACATTACGTCCTAGTATGTAATGACGTAATTTGATGAGGAGTATAACTATGCATGTATTTCTCACATTTCTTATTTAATTTTTACCAAGCCTGAATTACTTCCATCTTATATCACTCGAGACATTCCTGAGTAATGTTACTGAATGACTTCAACACATGTACATACTGTGGTAAATCATGCACTATAATTATAATAACCTATGTTAAAGCAGGCAAATCCTGGTGGTTGAGCACGGTTGCCTGGAAGAGAACCTTAGGAAATAGAGAAAAACTCTCTTTCCTCCAGTTGCTTCAAGCACAACCCCTAAATTTTGCCAATTGTCTGAACTAATATCTAATGAGCAGCATATATTAGTTTTGTAATCGAATATTATGCAACCTCCATAACATAAAACCTTTATACAACTCCGTTTCGAGCGCTTTAAGCGAAAGCCCTTCAAGGCCCTTTGTCGGAAAGTTAATAAATATCATAGACTTATATCCGATTCTTTAACCGGTTGCTCTCGACGAAAGACATTAATGACTAACTTAATCTAACCGTTTTCCAGACAAAATCCACTTAAATTCAGCTTAGTTATTCAACTTTAATTCTGACCACCAGGATTCTATACTAATTACCTTTTACCATTTGTGTCACCTTGTTGTCATTCGTCAGGCATCTGGTCATCTGGCACTGCTTATCTGGCATTTGGTCATCTGGTACTGTACGTCTGGCATCTAATCGTCTGGTACTGGTCGTCTGACATCTGGTTATCTTCCCTGGTCGTCTGACATCTGGTACTTGCTGTCTGGAATCTGGTCATCTGGCACTGGTCGTCTTACATCTGGTCATCTGGCACTGGTCGTCTGACAGCTGGCACTGGTCGTCTGGCATCGGTCTGGCACTGGTCGTCTGACATCTGGTCATCTGGCATCTGGCACTGGTCGTCTGGTCATCTGGCACTGGTCGTCTGACATCTGGTCATCTGCCCTGGTCGTCTGGCATCTGGTCATCTGGCACTGGTCGTCTGACATCTGGTCATCTGCCCTAGTTGTCTGGTATCTGGTCATCTGGCACTGGTCGTCTGGTCATCTGGCACTGGTCGTCTGACAGCTGGCACTGGTCGTCTGGAATCTGGAACTGGTCATCTGACATCTGGTCATCTGGCACTGGTCGTCTGACATCTGGTCATCTGCCCTGGTCGTCTGGTATCTGGTCATCTGGCACTGGTCGTCTGACATCTGGTCATCTGGCACTGGTCGTCTGACAGCTGACACTGGTCGTCTGGAATCTGGAACTGGTCATCTGACATCTGGTCATCTGGAACTGGTCACCTGACATCTGGTCATCTGGAACTGGCCATCTGACATCTGGCACTGGTCGCCTGACATCTGGCACTAGTCGCCTGACATCTGGTCATCTGGCACTGGTGACCGGGCATCTGGCTCTCGTTTTGACGATTTTCCTCCCCGTACACGTTTTAGATCATGCATGAAATCGAAATTATATATGCTAACTGAAAGCATTAAGCAACGGAAAGGCAAGAGCGATGGGATGGATGGCCTTAAAAACTGGTTTAATATATTTAATTTAATAATAAACTATAGAAAATTTATCAGCTGTCCGATTGCTGTTGTCTGTTCCACGGTTGCCATGTTATATAGAGTCATTTTGAAATGTCTCATTTTGATTGTCATTTTTTCGTTAATAATGTTCATCGAATATTATCTTCTCATGATATTAATTTTCTTCAAATGTTGTCCTCTCGCTATCAATCTTCCGTATTTGTAATTGTATTGCTCCATAGTAAGGGATAATCAACTCGAAATTCAAATAAACTCTAAAGCGGGTATTTAGAAGAAGAATTGTGCAAAGGAATATCGTGTTACACAGCTACCAACGAGATAAGAAAACGTAAATATTATGAGGAAAATAAAGAAAAGAAAATTTAAATATTCATTTATAGTGGAGACTGGAGTACCAGTTTTAATTGACATTGCTTCATTAATGTTTCCAATGTTTAAACTGATTCTTCCCATGATATTAATTTTCTTCAAATGTTTTCGTCTCACAAACAGTCTTCCATAATTGTAATCGTTTTCCTCCATAGCTAAGTTTGACAACCATTTCGAAGTACAAAGAAACTATACAGAAGGTACTTAGTACAGGAAAAATGGAATACCATGTCACGTAGTTACCAACGAGATAAGAAAGCGTAAATAACCAAAGGAAAATGAAAAAAAAAAGAAAATTTAGATATTCATTTATACTGGAAGGCGCAGTACCCATTTTAATTGCAATCCTTCATTAATGTCTCCAATGTTCATCAGGCATTATCTTCAAATGGTCCAAATTTTCTTTAAATTTTCCCTCTCACAATCAATCTTCCATTATTAACGTTTGCTCCACAGTAATGTTTGATGCGTGGACTTCAAAACTTATTTACTATTTATTAAAATATTTACATATGTTTAATCATTATTATACTATCTAAAGTTTATCAGCTGTCCGCCGCAAATTCCACAATTTTAAAGTTCCGTAAAGAGTTATAATATGAAATGGTCCACTTTTATTGTCATTCCTTCATTAGTATTTCCAATGTTCAATACACGCTCTTCTCATGATCCTAATTTTCTTCAAATGTTTTCCTCTCACAAACAGTCTTCCAAATTTTTAATCATTTTGCTCTATAGTTAAGTTTGAAAACCATTTCGAAGTACAAAGAAACTATACAGAAGGTACTTAGTAGATGAAAAATGGAATAACATTTCACGTAGTTACCAACGAGATAAGAAAGCGTAAATAATCAAAGAGAAATGAAGAAAGGAAGATTTAGATACTCATCTATGCTGGAATGCGCAGTACCCATTTCAATTGCCATTCCGTCATTAATGTTTCCAATGTGCATCAGGCATTATCTTCTCATGATCCTTTTCCCTCTCAAAATCAATTTTCCATTATTATCGTTTGTTCCATAGTAACGTTTGATGCGTGGACGTAACTGTTGACTATTATTATTACTTAACTATTTACTATTTATTAAAATATTTACATATCTAAAATTATCAGCTGTCCGATCGCTATTGTCTGTTACATGAAATGTTCCATCTTTATTGTCAATCCTTCGTTGTCAATCCTTCGTAGTATTTCCAATGTTCATGTAGCACCCTTTTCGTCATATTAATTTTCTTCAAATATTTTCCTCTCACAATCAATCTTCCACAATTGTTATCGTTTTGCTCCGTAGTTGGGTTTGATAATCAGAATTTAAGAATGAAGTAAAGGAATATCATGTCACGTACTTACTAACGAGATAAGAAAACGTAAATAATCAAAGGCAAATGAAGAAAAGAAAATTTAGATATTCATTTATAATGGAAGCCGGAGTACCCATTTTAATTGCCATTCCTCCATTAATGTTTCCATGTTTAACAGATTCATCTCATGATTCTAATTTTCTTCAAATGTTTTCCCTCTTTAAATCAATCTTCCATCTTGTTATCGTCTTGCTTAATTATCATTGATTATCAATTTGCTCATTATCACATTCCTTCACTAATGTTTCAAATGTTCATCAGACAGTATCTTCTTATGATTCTAATTTTCTTCAAATGTTTCCCTCTTACAATCAATCTTCCATCTTGTTATCTTCTTGCTTAATTATCACATTTGCTCATTATCACATTCCTTCACTAATGTTTCCAATGTTTATCAGACATCTTCTCATAATCATATTTTTTTCCAATGTTTTCCCTCTCATAATCAACCTTCTATCAACCAAGTTTGCTCCATAGCCAAGTTTGATAATTTTAAAGCAGACACGTACTAGAAGAGTTAAGTGAACAAAGATCATATAGATTGGAATACAACTGAAGGCAGGGCCCGAATTTGAAAGAACAAGGTATCAGTGACAGAATATCATCAAGGCTACCAGTAAGACATGAAAACGTTCAAAAGAAAATGAAGGGAAGAACGGGAGGTCTGTGTTCTCTTAAGTTAATAAAGCAAGCCAGAGTACTCGAAGCAAACCTTTAAATTCCAAAAATAATTTTGTGCATATGATTGTATATGACAAAGTGCTGTAAAGGACAGTTACAATACGAAGACATGACAACACAACACAACACAATACGATCGCAAGCGCGCGCAGGGTAAGTGTGAATCCGTGACGTCACCCCATCCACAACCTCATCACTCATGTCTCGCTGTTTTATTATTAAAAACCTGCCTGCCTACCTGCCTGTCTAAGCTAGCTAAAGGCCATTTTCCATTACGATCGCTTTGCCGCATGTGCGGAGCGAGCTATGAATATCTGCCACGCCTAGTGCGGGCATCAAAACAACGCAGGCTTCGCCCGTACATGCAAATAGATCAAAATGGAAAATGGCCTGAATTCACGACCGTATCATTAAAACAGCGAGACATGAAACCATAACCACACCAACCACCACACAAGCCAATGGAACGGTAGCGCAGACGCAGCGTAGCGCAATATACAATATACAACAACGATAAACAACAAAATATACTGCACATCACTTTTTCATATAACCATATGTAAAAATATTTTTGGTCCTATAAAAGATCTCGAAAATCGAAAATCTTAGAAGTAGAAGTGAGAATATATTGAAACATAAATTCATCAAGTTCTTTATTCTTAAAGAGAAAAAGCCAGGATGCATTCAAACAATCAATACAACGATAATGACGGATGTAATCACAGGTAGATCATAGTACAACTGAGGAAGTACGAGTTTAGAGTTGAAAGAAACAAGGTGTCGGTGAAAGGATAATATGGGACGTTGTTGACAAATAGGACGCAGTAATAAAGAAGATAGTGAAACTGTGAAAGGATGATGAACCACTACTGAATTCAACGAATTATTGGCAAAAAATGGGAAAATAAGTCATTATTGTCTGAGTATGGAAAACGCTGACTGACTGGTTTAAAATCGGGAAGAAAATGATAAATAAATAAGATTGTATTTTAATTCAAGAACCATTGATCAGAATGAGAGACGAATTGCGGTAACAGATATGGTAACATGAAGTAATCCTTTGGTAACCTTTGGTAATCCTTTGGTAACCTTTGGTGTAGCGAAGATAATTTGACATCTTTCAATCATACCACAATAGAATTTGGAGAGTTATTGGTAAAGCAAATGGTAAAATAGGAGATGATTGTCAAAGTATGGAAACTCTGACTGACCGCGGTTACAAAGGCAGGAATTCAGGAACCATCGATTGGGAAAATTAATTTTGGAATTTAGAGACAAATTGCGGTAATAAATGTGACAAGGTAAAGTAATCACTTGGTAACCAGATTACGTGTTGGTACATGGTAATTTCATGTGTTTAAGAGAAGAAAGCAGCCGTTCAGAAAGGAACAAGAAATTAACGAAAGGGTCAGGACGCGGCTAATACGGAAGAAAGGGAAAATGTTGTAAACCACTTTAGCGAATTAATGATACAGCAAAATAGCAGATGATTGTTTGCGTATGAAAATTCTGACTGACTTGTCCAAAATCAGGAAGAAAACGATGAATCCATAAGGAACTATTGATCATGCGGGAAAAGTGTACTTTAAATTATGACTTTAGAAACGACTTTCAGCAACAATAATGGTAACGTTAAGCAATCATTTGGTAATCAGATATACGTCTTGATGGATGGTAATTTCCAACGAGTAGCGAAGAAATTAATTGACATCTTCAAACCATTGATAAGAATCTTCTAAAGAATCGTATGTCTTTCTTTATTGTTCGCTGTCCGTTCATGATTAGCTATTATTTTATTGTTATATCATGCATTTATGTTTTTTATTATTACCTCTAACCCTAAATATCTGACGAGCCCGGGACCCAGGGTTCCAGTACTTAATGCCTTCAAAACATGCACTTATTTAAAATATTTTAGGACGAAAAATCAATGCGTACAGAGAAAGTAAACCTCCAAAACAATTGCTCAGCTAAATATTTGCACCTGAAAGAAAAGTAACATAAGTTGGAGCGAAAGATGATGGAAAATGACACCCGTTTTCACTTGTTTTGTACTCGTTTTTAATGCTTTGAAAAATAACAGTTTTATTAGTTTTGTGGTAACAGCACGAAAACTTATTATTGCAAAGCTTTCGATCCCTAAGCTCAGATCTTCATCAGTACTAATACATTATTGCGACTAATAGATTTACGCAGTGTTTCCACAAAATTATGCTGTGACTTTTAATCAACATGCAAACAATTATTCACTTTATAGCTTTTATGAATATCATCTCCGCTAACTTTGGCACCGTCTTTTTACACATCAAACAATAGACCTTACCCATAATGACGTCATTTAGTAGTTAAGCGAGTAAAACTACTTAAATATGGCAATATTGTTAATTTTTTAGGTCCTTATTTGTCCAGGACTTTAAATGAAACAAATAATTTAACATATTTGTTTCACAAATAATCTTTTTGTTACTTAAACCATTCAATTATATTGGCACATTTAAATAGTTTTACATGCTTAACTACTAAATGACGTCATTATGGGTATGGTCTATTGAAGTACTTTTTTCTTGGTATATTTTATCAATGCATAGCGCGACTTTCCGCATGAGGAGCTTGGTAA
Source organism: Muricea muricata (assembly GCA_963855995.1). Taxonomy (NCBI): domain Eukaryota; kingdom Metazoa; phylum Cnidaria; class Anthozoa; order Malacalcyonacea; family Plexauridae; genus Muricea; species Muricea muricata. The sequence continues at coordinate 1,388,059 of OY979729.1, read as the reverse complement.
ACGGTACAGTCACATTTTTAATAGGCAAATCACTAAGACGACCAGATTTTAAAAAACCCACTTCACACCACCCCCTCTATGTACACTAGAAAATATCGCCAATTTTGACCTCGTTTTACCACAAGAATATTTAATTTCAACATGTCTCAGTTTCTTTTCATCTGTTATAGTTTTGATATTTGTAATAATAATAATGTCGATATACCTATAGTACTCAGGAGCCAAATCTGTCTTTTTATCAAAGGTTAGTAACATTTTACATAATTCTAAACACGTAAAAGACCTTTCTATTAATTACGTCATCCCCAGGTAACAACAAGGCTGGCAGACCCACCAATAGTCAGCAGTACCACTGCCTCGCTTTCCATATAGTTGTGACGTAATTACAAGAAGGACCTATTAAGACACACTATATTCAGACTTCATACCTTTCTCGCTAGCAAGTTCCATTTTGTCAAGGTTTCTAATTTTAATTTCCTGAATTACGTACTTCGACATCATATCGTGAGGTGCAAATGCTCTCATATCACTACAAAATATAACGATGAAAACAATTATTGCTTGTTTAATAACAAATACATTTCAATTTTTCATTCAGATTTCAGTTCATAGCGTGCCAAGATAAAAAAGGGTATTCTTTTACGTTTTGATCACCACAAATGTTCCGTTCTCTGATCCCAGTCCTAAATTCGTGATGAGATCAAATGTGGAAAATTCGTGACTCGTAAAATGAAAGAATAACTATAAGAAGTACGCGCAAAAGAAGATATGGTGACTTTTTGCCCTTCGCAGACCATGACGTCTTCTGTAATCCATTACAGTACATAAACACAAAAAAAATGAAATCGATTTGATTGATATAATAAATAATTTGGATAAACGAGGATCGAGGGACCCCGATATTTGTAACAATTTTCATTCACTATGCTCTTTTCACATGAGGACTGGGTTCGAGTCCAACTAACTGGGGATCAAACTCGGAACCTTAGAGGTGAAAGCCGAGTGGTCGGACCACTTCACCACCGAAGCCCCTATGTGATTATATCATGTGATATGACTAATAAATTATTGAAAGACAGATGCAGACCAGAAGTATTATTAAACTATGGTAGGTAAAAACTGACCTAACCACCCCCACCTGCCCACGCATACAACCCAACACTCTCCATTCCACCCTATATTTCTTTGAATTACAGTACATAAACACAAATTACAGTATTATAAATTAGTATTGAATTATAGTACAGTGAATTACAGTACATAAACACAAAAAAAATGAAATAGATTTGATTGATATAACAAAAAAAATTTGGATAAACGAGGATCGAGAGACCCCGATATTTGTAACAATTTTCATCTTGATATCCGTATTCTTTAATACTTTTTCTTACATCTTATATAAAAAAGTGTTTACTGACAAATGGATTACTGAAAAGTTCCTGAAACCAGGATTCCTAGAATTCCAGTAAATTGCTCAAAACGGCAAATTCTGTTTATATAGTTTCAGATAGTGAAAGATCCCATTTTCCGCTTTTACCTGGACTAGCGACGCTGGTAAGCTAGCCCAGTTAGTTAGGTTTGCACTGCATACAAGCTTGTCATAATATAATTGCTATTTCCTATGTTTTTTTTATTAACTAAGCCACAAGGGCAGGGTCACCACAACAGCGTGAGCCAATTACTGTGGGCCCATATTACTTATCCCACCCTGTCAACATTCCCTGTGGGAGGAAACCGGAGTACCCGAAGAAAACCCATGACTTTCGGCAGAGCGTTGACTATACTCTTTTCACATGAGGACTGGGTTCGAGTCCAACTTACTGGGGATTACCTTAGAGGTGAAAGGCGAGTGGTCTGACCACTACACCACTGAAGCCCCTATGTGATTATATCATGTGATATGACTAATAAATTATTGAAAGACAGATGCAGACCACAAGTATTATTAAACTATGGTAGGTAAAAACCTAACCACCCCTACCTGCCCATGCATACAACCCAACACTCTCCATCCCACCCTATATTTCTCTGAATATGGGCCACAATTATCACAAACGTAGTAGGCAACATACTGAATGATTTCCCTTAAACAACCACTTGCCCCCCTTCCACCACTACCCCTTCTTACCTAAACCCACAGCCCTGGCTAGTCCCACTGCATCCTGCAGGATGGTTACTTGCCAGAATATGAATGGCTATTTTTGCCCACTTGATAGTATAATGTCACATGACTGATTGAATATTATGAGCTTAATAATAGCTTAATAAAAAACAATACAGCTTAATAATACAGCTTAATAAAAAACAATTTCCAGGGGGGATTCCCTAAATGACCAAAGCTTGAGAAGTTGAGTCAAACAACATTGAAAATAATATAGAAAAGAATATCCGCTCATACCATGAATATATACCCACATCTATGCCAGCACAATCATGGTCTCCGTCCATGTAACCTCACTGCCTCTCTGTCACTCCCTTTGCCCAATCTTATCTCTCCCATCCCAATCTCTAACCTCTTGAATATGGGTCATCCTGACAATATATATACAACCCCATCCTGATGATATATATATATATATATATATATATATATATATATATATATATATATATATATATATATATATATATATATATATATATATATATATATATATATATATATATATATATATTAATATGATTACAATTAAAACTCTAAAATGATATGTATATATATATATATATATATATATATATATATATATATATATATATATATATATATATATATATATATATATATATATATTTATATATATATATATATAAATATATCACAAACTAAACTTTGTAAATTCAAAATATTTTTTATTATATTCACATCCCAACGTTTCGGGGCATGCCCCTTCTTCAAGGGTGGTATTCATCCTTGAAGAAGGGGCATGCCCCGAAACGTTGGGGTGTGAATATAATAAAAAATATTTTGAATTTACAAAGTTTAGTTTGTGATACATTTATATTGGTAATGCTATTAAACTTATTTGGGGGGGGGGGTTTGTGATATACTTATATATGTATATATATATTTATATTTATATTTATATATATATATATAAAATACTGTATCTCCCATCCAAACTTCTAATTCCTTGAATATGGGTCAAAATTATTACAAAACTATGTAGGCTACAAACTAAATTATTATCTCAACACCCATCTCCCCCCTCCTACATAACCATCTCATTCCTACCACCTCCTTCTCACCCCCCCAAAAAAAACAAAAAAATTACAACACAGTGCAAGGAATTTGGCACGAATATATTTTGTACACTGAAATGCAACAACTTCAAATGCAGAACTTCAAAGACAAAGGCTCTAGTTTCCATTCTTCCCTAAAAATACCTTAATTGTACAAATTTGGTTGAATTTGACTAAACAACCCCTTCCTAAGTCCTAACGTTTGTAGTTTTTTTCAAATAGAGGTAAAAGTACAAAAATATTTGTTAAAGTCATTCTTAAAGTATGCATTAAAGTCAGTCGGCGAAGTTATAAATACATTTGGCCGTTTGTTTGCATTCGGCCAGTTCTGCCGCTTCGGTTGCAGTCAGAAGCAAGAATATTCATTATTGGCCAATATATTGTAAAAAAGCATCAAGAAATTTTCGTCAAATTACATTAAATAACCATTTTCTAAACTTTGTAGTTCTTTAAAAAAGATACTAAGTTAAAAATTACAAAATATCTGTTAAAATATGCTTACATGTAAACCAACTAAAATAACTGAATTACTGGATGAATTGTATAAATTTTCGTTAATGTACGCTAAATAACCATTTTCTAAGCTTTGTAGTCCTTGAAAATAAAGTAAAAGGCCAAAATATTTGTTATAAAGCATGCTTAAATCTCAGTTGTCAAAGTTGTAAATAATATACATCTGCGACCTTCGTATTCGATTTCGGGCTGTCAAAAACCAAAAATAACTCGCTAAAAATACCTCAATTGTACAAATTTTTGATAAAATACGCTAAATAACCATTTCCCAAGCTTTTTAGCCGTTGGAAATAAAGTAAAATGCCAATGTTGTTCAGGAATGCTTTAATATTCAGTTGTCAAAATTATAAAATTAATACATTTGGCCTCCTTCGTGCATTCAACCAGTACTGGGTTGTGAAAAACCAGAAAATATTCGCTAAAAATACCCAAGTTATACAAAATTTCGCTAGGTTACGCTAAATAAGCATTCCCAACATCTTGTAGTCGATAAAAAGAAAGGAAAAAGTCGAAACCTTGTTAATAAACCTTGTTTAAAAAGTCTTCAAAGCGAACACATGTGGCCGCCTTCGTGAATTCGGTACCGCCGCTTTGGCGTGTCAAAAATCGCAAAATTTGACAAAAAAAGAACAACTTTCATAAATTATTACCTGTAATGGGGGAACACCTGTTATACCACTTCTTTCTTGTTTTTTTCCGCCTTTTGTAAGATTGTTTTACCGTTTTTTTATGATTGAAGGCACAGATGGTTGAATTAGACGTGTGGCCATCAAAAATCTTATTTCTTGTTCCCGCTTCAGCGCTCAAATCGACCGTTGATTGGTTACTCACATTAATAACTTAATTAGCTATATTTTTCTATATTCGCTCATGTGAAATACGATCAATTACGTGTAAATGATGAAATATTAATCATAATTGATTTATATTTTAAATTAATCAGTCAAATGTTACTTTGAACATTGCAAAATGAAGTTTGATAAACCTAGAAGTATTGAACTATGCTATGATTTTACCCAGCACCTACCCCCTACCCCTACCCTCATTCCAACCTCCTTCCCCCTGAATAGGTCTCATTTCATGAAAAAAAATATCAACCAATAAAATTAAAATTTTACCGATGTTCCCCTGTCTTCTCCAGACCAGATTTTACTACTTTCTAGCACCCCACCCCCTACCTCCACCCCTACCCATCCAGACTTCAATCCCTCTGGAAAGGTCTCCTTTCCTTTCATAAAAAATAACTCTTGAACACTTCACCATAACTCTCCAAAATTTCATCTATTACAAGGCTATGATAAGCAACAAACTGACCATGAATAATTTACACCCTCACTGCTCCTCCCCTATACCAGTAAGTCTATGTACCCCTCATGTTGAATCACAAAACCTCTAAAATTTTACACTTTGCTTTAAATACAATATTTTCTGTCAAATATTTATCCGATATATCTATGAAAACATCAAAACAGAGTGCTAAACACAATTATATGGCTGTCCCATCTCACCCTATATCTCTCTATATCAAAATCTGATATATATACATATATATATATATATATATACTCCTTCCAAATTCCAATTACACTGCACGCCTCCCTCCAACCTCCTTCCTAACTAGAACTGCCACTACAAACCCACTACCTTTGCCCAACTTATTCAATGCTGTATCTCCCATCTAAACCTCTAATTCCTTGAATATGGGTCAAAATTATTACAAAACTATGTAGGCTACAAACTAAATTATTATCTCAACACCTATCTCCCCCTCCTACATAACCATCTCATTCCTGCCACCTCCCTCTCCTCCCCCCAAAAAAAAAACCCCACAAAAAATCAAAACAACACAGTGCAAGGAATTTGGCACGAATATATTTTGTACATTGAAATGCAACAACTTCAAATGCAGAACTTCAAAGACAAAGGCTCTAGTTTCCATTCTTCCCTAAAAATACCTTAATTGTACAAATTTGGTTGAATTTGACTAAACAACCCCTTCCTAAGTCCTAACCTTTGTAGTTTTTTTCAAATAGAGGTAAAAGTGCAAAAATATTTGTTAAAGTCATTCTTATTAAACTATGCATTAAAGTCAGTCGGCGAAGTTATAAATACATTTGGCCGTCTGTTTGCATTCGGCCAGTTCTGCCGCTTCGGTTGCAGTCAGAAGCAAGAATATTCATTATTGGCCAATATATTGTAAAAAAGCATCAAGAAATTTTCGTCAAATTACATTAAATAACCATTTTCTAAACTTTGTAGTCCTTTAAAAAAGATACTAATTTAAAAAGTACAAAATATTTGTTAAAATATGCTTACATGTAAACGTGCAATTTCGGTCTGTCAAAAAACAAAACCCAGAAAAACTGACCGACTAAAATAACTGAATTACTCAATGAATTGTATAAATTTTCGTTAATGTACGCTAAATAACCATTTTCTAAGCTTTGTAGTCCTTGAAAATAAAGTAAAAGGCCAAAATATTTGTTATAAAGCATGCTTAAATCTCAGTTGTCAAAGTTATAAATAATATACATCTGCGACCTTCATATTCGATTTCGGGCTGTCAAAAACCAAAAATAACTCGCTAAAAATACCTCAATTGTACAAATTTTTGATAAAATACGCTAAATAACCATTTCCCAAGCTTTTTAGCCGTTGGAAATAAAGTAAAATGCCAATGTTGTTCAGGAATGCTTTAATATTCAGTTGTCAAAATTATAAAATTAATACATTTGGCCTCCTTCGTGCATTCAACCAGTACTGGGTTGTGAAAAACCAGAAAATATTCGCTAAAAATACCCAAGTTATACAAAATTTCGCTAGGTTACGCTAAATAAGCATTCCCAACATCTTGTAGTCGATAAAAAGAAAGGAAAAAGTCGAAACCTTGTTGATAAACCTTGTTTAAAAAGTCTTCAAAGCGAACACATGTGACCGTCTTCGTGAATTCGGTACCGCCGCTTTGGCGTGTAAAAATCGCAAAATTTGACAAAAAAAGAACAACTTTCATAAATTATTACCTGTAATGGGGGAACACCTGTTATACCACTTCTTTCTTGTTTTTTTCCGCCTTCTGTAAGATTGTTTTACCGTTTTTTTTTATGATTGAAGGCACAGATGGTTGAATTAGACGTGTGGCCATCAAAAATCTTATTTCTTGTTCCCGCTTCAGCGCTCAAATCGACCGTTGATTGGTTACTCACATTAATAACTTAATTAGCTATATTTTTCTATGTTCGCTCATGTGAAATACGATCAATTACGTGTAAATGATGAAATATTAATTATAATTGATTTATATTTTAAATTAATCAGTCAAATGTTACTTTGAACATTGCAAAATGAAGTTTGATAAACCTAGAAGTATTGAACTATGCTATGATTTTACACAGCACCTACCCCCTACCCCCTACCCCTACCCTCATTCCAACCTCCTTTTCCCTGAATAGGTCTCATTTCATGAAAAAAATATCAACCAATAAAATTAAAATTTTACCAATGTTCCCCTGTCTTCTCCAGACCAGATTTTACTACTATCTAGCACCCCCCCTACCTCCACCCCTACCCATCCAGACTTCAATCCCTCTGGAAAGGTCTCCTTTCCTTTCATAAAAAATAACTCTGAACACTTCATCATAACTCTCCAAAATTTCATCTATTACAAGGCTATGATAAGCAACAAACTGACCATGAATAATTTACACCCTCACTGCTCCTCCCCTATACCAGTAAGTCTATGTACCCCTCATGTTGAATCACAAAACCTCTAAAATTTTACACTTTGCTTTAAATACAATATTTTCTGTCAAATATTTATCCGATATATCTATGAAAACATCAAAACAGAGTGCTAAACACAATTATATGGCTGTCCCATCTCACCCTATATCTCTCTATATCAAAATCTGATATATATATATATATATATATATATATATATATATATATATATATATATATATATATATATATATATATATATATATATATATATATATATATATATATATACTCCTTCCAAATTTCAATTACACTGCACGCCTCCCTCCAACCTCCTTCCTAACTACAACTATCACTACAAACCCACCACCTTTGCCCAACTTATTTAATACTGTATCTCCCATCTAAACCTCTAATTCCTTGAATATGGGTCAAAATTATTACAAAACTATATGTAGGCTACAAACTAAATTACTATCTCTACACCTATCTCCCCCTCCTACATAACCATCTCATTCCTGCCACCTCCCTCTCCCCCCCCAAAAAAAAAAACCCCACAAAAAATCAAAACAACACAGTGCAAGGAATTTGGCACGAATATATTTTGTACACTGAAATGCAACAACTTCAAATGAATTTAACTCAAAAAGAATGCAACCGACTCTCTAAATTCCTGGGTAAGGATTTTAATAACATGGTTAAAATTTTGTTGGTGCCCTTCAAAAAAAGTTTACCCCCTCCCTTGCCCTTTTTTCGTTCCGGCGTCCCTCCCGCCCCCGTCTCTACTTATCGCTCATTTATTAGACCTTTCTCATAATTACATCAAATATAAGGTCACGTTTGCACTAAATTTAAAAAGAAAAGGAAATCGCGAAGCAAAACAGCTTTTATTAATAGGCAATATTCATAAATACATACAAACTTCATTTCAGACAATTAATTTAAAGAATCTTCCCATCGTGAGAGAGCTAGTTACTAACTACAGCTAAACTACTTTTTAGTAAATCAGTCAAACAAGCGTCCAGTTGGCTAACTGAACAATAAATAACAAGTTCTAATGGTCTAATTGCGAATGTCAGTCCCTTGTAGCAAATCATTTTTAAAATCATGAACGAACTTCTCAACTCCTTCTTTCAATGGCTCGGCTAATTCTGATTTGTAAATCTTTCCAGATGGAATATCAATGATGAATAGCATTTTTGTGTTCTTGTCGAGGCTAAGGAAGTCACACAGGGATTCGATGATGGGATTGGGAGCAGCTGGGGCAACAAACAGGAATAGATCTTGTGGTCTGTCTTCCGATTTCGCTTCATTTTGAATGCTTTTTCCAATAGGTGTCAAAATCGCCTTCATTTGTTTGGAAGCCTCTTCATCTACAATACAAATTGTGTATTTAAAAGAAAAATGTAATAGAAAGGGAATGAAACCACAAAGAATTTAAAAAGATTTCATGAATCTTGCTTGGGGCCTCTACGCCACTTACTAACTTCCAAGTGTACCAAGCTGAAGGGACAGTGAAGATGTGACAATCCTCACTTTTGTTAAACTCATTCGTAAAAACAGAGTTTTATGTAAGAAACAAGACACTTGGCCAGCATATTAATTGACTGCAAATTGCTAGTAAATTTGTCGACAAGTAGAGAAAACTGCTCCCCTGAACACAATGGTCTCAGTATCCTGCAAGCTGCCTTGCTAGCAGCGGTTTCTGGACTAAACATGTCTAAGGCAAGTGTCCATGAATCATCACGAAAAGAATGACTTTTGATTGCATTTCAAGGTTAAAGATTTCCACATGCATCAAGTGGCCAAAAAGGATTTTCACCACTTCAAGCATTCAGTTGCCAAAAACACCTTTGCTAGCTCCGTCTTGCATGCCTGGGTCATTCCCAAAGCAGAAAAGGAACAAACCTCCAGCAGGCAAGTAAACAAGACAAGCTTCCTCATTAATTTTTGGTCCAGAAACTTCATCAAGATCTTCTACTGGTTCTGGATTCCAAGGAAATTTCTAAAACACACAAAAAAAGAAATTGAACAGAGATGGTTAACTTAGACAACTAAAGGCCAGGGACCACAGAGCACAATTTGAAGTCGGCTAGCTCCAAGCTAGAATAGACCACTGAATGTGCAATCCATCTAGGGTTTTTTTTTTGAAATTAGGGGCATCATACTCATTCTTAGTTTTAATAACATTACTTGATTTGTTCAGTCTACAGCCCAGTAGCAGCATAGGATTCTTCATCTGTGGTGAGAAGTAGGGGGGGGGGGGGAATTTCTCGTCTGTGGTGAGAAGTAGGGGGGACATTCCCCTCTCCCCCAGCTCTGTGGTCCCTGAAGAACTGATTGCAAAAGCATGATACCTTTCCTTCCTTGTCACCACTGACCACAGCTCGACCACTGGACGTTATCACTGTGCCATTTTCATCAAGGATAATTAAGGTTGGAATACCTGAAATTATGAATCTAATTGTCCAGTTAATCTACATAACTGACTGCATTGATGAGCTAATTAACTCACCTTCTACTTCAAAACTCTCACTTAATTCATCCTTGATTTCAGAATCATATGGCAAGGAGAGAAAAGGCATTTCATTAAAATATTCCTTGAATGCTGCTTCGTTCTGGTCTGAGCTGACAAATATAATTTCAAATTTCTTTTCATTCACATTGATCTTTTTGTACACTTCAGTCAGCATTGGCGTAAAAGCTTTGCAGGGTGGGCACTGCAAAAAAATAAATAAAAACTTAGCATAGTAATCAACTTGTATTTCATTCAATGCAAACTTACCCAGTGGGCAGAAAAATAGATGCCAAGCACTTTGCCCTTGATGTCCTCTTCAAACGACTTCTTCTCATCCTTGTTGTTCATATACTCTCCCTGCTTTAACATGTCGTGCAATGTCTTGGCTTTCCAAGGAAAATTTTTGCCATCAGGATCAGAATCCACAGCAGCTCTTCCGTTTTTATTGATCGCCTTTCCTGTTTCCCCATCAAGGAAAATCAAGGTGGGAATACCACTGACTTTGAAATATTTGGAAAGCTTGTTCTTAATGGCAAAGATAAGAATTGTGTCAGTAAAATTTTGGTAACACAGCATAGTTTTCTCTCTGTCAATCAACATTGGCATCGCTTGTTAGATAAGTGAGGGGGGGGAGGGATATTCATATTCTTGGGTTTCACTAGGGCATTTTGCAGTAAATCTGAGCAGGGGTCAACCCAAAATGTATTCATGATTATATGCTGTACTGAAGGGAACAAATGTCATGAAATTGCACATAACTGCTGCCAAACAAAAGGTCAACACATACAGCGAAAAATTATTTCCCTCCAATGACTGTGTGTTGATTTAGAGTTGACCCCAGTGAAATTTATACAGTCATGTGAAAACCAAGAATACTTGTGTTCCGTCCAATTAATTTCATTTGAAGTCGATTTCAAAAGAAAGTAATTGTGCAGAACAAACAAATATGCCCCCTCACTTATCCAGCTGGCAACATCACTGCTGTCAATCCCCATGCTTTATGTACATAATTAGAGCACAGCTCTTTTGAAAATCAGCTTAGTTGATCATCATTAACTGAATATCGTGAGCTGCTGTGCATACCAGCCACTGGCAGGCAAAAAAGCAAGCTCATTTCAAATTCAAACTAACCATAATCTGATAAACATAACAGTAATTTGAATTTTGATAGCGCTGTCCTGAGTTTCCCATGGCTATAGAGTACGTATATATACCAAATAAGCGAGGCGTTATTTTGGTTAACACATAAATTAAACCCCCCAAATCTATTTAATATGCCTTGTAAGTTGTACCTTGAAAAATTCAAGGCAAGCGCTTTCAAATTGTTGCAATACATGACAGCTAATTTGAATTTCAAAGCATCAGGGTTTTTTTCGGTACACCCCGTAGAGAAATTCTGTTTTCCAGCAAAATCATAATTCCAGGAGCTTCTCAGCTTCCTTGGCTGCCTGGAATTTAAATCGGGAACACGTACAAAATTGAAAACAAGCTACGAGGCAGCATTTAAATCCTAGGTTTTCTAAATTTATTTAAGCATTTAAACGTTTTAAATATTAAAGTCAAACATTTACATAAACTTCGAGTACAATTATTTGCTCTTTCTGCACGTTCAGTTTACATTCAAAAACAAGTTGAAGAACAACTGAGGGATTAAAATCAACATTTTCATTCAAATGACAGTATCGCTCGGCGATAATCTTTAATTTGACAATGTCGTCTTATCTATACCCAAGCAATTAGGTCTGTCAAACTTTCTGTTTAGCTCCGCGAAAACGGAATTCATATTTGCCTCGCATAATTTATTGATAAAGGACATGACAAACAATGTTTCAGAAGGAAAAAAATAGAGGCATTACAGTTCTACAGATTTTTTTGCCTGTTGATTGTACTTCATGCTACTTCTAGATATGCTTGTTCAATAAACGGCCGAATTATAGCAGGTGTTTTTATCCTAATAACTCGACGCCTGTCTTCGTGAACGCTTCAAGAACGGCAAAAATACAAAAAATCGAAGTGTCATTCAGCAAATGAGTAATAAGCTATTTATACTTTGATCTTTGCGATATTTGCGCGGCGAATACCGAAATCCAAACAAGAATAAAACTTTAACGCACTTGAGCTCAACAATAATCAGAAGTTGCAACAAGATGCAATGTTATGTTCATAATGTAATGCATATGTTATACCTTTTCGCTTCTTTTGGCATACGGCAAAGCATACCAAGGCATTTCGGCAAGATACGTCGAGAAATCCCCATCGGTTCTGTCTGAACTGACAAATATGAGTTCAAATTGATTCCCCGCTTGGCTTTGTTTCACGCTGTTGTAAAACTTTGCGAGTTTCGGCGTGAAAGATCTGCAAGGTGGACACCAGTGAGCTGAGAAATAAACGGCTATTACTTTGCCCTGCCCCTTCATGCTCTCCAGGGCAAGCGAGCTGCCGTCCTTGTTGACGAAATTGTCGCCCAAAAGCTCAAAAACCTTTGACATTTTGCTGAGGCTTCGAAGAGGAACTGGCGGAACACAAGCCTCGACGAAGCGTCCAAGGAATAAATAAGCAAAATTATGCACGTAGTTGATATATTATAATATTTCAAGATTAAATAGCAATGACAGCATTCTAATGCTAATTAGAATAGCTTCCGCAATAAATTGTTTATTCATGAAAACATTTGCTAATTGCGACATTTTGCATTCCCGACACCCACTCCAGGAAATCTACCTTCACAAAATCGTGCCCAACTGAACAACCCAAGGAAAACATCCATAATATTTGCTCGTATGCTTAAATAATATCCTACGCGCACGCACCTGGCGCGTACTTAGTTGTTTGGAATTCTATGGCAGAAACACAAAATGTATTCAACTCATTAAACTCAAGGGCGACATTTTGACGCAATGGGCGATACGAGGGGTCCAGCATTACCATTCAATTTATTTTCAACATGTTGAAAATCTATTTTCAAGTTGAACTTCCAAGTGAAATGAGAGTTTGCAAGAACTTTAAGACAAGGAGCTCTTTGAGTCGTCGGATTGTACCACGTTTTACCTCATCTACAACTTATATATCAATACCTCTACCGCTACCTAAATCTATCTTTCTGCTCATCCGACGTGTCGGACCTACCCGATTAACCAATCAAATTGTTTAAAAATCGGGAAAGGTAGCGGTAGTCCATGGAAGTCAAATCTGAAACTCTCTAATTGCTAAGCTAAGAAAATAGTTTGCGAAATTACAATCCAACCTCTATTCTCTAATGAATAACTTTAACTTAATTTATGAGCTTTTGAAATTAATAAAAACGACTGGGGACGAGGCAGATCTAACCTGTCAACAATCTCTGTGGGTGGTCTACAAATCAGCAAACGGCAACAATTATAAGTATTTTATCAGTGAAAATATTGGTATTAGTAAATAGTAAAATTGTACACAGGAATTTGGCCGCAGCTTTTAGGAACACAAATCTTGTCCGACAGGAGTTATAAGCACAGGGTGAGGTCTGTAATACTTTCATATATATCTGTATATGTCACCTATCAAATATTCCATACTGACGCCACAGTATGGGAATAAAGGTAAGGCCGTTGGCGTAGCCAGGGCCATTGTTTTTTTTTTTTGGGGGGGGGGCAAGTAGCGAGCGGCGAAGGCATTCTAGGGGGTCGATCCGCCCCCAACTTCTACATGGATTTAGACTTTTCGAATGGTCTTGAACACAATTGGGGGGGGGGCGGTCGTCCCCCCTCGCGCCCCCTTAACTACGCCACTGGAAGGCCATTCAGCAGGGCAACATGTCAGTTCAGCATTTCTATTGGCGAGAAAAGGCAATGGACTAGCTGGCAGGACCTGCATAATGAGCATGTGTAATGCGACATGCGTGGGAACACATACATTTAAAGGTTCCGAATCAAGTGTCCCTTCTGTTAATGTCTATCGTGTGCCGACGCACGTACGGTCACGTGCAGTGGTACGGAATTTCTAATCTTGTCACGACTCCCTGTAACTGAAATCATTCAATCAAGGCTCACGATAAACTCCATTTCAAATCTTGTCACGATTCCCTGTAACTGAAATCGTTCAATAAGGCTCACGATAAACTCCATAACCCCTTCTCCGTGACTGCAAATTCAAACTGAAGTGCAGTCACGACTTTCGGACTGATGTGAGGTGTGGCAACCACGTACAGCAGTTCTTTTACACAGGAATATTTATTTACCTGGCGAGTAGGCGACACTCCGTTTTTTCAAGAGTTTACTCAAGATTTGGGTTGCCAGATTGTCTATACACAAACCGACACGCAGAGACTGTTTTCTGCTTCAACTGTATATCGTAGCGAAACGTGCGTACCATGGCATTAGTTCTGTCTACCTGAGTATTCACATTGCTCATTTGCAATAACTAACAAAGCCTTCTACAGATTTTTCGTATCTTGCTCGCGCTTAATTCTTGACTAGATATTTCGGCTGACACACACGGAATATTCTCGAGGATATGTGTTGCAAGTGGATATTACGGATTGAATAAAAGCATTTTCGCCAACTGTCGTTTGTTACTTACTTTATTACTGTTCAAATACATACGTAAAAACTTCACAAATTGTAACGAATTAAAATATAATTTTGTGGAAACACCACGTAAGTTATCGTCATTATTAGCACTGACGAAGATCCGAGCTTACGGATCGAAAGCTTTGCGATAATAAATTTACGTGGTGTTTCCACGTAATCACATATGTCATTTATTAAACTTATGTACCAATGACTGGTACATAAACATGGCCAGAAAATTGTTTAATCTAGTTGTTTTCATTGACCTTAAAAAAGCTTTTGATACAATAGATCACCAGTTCCTACTTAATAAGTTGGAACTCTGCGGTATCAAAGGCAATGCACTTTTACTTCTTAACTCTTATCTATCCAAACGTAAACAAAAAGCCATAGCAGCGCTCATTTTTCATGACTTAAAATGTGGCGTGCCACAGGGCTCCATATTAGGACCACTGTTTTTCTTAATTTACATAAATGGTTTATCCAAATGCAAAACACAAGCACGCTTATACTAATTTGACCGCAACAGGTAAAAAATTGTTGACGTTGGAAGTGCAGTGAAGGCAGATTTAGAAGACCTCCGAATGTGGCTCTTGGCCAACAAGTTAAGCCTAAACGTTACTAAAACCGAATTCATGGTTATCGGCTCACATCAGAAACTGAAACAAACTGGTAACTATCAACCAGCGATAAAAATTGGAGGCAAACAAATGAAGCAAGTAAATGAAAGTAAAAATCTTGGCAACTCGCATATTAGAGAATTTACCAAATGAAATAAGCCAAAAAAATGTTTTAATTACCTTAAAATGGAAACCACTAAACCAACAGAGCAAAATTGCAAAGTCCAAATTCATGTTTAAAATTTTAGATGATTTAGGGCCTAAATGTCTAAAAAACTGTCCACTTTCAGAGAAAATACATTAGGTTATAACATTCGAAAGACTCGCTGAAGCTATGTTTACCACAACCGCGAAGAAATAGTATGAAGAAACGTCTTACGTTTGATGAAGCCCAAATTTGGTACTCTCTTTCATCGGATGAAACAAACTGTAAATCGTTTTCAAGCTTTAAAAGAAAAATCGCTACTTGAGTGCATAGCTTGTGTTCATAACATACCAATAATCATAAATCTATATAAATGCGAGATTTGTGGATATAAACTCAAAGTAAGACTAGATCACAAACACAACTTTCAACCAAGTGCATAGCACCAAGATACATCAAAATAATGAATTTGCCTTTATTCTCCCACAGCTTTACAAGTTGGTGCAACAAGCCGGAAAAATTGACAACTTGTAACAAGTCTGTAGTATTTTTAGTCATGTACTATAACATACAGTTCTCATTTTAGTTAATGTACGGTATCAACGTCGTTTACACATATTGGTGTTGACCACTAGTGCCATCTGAAGCTGACCTAACCAACTTTTCTTGCGAAAAGTATCGCACGCCACTCTCAAACATTTATCAGCATTTGACTCGACAGAACCTTGATAAACTAAATCCCTGGACCGATCTGATCTTTGTTTCGCTGGTTCGTTAATCTGATGTGAGTCATCCACTGACTTCGAGCTAGTTACTCCAGTTTTGTGAGCATTGTAGGCCTCACAGACAACTGAAGCAAAGGATTGTCTTTTGTTATTAGAAGCAACTTCTTGACGGTCTTCCCCGACCTTGCCCCGACTCAAGACTGGCCTGTCATCCTGAAGTATGGATTTTTTGTCAAAGTTACTAGAAGGCATCACGGCGCGTTCATTCATTTTCCAACTCGAATTCACGGAAATTTCACAGGTGTCATCATGGATATCGATGGATTTTGGTTGCTGTTGGCCATCAGGTGTCCTGCCCTTTCCTTTATCCTGAGACATCCTAAGATTCCCCGACAGATCCTCGCTAGTTTTCCAAATATACCGCGCACCTTGCTCTCGTGTTTTAATCCCGCGCGATAGATCGCGCGATGTCGCGAGGCTGACACGAGACACGCGCGGAGTCACGAAAGAGGAAGTGAAAGGCGACTTACAGCCGGATGTACTTATTGGACTGACTATGGGGTGATCGTTTCCGGACGATTGAGTTTTTGCTCTTCGACTATTTTGTTGTATCGGGGCATTTTCACGAAAAACTCTGTCACAGTGTGATTTTTCGTTCGCGTTTGGTCTGGGCATACTCTTTGCAGCGCTCAGCCTGACATTGCTTTGGGAAACGACACCAGACCTTGTGCTTTGGCCAGGATTGAAAGGGATGCAGGTGGACTGAAGGTTACCACGGGGGTTAGTATCTTCACGGGTTGTAGGGTTGGGCAAGCTGTGATCAAAAGGATAGTCTCCAAGTGTGGTGGTACTGTGTGACATTCGGCTAGCTGAGATCTTAACAGGAGGAGAAGTCAAACTTGAGGGAGCACTTTTAACTTCTCTATCACCTCTTCCATTGTAGCCATCAACTTCCACTCTTTGTCCAACAACAGCACATTTCTGAGCAACCTCAGCATTCGTCAGTAACAACATCGCCGTCTTATCTTTATGTAATCGAGCCCTCAATCGTGCGCGGTCGCACCATTTACGCACGCGCGAGTACACGTGGACGCTAAGCTCGGGGTGGACGCTGGGAATTCTAAATTGCTCCGCAACGAGAAGCTTGAAACACTCGGTCTGTTTGTTTCTCCGTGCTATGTTACAGGGTGTTAGCCCATGCGCGTCTTTGCAAATCAGCACAGCGTGGTTAAACATGAGAAAATGCTGTAGGCATTTCAACCTTCCGTGCTGCGCAGCTTCGTGTGCTGGGGTCTTCACGTGATCAACATGCGCAGACGCACGGCACCAATCACGTGACGGGTGTTGTCCAACCGGTTCGTCCGGTCGGGCGCCACACTTCATCAACTGCGTAGCCAGTTGATGGCATCCGTAATGCGCCGCGATGAATAATCCTAATTGCAACTGATATTTGACCAAGTGCGGCCCGTCGTGAAACGAAGCCAACGAGCCCAAAGTGTCCGTGATGTCGTTGTCCCGCGCTGCACGTACGACATCCGCAACATCAGGCCAGATTTCCATGGTGACCGTATCCCGTGCATTAACGCCGTACACCTTAAACGGATGGCAATCGAAAAGTTCCACGCCCGAATTCGAGTAAAGCCTGAACGCACTGACGTGTATGCCCGTCGAGTCCTGTATCATACTCCGTAATGTTCCCACTGAAGTGTCCCACACTTTAAAACGTTGCTTGTACTCTAAGTTTTCGTCGTAGTTTACACAATGCACGGTAAGCGTTGGTTCCACTTGCTTCTCGACCCGGCAAACCAAGGTAGACCCTGCTGGGATACCAAGATCCGAGTAAATGAAGCTATCGTGAAGGATCGAGCCTTGGTAGACTAACGAGACAAATTGATCGGTCTCGTTGCGCTGATTCGTCAAGTTGAGTCGAAACATTTGTCGCAGCGTGTTTTTTATATCGCCCACGGTCTCTCTCACGTCGACATCCAAGCTGTAAACCGTTTCTTGGAACGAGACAAATAGACGCATGGTGTTCTAAATGTTTCAGCAAACGTTTATCGCTGAAATATCATAAGCTTAACGGCAATTTGGCGCCAAGGCAAACAATGTTTGCGAGCAAATAATTTCTCTTTGTATACATCCTTATTGCAAGATTAACGGTCGAACACCTGTCCGTTACTTGGCAACGGTGGCGTATTCTAGATTACGGCAATCTACGATGCAGACAGCGACAACCTGCCGTTGATAAGCCTTCGTTAAGAAATCATCGTAATTAGTAGAGCAACAATTGAGCGAACATGTTTGAAAAGCTTTCTAGTTGAAAAGAAGTTCCTATAAAAAGTTCTTTTTATCAACTTTCAAAGATCTTCCTTCCTTAACGAAGATGCACTCGAAATATTTGAAAATTCAAAAGCGGTACTGACTTCTAAATTTTCAGGATAAATTTTTTGTTTTTGATAAGGGGCATTGATCGTCCGAAACTAATCCCAAAAAGGGCCGTTTGTTAAAATGCCGGTTAGCTTAACCCTGGGTTAAAGTAAGATTGAAAAGAAATTTCCCATCAAGAATAAGATCTCTTCAAAAATATTTCTTCAGAAATCTTGTCTGGCTCAATATACTAGCTTTGGTTTTTAAAATTTTAAAATGAACGGAGAGATAAAACAGAGTGTTAAATTCTAACCCAAAGTCAGCGGCGACCCAGTTTTGAATAACCGGCCCAAGTGTATAGTGGCAGACGATTTGGGATGCCTGCTAATTCATTAGTCACATTCTGTTGTAATTTGTTTTTGACTTATTACACATCCTTCAATCATTTTGGCATTTCTCAAACTCGTTTTAACATGCAGCTGTAAGTGAAGACTAATAGTCAACTAGGCTAACGTTTGTTTGTATTCACATTTTAAGATCATTCACATTCCCAGTTACCATTATTATATCAGCTTGCGGCAGCGTAACGGAGAACAAAAGTAACTAATACGCTGTTTAGAATCACGAAGACGAATGAATAACTCGTATTCACCATTCGTATGCGTGCTAACTTTTCTCCTAATGTACACGTTTGCAAGCCAGAACAATGGCATCCAACCATGTGAATAATCCAAAGATGGGAATTGGGTGTAAACATACGTTAGCCGATGGTGTCTATCTCATGCCAAAAAGCACGATTTTTGGGTTTCAGAACAGAGAATAATATATCAAATAAAAAATTATAATTCTTGGGTTTCACGTGACGTCATAAATTTCACTGGGGGTCAACTCCAAATCAATACACAGTCATTGGAGGGAAGCAATTTTTCACTGTACGTGTTGAGCTTATGTTTGGCAGCAAATATGAGCAATTTCGTGGGGTTTGTTCACTCCAGTACAGTATAATCAT
The DNA here is from genome assembly GCA_963855995.1 of Muricea muricata. Taxonomy (NCBI): domain Eukaryota; kingdom Metazoa; phylum Cnidaria; class Anthozoa; order Malacalcyonacea; family Plexauridae; genus Muricea; species Muricea muricata. Next base: position 1,368,658 of record OY979729.1, on the reverse strand, counting down.
CAATACATTTTGGGTTGACCCCCACTCAGATTTACTGCAAAATGCTCTAGTGAAACCCAAGAATACTGCCATTTGCGTTCGAGCATGATGCATGAACTATTTCACGAGTTTGCTCTCGTTTCATCACTAAATCGAATACTTTTGTAGGTGAAATTAACACGTTTGTTTTCGCTTGACAACTTCTGCTAGTCGTTGGTATTTTACTAGGCTGATCATAGGTGACCCAGAAATCAGTGGTTTTTACCCTAAATAAATCAAGCTTGTATATAATATTCCTTTTACAGCTGCCAGAAACTTGCCATGTTGTTATTTTCAATCTTTTGTCACACTATAGTCGGAAAATTCTCGGGCAAAGTTCGTGTATATATTAATATGATTAAACTGATAATACTACACGAACGTCGCCCGACATCATCCGACTATACCGCGTCAAAAGATTGGAAATAACAATAAGACAAGTTTCTGACAGCTGTAAAAAGAATATTTATTAACAAGGTTAACTTATAGAAGGTAAAAACCACTGATTTCTGGACCACCTATGGTTAAAATATGCAAAGTTTGTTGCCATTAATAACACGTTTGGTCTCACTTAACTCGATGTTGGATAATTCTAATTCTCACCTTTAGTTAGTGGTGAATTTTTCTCAGCTGTTCTCGGCTTGAATTTCTAAAGCTCTCTACCAATTTAATATCGATGTAGGATTACCTAACTTAACCTCATTTATCTAAACTCGTAAGCTATCACTCGCTGAAAATTAAAACTCGCAGGAATGTAACAACAAACCAAATGAATATATTAATCTTATAAATTTCAATATAACGTCTATAATAAATTTTTAGTTATTTAATTTATTTTACAAGTCTCGTTTTCCAGCAATACTGTTTCCTAACCGCGTTTTCAGGCAGTCAGGCAGGTGTGCTAAGGGGGTAGCCCCCTTGAGCACATTGTAGAGAGAAAAAAATAGGAAGCGGGGTTAACTCCCACCCCCACCCTTCCCACTGTAAACGCACAGGCAAAATTTTTCAAATATATTTCCTGCGAAAGAAATTGTATCTCAAATTACGACTTATCTCAAGAAATCGTTGAATATCCATGCATATCCTGCATGTGTCCCCATATGACAACTCACGTCTCCGACCATCTCGCAAATCCTCTGCGAACAAACTCGCGGTTCACAAACAATGGCTGCAAAAAATGTAACAGTGCAAATGTCATTAGACAGCTTGTGCAGCGACGAATTTGTCTATTTGTCCATTTAGGTTGTGTCTATTCGTCATTTGCAGACTTGTCACAACTTATTGAAACAACTTGAGGCAAGCCTGTGCATAACAAGTTCTGACAATCAACTTGCAATTGGGTCTGTTGGCATCTTGCCGCAGACTTGTCGTCAAGGACACACATAATGTAAAAATCTCACAACTTGTAACAAGTCTGCACACAAGCCGTCAACAAGATGTGTTCGCACTGCTTGTTCCAAAGATGTCAACAAGTTGTTTCAAACTTGTTGACAACTTGTAACAAGCTTGACGAAAATATCAGATTTGTTACAAGGTTGTTCTAACAACTCTGATACAATCCTGTTGTAGCAAGTTTGTTACAAGATTGACAACACAAGGCTGTAACAATATTGTTATATCATGCTGTAGAAGTCTTGTTGGAACAATCTTGCAACAGGTCTGATAGTCCCATCAAGCTTGTTACAATTTGTCAACAGCTTGTTCCAAACTTGTTCCAACAAATTCGGAAGAAGCAGTGCGAATACATCTTGTGAACAACTCGTGAACAGACTTGTTACAACTTGTTTGCAGGTCTGTAGCAACTTGTGTGCGTTTTTACGTGTGCATCTGCCGCAAACATTGCGAACGCATCCTGATATCGGCTTGTTGATAGCAAGTCTGTTGTAGGACGACAAGACTTGTAGTTTTTTTCAAGTTCCATGAAATGATTTCCAGCCCTTTTTTGCGCTTTCTAATTCAACAATACTCCGATCCATAGCGAATTTACTCAAACAACTTCATTTTAACTGTCCTGGACTTTTTGGTGAGAAGATTGGGTCGGAAGATTGAAGTTTTGGGGACATACAAACTCCCTGAAAAAAATCGCAAATAACATACCTGACCAGTCCATTGATCAGGAACGTAGAGCTCCAAATTCGCGCAGTCTCTGGTGTAACCAGTGATTCTTGCTGTGAGGATGACGTTCTGTGTCAATTGTTCAAGCAATGCACAAGCAGCCATGGAGAACTGTGATTCGCCTGGATATGAAAAAGTACAAACAACGGACGACATTAGCTATCATTATGGTTTAGGTATGGTATGGTATGGTATGGTATGGTATGGTATGGTATGGTATGGTATGGTATGGTATGGTATGGTATGGTATGGTATGGTATGGTATGGTATGGTATGGTATGGTATGGCATGGCATGATATGATAGGGTATGGTATGGTATGATATGATAGGGTATGGTATGGTATGGTACGATATGGTACGATATGGCTTAGGTATGGTATGGCATGGCATGGTATTATATGATAGGGTATGGTATGATATAATAACATGGTAGTTCATCATGTGTTATGGTATGACAAGGTATGGTATGGTATGGTATAGTATGGCATGGCATGGTAAGACATCCTATGGTATAGCATGACAAAGTATGGTATAATACGTTATCGTACATGGTATGGTATACATAAGGCATGCATTTGGTAGAGTACAGTATTGAAATGGTTGATCTCTATTTCAACATAAACAATGTTTCTCCTACCGTGATTAGGGACTACATTACTCAGGAAACATTCCACAGCTTGCAACGGCAATTGTAGAAAATCCGACCTTATAAAAGAAAAGAAACAACTGTTCGTTAAAACAAAAAACCCATGCGTATGAAATACGACCAAGTGTAAAATACTACGTTAGACAACCACGTTTGAGATATCTATTTCAGGCAGTTCAGAGACAAACCACGACAGCTCATTGTGATAGACAAAGCAGGCAGCTTTGAACAACCGGTCCTTAGTTGTCAAAAACATTGAGCAACATTGCTGAGCCTGAATCAACCTGCAATCAGAGGCAACAATGCTGAGCAATATTGTTGAGAACCAGGAACAATGTTGCCCACAATATTGTTGCATCGCGTTTTCAACAGCCTCTGATTTTTGGCGGTGTTGCAAGAGCTACCTTAACTGCCTCAACATTCCAGTTGGAACCGTTGTTCTTCCTCCATAATCCAACCACGTGATCTCCACCTCATCCGGTTTCATGAGCAAGCCGACAACCTGAGCCCGCCACCACCAACCGCTGGGACTTACGGCAGCGCACAACATGCCTGTATTTATGGTCTGCGGCATCATCGCGCTGGTCAGACCTCCGTAGAATTGATACATCTGTTGATCCAGCTGTCTGAGATGGGTGTGAATCAAATGATCGTAAAGTTGGACATAAAAGTGGTTCGCGTCCACAATATTCGTCACAAAAACTTGACAAAGTTCATTTTCTGGCAATGCGACGCGAACTATATTGGGAGAGGGACTTGTAAGGCTAGCCTCGGCATATGGTTGCTTTCCGTTCAACCTGGTAAACGGAACGCCAGGAAATTTCTCCTGCAACGCTTTCAAGGCTAATGTAAGCTGTTTGGAAGAGCCGGTTAAAGCCACGAGCCTTTGCGAGGATTCGCTATTTTCTTTTTGTGGAATAAGGCGAATTTTAGTGCCCGTGATTTGAGAAATTTTCTGCACATTTTTCCCCTTCTTGCCAATGAGCCTACCGCATAATGCTTGAGGGAATTCCAACTCCCATGTGATCTCCTCAGCGGTATCGTATTCCGGTTGTGTGGGCTCAAATTCCAAGCCTGCAGTGGAACTAGTTTTCTCGCCCAGCGGCGATCCGCGTTTGCTGTCGATGCTGCTAACATCGGAAGATTCGTCAGGGGACTGTGTCCGAGAGGATGAAACCTGTGAATCAACTCTTCTAATATTCCCGCTTTTTTGTCTTGCAGATGCATCTGGAGGCACAGCAGACTCCTCTTTCAAAACTTCTCTTTCACCATGATCGCCAATGCTATGATCGCTGGCTTTAGAGCTCGACGTACACTCCCTATTTTTCCCGTTTGTCTTGGCGAGGTCTTGGCAAGAATCATGACTTATTCCACCGTTAGGTTCATTAAAATTTTTTTCATCATCAGTTTGCCTGATTTGACTATCTCTGGAAAATTCAGGGCTTTCTTTGTCGCTTTTATCATTTGTTCCAGGGCGTTCCTCGTCTATTGAGGCCATACCACCTACAGTATCAACAGAATCAATACTTTTTTCCCTATTCAGTTCTCTATACTGTTTGGTGTTATTGGTGAAATCGCTGCGGCTACTTCCAGCAGAACTGTTAAGGCCACAATTTTGTGATGTGACAATTTTTGCACTCCTCTTTTCGGTGATTTTTTTCAACTCCTCCGCCACACTTTGCAGTTCACTCATCTCCTCACCGTTGTTGCTATGGCTACCTTCCTGTGGACGTGCTCGACGCGTGCTCCATAGCCAAACTGCAACCAATGCAAGTCCAGGCATCATCGCCAAGCCGAGTAATACCGGTAGATTCACACTGCTTCTCATATGGCTATTGAAAACAGTGTTTAAGTCGGCAATTGCTTGAATATAAAACTAGAGAAAAATAAGCAAAAATATAAGAAAAAACATACTCCGAAGAACAACATCTTGTAAACTCAAGATATGAGCTGTTAACAACAAGACAACAGTTTTGCGGCGATATCTCGACTCTATTCCAAAGTTATTGTCATTCTGGTTTGGCAATGCCTTTGAAATAGAGTCGAAATATCACCGCAAAACTGTTGTCTTGTTGCTAATAGCTCATATCTCATATCAAGATGTTGTTCTTCGGAGTATGTTTTTTCTTATGTTTTATTAAATTGTCTGTTGGTAAAGGTTATAAGCATACAAAAAGTTAATGTTCTAAGGCCATTCTTTTTTTACCATTTTCTGGTATCGTCTCAAGGTTTATTTAATGCCGTACTGGGACCTGCCTTAGTTGGGAATTCGGGGACTGGCTAATCTCGGAGGGTAATAATTTCAGATAGTTATGTTCAAACCAGGCCCACTTTTCCTAATGACCCACCCAATTTCTTAATTATCCCGACGTTCCTTGGACTAAAATAATAGAGTTATATTTTACGTAACTCTCTCTCTCTCGGCAATGTTTATGAAGATGTTGGAGAGTTGTAATTCTCGTGTAACTCTGAGCCGCGTTCACGCTTCTGGCATTGAAGAGAGCTATGTACACGTAGGCGTTTGCAAAAAGACTTTTACAAAACGGCTGACAGAACTCTCTTCTTCGCCAAAGTCGTGAACGAAGCTCAGACTTATAAAAGAATGATACCTCTCCAACAACTTCATAAATTTTGGCAAGAGAAAGAGTTACGTCAAATATAACTCTTTCGTGTTAGTCCAAGAAAACGTCGGGAGAGTTAAGAAATTGGGTGTGGTCATTGGGCAAGTGAGCATGGTTTTGGCGTGGTTCGGATATAATCTCCGAAATCATATCTCTGCGAAATAACTCTTTATAACTCTCTCTTTAGTCACACCCGAGACTTAAGTAAGCAGTCTTTGTCCACGTCGTTGTCACTGGTATGTTTAGTTTATTCTTGTATGTATGTTTGAAAATTGAAAGCGAGCGTGATTAAAGTTATTTATTATTACTATAATTATCATTGACTTGAAATCAATTTACTTACACTCGCACACGCGTTAACATATCACCTGGCCCGGAACCTCTTATATTAAAAATAAACCCTCATCTAGGTCACCTGTCACCCCTTGAAACCTTGTGAAGTGGCTTCTTGAACTGTCTTTATTGATGGGGGGATGAGGTGGGGGAGGGGGGAAGAGGTTGCCCATTTGGAAATGATCCCATTTGGTGAAAGCAATTTAACTAACAATTGGCCAAAACTTTAATGAATAACTACCCCCCTGCCTACCTTCATGATGATATGAATCAGTATCAATAAATGGGGGGGGGCATTCATAAAACATGATCTACACTATTAATTGATTTTGTTTGTAAGGTCTGTGGACTCCATTACGCAAATATTCACACCTCCTCTATTTATCAACACTGCATGGCTAAGCCACTGGTACAAATAATTAATTTTACCAAATCAACAAAACCTACAATCTTCTGTTCAAGGTACGCTACACTGGGACAATACCTAAATACTAAATACCTGTAAGCCGGCCAGATAAGCATTTTAGATGTGTGCCGTATTATCATATCAGTAAGTGCAGATAAATTCAATTGTTGGTCACAAACATATAGGAAGATTTTAGCCCTTCCAACCCACATACAAAAACCCATTGTAATCAGTGAGCCGAAGTATTTCCTATTCAAAGGTAAATGCTACCTACACAGTAAAAGATAGCACAGACATAACATTGGCAGTGCAGTTACTGTAGCAGAACATTGCTCAAGTGAATATCATGTTCTATCGAGTTTAACTACGAATTCCTGACAAAAGTGTCCTCGCTTGAAATGTTGATTTTCTCTTTATCCTTTCAGGTAGTGATAGAGGCTATTATGGTTTTGTGTAATATTCTATTTGACATATCAGCCCTAGAGATAGGATAAAGGTACTTTGATATTAAGACACAGACGCGGTACAAGCTCTGATCGAACTGATAAAACATATGAGAACCAGGGGGGGGAGAGCACAGGATTTTTCAATCTTGCCTTAACATGCATGTTAACTTATCTGATAATGTTTTTCAGGTTTTTTCCAAATGTCATGTTCACAGACTTATACACATATTTATATATTTTTTATTATTTTATTTTTTTGCTCTCTAAGAATGTCTGACCCAGACACGCTGGCACTAAGATTAATATGTTATCATAATCATGACAACATGATGAATATCACTTTTATTGCTTCTAGGATCACATCGATATTATTCCTCGAGTGATAAGGTTATTTCACCCCACCTGCCCCTCGTATGATGCCCATGCCTATCCTATAGACATATATCCGTTTTCTTTCCCCCATGTAGCTTTTGCCACATTCCCCCTCCTGGAAATGTCTCTATTGGACAATGTTAATATTTATAATAATCATAACTGTTTTCATAAATTTCATGTTTGACAAATCAAGAAAGCCAAAAATAATCAACATAGTCTTCCAACAGAAACAGCTGCTTACATATGAATAAAGGCAGACGAAAATCCCACGCATTCTAACCGAATATTATAATGTTAATATAGATGTCATGATGCAGAGTAATATGGCCAAATATCTCGCTTGATATTAACTTATAATACCCTGTATGATAACAAGTATTATTCTGTGAAGATTAAGTCAAAAAATTGAGCATGTGTACAGTATTATAACATAAGCTTCATAGCATAGATGTGTGAGGCCGTAAAATAATTAAAAATTCATAATCCAAGGGCTGAATAATGAAATTTCAGAATAGCATATAATGAGCTAAAAACATTATAAAATTATATTGAAGTGTAAATTTAACCAATTACAATGATGCATTTCATATCAAATAACAACTGCATTAAGTAGCAGTTTCGGTCGACCAGTCAAATATTCCATTAGTACCTTCATTTTTACAAATTTTCTGGCATTAATTAAGCAAGAAAAACCAACAATGTATGGCATATTCATGGTGGAAATGAACAGGTTTGCTTTATACACAAAATATATTAACATGGCTCCTTTACAGGTCTCATGTGAATAAAATATGATATTTATTTTAGCAAAGTTATTGGGTTGAAATTGGTAGAATTGTGCAGAGATTATGCACATTTTTGTAAATTATTACAAAAATCATGACCAAAAGCATGCATGTCAAATTTTCCTCTAATTCATAAAGTCCGGAGGCGAGTCGGTTTAGAGTAAGCATGCACACATGTAATTATATGCAAATTAACAGAGATAAATGTTCAGGAGGCCAGAGTCCATACAGGCATACTGCAATTCGATTTTCTTTGCTTTAAAAACACTTACAAGATGTGATATGGTGCTTACAATGATCTCAATCACTTTTATTTGCACTTTTTTTAGTCAAAAGGGTTTTTTGAATTGAATTTGCCCAGCAAAAGCTGTTTAATAATGTCCTAGCATCCCCCACACAAAGAGTGGGTGTTTGAGCATTACATATTCAGTGCATTTTATTAATGAGGTCTGTTGGCCCTATCAGAAGAAATTCATAAAAATAGATTACAGAGACAAAAATAGCCCATGCTTCTAATATAAAAGTATTTCCTTTTTTGAAGTCATTACTTCGTCCGGTCTTCGGGTAATGGAAATAAATTCAAAACAAAAGGCATGTGAAACGTTTTCTTGTTGTAATATTCTATCAGTTTGTTTTAACTCTGCACCCACTCTGTTTTGATTTAAATTATTAAATGCTGCAAACTCCGATAGCACGCGTCGTGCAAAATTCGACGAAAAGTATAAAACTTATTGCAAAAATATACCAAATTTACGTTGCACACGAATGACAACAAATTGGTAAGGTTAGCACTGAATAACTTCGTCCCATAGAGCATTATTTTGATAGATTATGGACGAATGTAAGAAAAATTTGAGGGTGAAAAAGAACAGACAGGTTACATGAAATGTACGTAAGTTCCTGAAAAAATAGAACATGATATTCAAACATGTAATATCGTGACCATTTGGGCACTCAATAAAACCTCAACTTAGCTAAAATTTCGCGTTAAAAATTCTTCCGAAAGTGCAAGGAAAGCTAACAAAAATAGAAGAAAGCACTGAAATACCTCCAACGCCATTACACTGGCCATACAAACGGTGGATCAGGAGCAAACATCATCATAGAAAATGAGTTTCAAAATCAAAGTTCCAAAAAAATTCAAACTTGGCACTTTCGGTTTCGGTAAACGTCGCACAAAGCCGTATTCAAGTCGCATGACCGAGGGGTATCACGAAGATATGCCGAAGAGAAAACCGAGCAATCCGAAATAAAAATCGAATTTTGAGAAATAGGAAAGTCTAGTACGAAGATTTTTAATTTAGTGACAATTTTATTAAAATTTCAATAACAAGGAATAACGTTAATACAGAATTTAGTACTGTTTTAGTGACCTAACATTTTGAAGTTTGCTTTGGGATAAAAATGTTAAAAATTGGCAAATGTGGGTCCGTTTATGAGGTCCTACCGACTCGCCTTCAATTATTTTCAAATTTAGGAAGAAAACTTTACAGACAGCTTTGCGGAAGGCATAAAAGGGTTACATTAAACATCATTTTTGAGAGGAACCTGTTTCTGAAGATTATCTCATCGTGGTGGAGGAAAGTCGGGACTAATATGTTACCCATCCGAGTAATCTAAATCTTCATCCTTGTTCGGTTAAATAAAGCGAATCTCGCAAAATAAACGAGAAAGTAATTGTGGCCAGTCCACATAATTGTATGTAAATTCTATTCCTGAATTTTACGGGTCCGACTTTGACTTAGTCTAGAGTTATTACTGCTAAAATTTCACTGAATAAATTGTACATTCTCTAATACACCAACAAATATAAATCATAAGAGAGCCCTTTACAAAAAGCGAAAAACATTGGGGTTTTCCCTTACCTTGGTTCCGACTCGATTCCGATTTTTGCTCTTCGGCGCCGGGATTTTCCGAAGCGGCCACGAGTTCAAAATGGCAGCTTTTCACCGAATATCGCTTGTAATTCGCTCGATTTGTAGATTTGGACAGCCGTTGACACGTGTAGGCCTCGCACAGGTAACAGGAGCGCCTCTTTTATAACAATGTACACATATATATATTAACATTTAGTAGGACCAAAACGCCTCGCTATAAATCGTGAGCGGTCGCCCACATAACGGTCGCTTCGAGACATCTTCGGAACCTTGTGTCATAAAAAAACTTGTCACGGTAGGTTTTTACGTTCTCCGCGTACTTGTTTTCTAAAAAACTGCCTTTTTAAATTCGAAAAGTTTCAAGCATAATTCCGGTCTTTTGAAATGCGAAATGCACGGGACAATTGCAAAGTGAAAATACAAAATTATGTAGATAAGTAAGAAACGGCAGGAAGTCGAGTAAGCTTTCACCAGGGCGGACAAAACGCTCAAACCTGCATAAATTAACTCAAAAATGTATGCTCGTCACCGTTTGTTTAATTTCCGCCAAGTTACTGTCGATTTTCTTAACGCACAAAAACATGGGATTTTTCACTCTAACTGAAACGATATAAAAAGAGATGGACGTTTCAAACGGGCCCTTGGCTTCGTCGGGAAGATAATTAAGAAACTTGCTCGAAAGGCCCAATTCTGTATGCATCGTTTTTTCGTGCGCTTTTCACTGCACTACCAACACAGGCAACGTCAGTTTGAGATCATCTTTACAGTGTTTCCCCCTCTGGGTCACTACACTACAGTAATTTTCAATTTGGCAGGCTTTTGAAACCTTTCATTTCGAGTTAAAAAGCACCAACAAAGAACAAAACGAAGTACGTTTATCCAAAGTCAATTTGGATATGGTCTGGAGACTCCACTAACGTTTCTGTTCTTTTTTTTCGTGTTTATGCAGACTTGTGCACGGTGAAGACAATGAACTTTTGATATAATGAAGCAATTGTCCAATACGTCCAACAGCGTTGCCTCGCTGAAGTACTTCAACTGTACTATTGAAATATTAATAGGCAAAATTTCAAAAGATTTGTGCACGGTGAAGTCAACTCAACATAAAATTGTAGCTGATTATAAACGCTTCGAAGTTTGCTGCATGGGTTTCCAGACCATTTCTCAATGTCTGGATTGACTATGGTTTACTTAACTCTTTTGTCACGGAAATTTGTGATTGACAAAAGACCGCAGTTTGCATTGAAGTTTTCTAAAACTCATAGCCAGTCCACTAAACTCAATGAACAAAACCAAGCAAGCATGGAATACTTAATATCGCTGCTCTTGTTTGACTAGTATGTTCTGTGGCAAGGCTTGCATTCAAACGCGTATTTCGTCTGCTATCTTGTGTGTACGACTTTGCAACACTTTCAACTACAGCTACACTATACTTCCTACGTTTCTGTGATAGCTGCAAGAGTTTACCTAGAAAATTCTCAGTTTTGAAGTAAGAAATCTTCCAGGAAATTGAACGGTCATGAAAACGTAGTTTTATAAAATTATACAGAGACTGTAAAAACGTATTTAAAGCTGCAATCACACAAATTTTGACAGTAAACCACCTTCGCGCGATACCAAAACTTATACTTGAGTGACATTGTTGATCAAATGTCCAAACCTAGTAGTACATACCTTTCATCGTCACGCACGCTTCAAAACACTCCCGAAATTCGGGTGTATATGTGGGCTGACGTGCGGACTGCGGCGGGTGGGAAGACTTGTATGCTACAGCTGCCGAACTATCGAAACAGCTAGATCTATTCAAGGCTGATTCATCCGCTATCTTATTCGTTATCACTAAGCTTAACATTCGTATATCGAGAACGTCATTGTTTGTGCGGAGAAAATAACATTGTTCACAATTAATTACTGGGAGAAACAATCGATTTGTACGATATTCAAAGTGAGCAAATATTTTTAATCGTCAATAAACAGATGTCGCCGAAAACACAAACGAATCCGCGAGATGTCCAGCAAATACAATGACACAGCATGTGGCAACGAGCATATTTCTATAATGCTGCAACTTGTTAGCCACTCTTAGAATGGCCGATTATAAAAAAAAAAGAAACAAAAATAGAGGAATGACCAATATGTGAAAACGTGGATCACAATTGCCATTTAATTTTCAACCAACATAATCAATCTGTATTATCATGTCATTATCTTAATTGGGCACAATTCTCGACAAGCCCTTTCTGTTGTCCTTTGCAATTGTATAACCGAAATTCTACAAAAATCTACTTCTAAATTTTGAGATAAGTTTGAAATAGCGTTCCTAATGTGACGTCTCTAAACTCGGAATTATTTCATTGAAACAGCATCGAGAGCCACGTACGGGAAATACTTAAGTCGGCAAATTTGCTTGCTACATGCGTAATACCCTGAGTATATATCAAGGCCTAAGAAAACAATCCATCACTCTTTGCGCACCCATAGTTCACAGTTTACGTTTTTGAAAAGACAACCTTAATTGAACCATAGACAATCAACAGAATGGACTGGAAACGCAAGCTAAAGTATCAATGTTGCTGACGCGACATCCGTGATACGGCCTGATATGCTGTACTTTGGAACCCTGTAACTTCACTTTAAATATACTTCAGGACTTTCTATTTACATATTTTAAACAAGAACGGCAATCTCTATGGAACTATCGACTTTTAAAATTCTTTATGGATATAACAAAGCTAAAACCCAACGCTGAATGTTTGCATTCTTTTTGACTGCAGAAATGTCGCCATTGTTGTTGTTGAAAAAGGTTTACGGAAACATTAAATGGTGATTTTCCGCCTCGTTTATCTCTCGGAAAAGTTTTAAAAGTCGATAGTTCCATTTACATTTCTGTTCTTGTTTAAAATATGTAAATACGAAGTCCTGAAATGTATTTAAAGGGAATATACAGGGTTCCAAAGTAAAGCGTATCACGGATGTCGCGTAAACTTTAGCTTGCGTTTCCAGTCCATTCCTTAGATTGTCTATGATTGAACTGGCTGTTTACGAAGAAGAGAGAACGATACACACGTGTGCTTGACGTCAATTTATTCATCAAACTACATAGGAAATCTTTTATAAATTAAAATGTCAAGAAAACTTACAACAAATTCTTTTCACTATTATGCTATGTCTACGATTCCCGGCCGGGTCTTCTAAAGACAAGAAAATTGCGATAAGAACATCGCGTTCTTACGAGGTGCGTGTTCAGGGGCGGTATTCTGCCGTGAAATGTCGTGATTTCACAATATGGAGAGAAAAACTTAGAAAATACACAAGGTCATTGCTAGACTGCGCGCTTAATTGATCATTTTAAGTCTGTTGGTGTCAAACTCGGCAATCGTAGTTAGCCTTTTTTACGGCGCCATTTTTTGGGTCCTGCATGAACACCTAAACTTTGTACATCTATTGTTGTCAAAATCATTGGAATCATAGGAACAGTTAATTTCTCTTAAATATTTTAGAAATTGCATGTTTCTTCATCGCTTAGACTTTTAATCTCATTTTTATACCACAGAGTACCTTGCCTCCTCCCCCCAAATAAAATTGCGAATTTGCATGGCCTTCGCGAAACAGTTAATGGACCGATTGCATTGTGGACAAAATTTTGAAAAAAAGTTGAAATATGAAAATTTATTACCACAGCATTAAAGAGCATCCTAAAATTAGTAAAATTGCAAAGTTTTGTTGCGAAACGTTGTAAAATGTGGAAAATGTAAGCCTGTGAAGATTGCAAATTTTGTATATTCTGGTATTACGCACGGAAAATTAATACCAATATCGAGAAAACGGTGTCAACTTTCCGTACGTAATACAAAAGTATACAAAATTCGCAAACTTTGTAGGGCTATATTTTCCTCATTTTACAACATTTCGCGACCAAACTTTGCAATTTTACTAATTTTAGGATGCTCTTTAATGCTGTGGTATTGAATTTTCCCATTTGAACGTTTTTCAAAATTCTCTCCATAACGTCGATTCTCACTTCGTCAACAATATCATTTCAGGCTGTGAAAGAACCTATATATTTCCCGTGCCATTAACTGCACTATTTACACTGACAACGTTAGGTCTAAAAGAATATATAGAGCTGGTGATTAGATCATGCGAAAATCATTTTGAACGGATTTCATTTCCCGCAGACAACGTATGTATATGCTTTAACGTATATTTCGGGCCGTGTATTAGTAAAGCTATGATTAATTTTTTTACTGAATAATTTACCATTATTGTGTTTTGATAACTGTTCGCGGTGCAGCACGTTTTTGCTCATGCAGCCTCTTGTCGTAGGACTGCGCCATAGAGTTGATGATCGAGAGTAGGAAATACGCGACCATGAGTAGAACTACCTTCTCAAATATCCACGCCAGCGCACTGCTTTTCTATACAATGTTAGCAAATGCGAGATATTAGAGAGAGAATTTCAAGAAAGAATGGTAAGAAATGGACATTTATCCTTTTAGACGAAATTTTGAAAAAAATCGAAATAGGAAAAATATTACCACAGCTTGAAAGAACATCCTAAACTTAGTAAAACTGCAAAGTTTGGTTGTAAAATGTTGTAAACTATAGAAAATATAGCCTTGCGAAGTTAGCAAATTTTCTGTAGTTTTGTATCATCCGTGAGAAATGAATACCCAAGGCTATCAACTGGGTATTATTTTCCGCCCGTATTACAAACCTATACAAAATTTGCCAAATTCGCAAGTCTATATTTTCTATAGGTTGCAACATTTTACAACCAAACTTTGCAATTTTACTAAGTTTACGATGCTCTTTCAAGATGTGGTAATATTTTTGCCCGTTTCGAATTTTTTCAAAATTCCGTCTAATCCGTCTAAATTCCGCCGAATCCACTTATGAGAGTATGCTTTTAGGGATATGGCGATATATTTCTTCTGGGCTTATCGAAAAGAAACTCTGAAGAAGCAATTATAATATCTGTTGTTATAAATGATACGTAACATGCTTGATTTTTGAAATATTGAAAGACAAATGACCCTAGCCATTCGCCATCTTGTTTTATATTTAGGTCTATTGTAATAACGCCACAACACGGTAGACAGTAGTGTACAAAACTTTCTGTCAAATAGTTAAATCTCAATGAAGATTTTCTTGAACACTTCACGATTTACGTATTAGTGCAGACATACAAATCCTGATAGATTTTAACATTAAATATGTATTTTTGCTAAATGTTTCTGGAAGAAAAGAATTATATCATGTTGTGACGTCAAGGATTTTTCGAATATCTAACATGGCGGAAGACTGGTGCCTTTGTCTTTCGTTTCATTGTCGGCTGCATTGAACGTATTGTCATTTTTAGATTATATCATTGAACTAAAAAACCGCAGCGATGTTTCCAGAAAAGAAGGTCATATCGGTTTTCATCAACTCTAATTCATTCATTCAATTAGAATCTGAATAAAACATATCTGTAATCCGAAGATCAGCTATTTAATTAGAAAATCATCATCAGACACTGGGAGACAATTGTAACTTTAGGCTGATGATATCTGTTTGAATAGTCTATCTGATGATGATTTTGTAATAAAATCGACTAATTCTTGTCTCGTTTTAATCCGTAACTTTAGGCTGATGATATCTGTTTGAATAGTCTATCTGATGATGATTTTGAAATAAAATCGACTAATTCTTGTCTCGTTTTAATCCGTATCGTAATCGGTTTCAAGATGCTAATCTTCGGATTACGTTTTTCCATGTTTCCTAGAAAGATTGCTAGGGAAAAGCCGTGATGTTTACCAATTAACTATTGCCCACCTTCCCGAAAGATCGCTAATGGAAATGTTATTGCGTTTGCCAACACGACAAGAAAACAACGCTTCCCGAAATGTGAATACACTTTTGAAAAGTGCTAGTAAACAACACGTTTTGTTAGTTTGTCCATCGTCAGAAAACATGAATGAGCGTAGCCCGGACTCTGTTCGGAAACGAACGTAAGAAGCTCGGAAATCTCTCCGTCCAAATGTCTGTTATCAGAACGTGCATCTTGACAGGTCGTGAATAGCCAAGTTATCAGACAAATGTAAGCATGTTATTGGAATATCATGTGACTGGAATATCATTGTGTTCAATTGAGGTAATCACATGCCGCAGTTGTCAGTCACACCTGTCTACTGCAGCAACCATCGCTAAAGCGGTCCATATACACGCATATCTAGAAACCTTGCTTCTCATGGCGGGAGTAAATATGGTTTCCACGTGTAAAGTAAACATGCTGTCGCTTATGTTACCGTGCAAATCATAAGATTATTGTCACCATTTAAGACGATTAGAAGACAAACTAAATCCACACGAGGCACAGCTAAGATTTTATAGAAGTATAATAGCCAGACTCACAAGTTAGACTAGTCAAATAACTAAATGATCTTACTTTTACAGTCGTTTCCCCAGGTTTACGACGAAGGCTATTCCTCTGTGTTTCTAAAGCTTTGTTAAATGGTGATTGCACATAAGGCCCAATAAGTGGAATATCACTAAATGGAAGAAGTAACAATTGGGTATAAGGCAGGCGCTATATTAACCGACGTAAAATAGACAAGGCTATGTGCGGTTTATTACGACAAGCGTGTTATTACGACAAAACAATACTAACCCTGCCAACTGTAAGACCGTCTCCACGTAAGTTTTACTGAATGATAAAATGACAAACGTTTTCTAAAAAAAGGGGGAAAAATTATTTTCGTACATTCCTCTTTAACGAATTAACATGAAGTACCGTTACCATTTAGGCATAACCTTGCTACAGTACCTGTAAGTGCATCTTAATGATTGCCTTGCCAATCAATGTCGCGCCAAAGAAAGTCCAGAACGGAACCAAACAGTGACCGCATGTGATTCCGGCGAGGTCAAATAATGGATTGGGAATCTAGAATTATTAAACAGAACAAAATACAACATTTGTATAAGGGATTTAGAGATTGATCCAAACAATTTAAAAAAAAATTGAAACAACGTGAAATTAATTTGAAACATTTTCAATTATTTGTAACAATTTAGAATAAATTCCCAACAATTTACCATAAATTTGTGCCATATTATAAACGATTTGCACCGGTTTATAATAATTAGTAACAACTCACATACAGTTTGCAACAAGTTTACAGGAGTAACAATTAGTAAATTACCGAAGCACAAACGAGAATTCCAAAGAAGCCCATTCTCTGAACAAGATCAAAGATGGCTTTCTTCACTCTTGTCCAGAGATCTAGTTCTTTAGCAGACTGTAACTCTTCCAATTTTTCAACCTCTTCAAGATCTTCATCGTCAAGTTCTACGCCTGACAAACGTGCTGAAAAACAGAAATCATTCATAAAAAATGTTGAACTTTTATGTACATTATCTGGTGTTATATAGTCCGTCTTTTTTGTATATGTATCTGGTGTTTTATGGTGAAGATGTTTTAAGGACTCGATTTGTCTGTTAGAAGTAGTATCTCAGGGGATGTCCAACTATGGGTTACCACACATCAATGGTACTGGTATCACTACAAGACATTGGAAATACCTTAGGATGGCTCTGATTTGAAGTGTGAGAACAGGCAATGTCCTTTAATACTGTACATTGATCATAACAAACCAACTATTACCTGCCTTTGCCATAAAGTATGGAGGAAGTTCACCAATTGCTGTCCCAGCTCCCTAAACACATATCAGTATAAAATAAACACATGTCATTTATGGAATTTTTCATGCGTGAAGGCACAACTTACCCACATAAAGGCTTCCAGTCGGACCTTGCTCATTATGGTCCATAAACTCACAGTTGAAGTGTGTCCATCTTCAGGGCAAAAAATCCTACAACAAAACACAAATTGTAGTATAGTACGTGAGTTAATATTGACTCTCTCCTTGAAAATTGAATTATACAAGTCATCTCGCTTTAAATGGTCCATCAATGCCTGCAAAGCCAATGAAAAACTGCAAGACATGATATTTTCAAAGTTTTAAACATTTCAAAACCTGTGTACTGGATATATATATATATATATATATATATATATATATATATATATATATATATATATATATATATATATATATATATATTGTTCTTACTTACTCGTTGGGATAAGGAGGTTCTGGAAAATCTAATGACTGACATTCCCAAGCTGCTAGAGTGACCTGTGCTATGTGTGGACCCTGAAATAGATAAATACACATCCACATATATCTGTTTAAAGCATTCACTGGAGTTATTGGTACATAATATTTAACAAGATACCAATTTGCCACTGCTGGCTGAGTTATAGCTACCAAGTATTGGTTCTTGACCAATGAAAAGCCAGCAATCAGCATGAACTCAGATTGTCCACATAAAACATTATATTTACTTATATGGCCATCTACATACCAAATATAGAAGGAATGTATGTAGACCAGTTCCTAAGCCAACTGAGGACAAAATACCAAGGCCAATCCAGTAACAGCACCACATTATGAAATCTTCAACTTCTTGGACATGCTAAAATGGTGAATTAAGTGTAAATCTAGTGGCTGTACTAAATTTGTAACCACATAATTGTACTGCTGTATGACTGTACAAGGTGAATACTGATGAATGCCGGAAGCCACAGTCTCCAGAGTAAGCAGGGCCATAATTACAGTACAGCATTAATGGGGGGGGGGGATTATTCATACATTTTCAAAAGAATTAGTAGAGCAGAGTTATGCACCCCCCCCAATTAATGCCCTAGTTAGGGCCTGAGGGAAAGATCATGAAGAGTTGAGGGTTTATTGTCAAAAGTGTGATAGGGAAGACATGCAAGAGGTCAAGCTACTGACAGTACCTTCTGATGTTTGCCAGGAATAAAATACAACAAAGACAGAACTGTTATTGTGGTAACAAACAGTGTACAAGATTTGTGATGCTTTAAAACTCTAAAAAAGAAAAATTTCATAAAATTAGAAGAGTGATACCACATTATTCCAGTATTCGTAAGGTTGATTACCACTCGGGTATGAATCAAAAGCAGAGTTTTGACCTTATATGTCAGTTAGTCTATTAACTGTGCATATGCAAACCTTTTCCAGTACTCTTGAATCGTAAGAGTTAGCTCTAAAATGAAGTACTGTAGTGTGATCAACGGCTTTTTCCATAATACAACATTCTGTCGATTCTCTCGTTCCATTTTGCGCTCCTCTCGAATCTTCTCACTCAAGTAATGGTTATGACCACGGACGTCAGATAACTCATTTCCACCATTTAAAATGCTGAATTGGTCGATATTAGCATCACCAGATAAGTCTGACTGCCGTAGTCTTTCAACCTTTTGGACATAAAATATTTACTCCATTAGCAGAGGCATGGCAAAGGAAGGGTTTTGAGGGGGTCTCCTATTTCAGATTATTCAGTAAAACATTAGTTTGTAAATTACTTGGACATTCGCCAACAGAATTTAGTAATCAAAACATTACAACAAAATATAAGTCATTATCTATGTTTTTGTTCGGGTTTATGCTGAAATAAAGTCCTTTGTCATCATGTGTGTATTGTATTCCTACCTAACTAACCAATTACAATGTCTTAGGAAAGTTAGCCATCCACAACTTGAACAATAATACAAGAATTCCTATAGGTGGATTTGGCAAAAACACAATGCACATGTGACATGGATATGATTAATACTTAAACTAAAGAAAAATGTACAAAGTAAACTTTACTCTACACTAATTTGTCCATACAATATGGCATCATTAAATAACCTAAAACAGAAAAGGCCTGGCTGCTAAGGTACATAAATATAACACATTTACACAAAACTTTTGAATGATCAGCAATGCACATGCTCAGAGTGTTATTTGTATGTAGTAATTTGCAGGTAAATTAACCAATCAGGATTAAGAATGCATATGAAGAGAATGATAATAAAGACTGTGAGGAGCCTAAAAATGATTTGTTATAATTTGCTACAGCATGCCACTGGAGATGTACAGCTTTACTTTTCAACTACTGTACCTTATGACAAGGCCACAGGAAGCTCAATGACAGGGGGGGGGGCATATTCATATAGTAATATGTGTTCACAACCGTTGATTTTAAAGAAAAACCACCGTTGACTCTAAAGAAGTTAATTCTGTAGAACAAAAATACATTAATATTGGCACCTCCCCCCCCCCCCTTCCCCCTATTATCGAGCTTGCTGCGGCCTTGCTTGAAGTTCATCTCGAGGAATAGTTTATTGTTTGGATGTTTACTAAAATCATGCAATCACAAACCATGTAAACACTTAATTTGTTATAACTCTAGCTTTGTGTCACACAATACGCAGTACAGTACAGCCAAACATTGCTTACCAGCTCAGTCTTCAGTCCTCTTACTGATAGATTTCGTCGTTTTAACTCTGTTCTTAAATCATTCACGGTATAAGCTAAGTAACTGCTATTTGTGTTACCCGCAAGTGAATTCGACTCGGCTTCGCCCCGCTTTCGTTGATTTCTCTTTGTTTCCATGTAAAAGGAAGACGGTGCTACAAGTCTGCGTGCAAATTATCGTTCTTTGTACGTAGAAATATTGAGTTTGTCCGCCTGATTAAATAAATACAAAAACTTTGAGTTCTCGTCACGCTTTCAGCTAAAAATTTGGAATTATTAAAATATTCGAGGAATTAAATCAATCGAATACTTTGTGTAAGATGTATTTGAAACATGGCGAAAAAATAGGTGCTAGAGCGTACGCAAACAGCCTCGTCCCGGTGCTTTGGTACTCTATAACGGTGCTTGACGCGCGACATACACGTGTGGAACACGTCTGAGTAGCCTACGTCGCGAGGAGAAAGCTTCCCCACATTATTTCCCCCTACGCTCCTCTGCGCGTGTATGTCGCGCGTACCGCACCGCAACCTGATTCTCAGGGTGTTCACCTCCGCTACCCGCGCTACGGCGAAGACCCTGACACAGGCTGGTCACGTGGCACCCAAATTTCGGGTGCTTGACATTCGTACTTAGCAGGGGTAGGTAAAAACGCGTTATCACAAATTATTGTCAAACAGCAAGGGAGACCAACGAAGCGGGATCGGAAGTCATCTGACTCTAAAACCGTATCTTTGCTTTTTTTTGTGTTTGCATCACGCTGTTGTAATCAGGGTTGCCAGATCACTGCATTTTTGAGGCCAAATCTTCAACAATGCTCTTTACTTTTCTTTGTACTTGCCTTTTGTTTTCTTTGTTTACTTGACTACACTAATGACGATTTGGCCTCAAAAATGCAGTGATCTGGCAACCCTGGCTGTAATCCAAAGGCCAGTTCAAACGAAGCCACTGGTCGCGCACGTGGGCGCGAAATTCATGACGCTTGCGAAATTCATAACTTAAGCGGAACTGCGGAAAAACAGCTGTCGAGCATACAAAACCTGTATTAATCGAGATATGAAGAAATTACAAGGCTGCTGCCGTTATTAAATAGACTAAAGTTGATAAAAATATAACCCAACATTCCATCAGAAACTTCGTGAAATTGTGTGTATGTAATGTATGTATGTAAAACTTTATTTAACCGCGCTAGCCTCGGTCAACTATATAGCTGGTTTCCACGAGGGGCGTCACACTAATACAAAATGTTATATTTAATATGCCTAATACTATTTACAAATGATGATATTATTTACAGAAAATAAACCAAGATATATACAGAGAATGAATAATATGCAAAAGACACAAGAGAAAAAACATTAAAAACTGAGACCTAAATCCAGCGACAAAACATGAATCATATTTGCTGTATTTGCCTTTTAAATGAACTAACGGATTCAGCTAGTTTAAGCTCTTGTGGAAGATTATTCCACAAAGTAGCACCACTGTACCCGAGAGTTCTCTTTAGAAATTCAGTTTTAGGTTTTGCTAGCATTAAATCTGTTTCGCTATTTCGAAGATTAAGTGTATTATTCTGATGGGTTTCATATTTTTTTCGGAATAGATCTATTAGATTGGGGGCAGTGTGGTCATTGAGTATTTTGTACATTAGTATCAATTTATTTTGCGATCGTCTTGCATCAAGTGTCTCCCACCGAAGGGTGTCGAATAAACTTGAGCGTTTGTCGAAGTAAAAACATAATTGAACTGGCTATAATCGTCTATCGCAACTATGACTTCTAAACATATTTTCAAAACATTGTAGCTTTCAGACATGAAACAGCGCATGTTGAAAAGGGGCATTTTAATAGGACATATTGTTACACTCAGTCTAGATGCGTGACATGGATACATAACCCAAAATTTACAGCAGTTATTGGATTAATTTGCCTTTGAATTAGGAGGATTTTGCATATAAACTAAGCTATACAAGCTATACACACCATACACGCAATACACATGATATTCCCATCAAAAATCCCATCAATTAATTGATAATTCAAAATTAAAATCACATGACTTCAAAAGCGAGCAAAGATTTCCACCAAAACAAGAAATACACGTGCTGTTGTTGTGGAGTTACGAAATTTCTGAGCCGATGTCAATCATGCGCATCGTGTGCGCACGTGCAGATCTGTCATAGCCATGAATTTCGCAGGTCATAAATTTCGCGCGACACCTGTTAAGTCTGCATATTTTGAGATCGCCGGCCATGTTGAATGGCCCGACTCCAGGAGTGAATCGACGTAGTTTCAGTTAGAAAACGTAGTTTCTCTGATTTCTTTTTTTATATCAAAATGAAAACTATACATCCTGTAATAAAGATCTATAGCATTGCCGCTCAAGTGGGGCCATCTAACATGGCCGCAAGTCTAAAAATATGACGTACTTTTGGCTTCCAAACTCAACAATAGATGGGCATAGTACAAAACGAGGACTGGACTTGTGGACTTGTGGACTCGTGGACCCGTGGACCCGTGGACTGATTTTTTTCTGAATTTTAATAAAATGCAAAAAAAAAGCATCGCGGCACTGAATATGATTTTCCTATTAATATGTACCATGCCACATTGCCGCGCTTTACCAGAAAGAATGATTTGATATATTCCTTGAGCTTTGTCTTATACAATATTTATTCGTTGCGAATAAACCAAAGGCAAGGTGTTTCCGTTGTCGACACTAAACAAAATAGCACTTTGCTGCGAGGTTTCTCATCGGTGTTAGCAGTGTAAGAATGAAAACAAATTACTTCGACTATGAAATGACAAACTAAAAAGTTAAAACTATACGACATGGGCACATGACCCTTGGTCAAATCCTACCAAAACATAATACTTAACAAAAATTGTAATGCCTTTTCACAACTATAAATTGGTTATTAAATTGTTTTTTTTTTCATAAAATGCAATGAACGGCATTAGTGCATTACACGGATAATGAATCACGAATACACCGCCTTTGATTTGATGACGAATTTGAGACTGGGATCAAATAACGGTACATTTGTGCGCATGGCATGGATTCCATGGAATTAACACCAGTAACTTACAGAATGACGTTACGTCCATTTTGAAATGAAAACAAGTGCTGACTAGATCCAATAATCAGTCACTACGCCCCCCTCCAAATACACGGAACTAGAACATTCTGTAAATACCAAGAGCCCGGAATATCCGTGTAAATTACTAGCAGCCATTAACAGACTACTTACGAGCGCTGCCATGAAAATTTAATGATGACAATAATACGATTTATGATGTTGCTTGAGTTTATGAATTATGATGTTTTTATCGTCGTATTTACTATACAGATAAATCAAATCAAGCAAGAACGTATTGGCATTGTCTACACAAAAAGCACTTATAAAACTTGGCAGCCCTGAGTGACTGCCCTCACAAATACGTCGTCATAGCCATAAGACATAAGCTCAAGATAGTATTTGGTGCTCTTACATCATATCTCATCAAGTTTGTGTAAGCAGTTGAAAGTAATGTTTGTACCTTGCTCATAAATCGGCTCGTTTCTGACACGTTGTTTATACGTGTTCATAGTGGCGCAATATTTTTTGGTAAATACTTCCTTATGTAATTATGAGTGTTGTCGTGAAGAGCAAAGTCCTTCCTTGAATCAGCTTCCTTGCATTGATGAACATTTCACGTCGAACTAAACGTAACTTGCTATTAATATATCCTTGCATCAAAATAAAGGTTCTTTCACTAACTCAAACGATGAAAAAGGAACTTCGCTCGTAAGTCAAAACACTACATCGATTTTGGTAGCGAAGGAATCCACCCTTTTGGAACCCCTCCAAAAAAAAACTAATTACATATTAATACACCATGAACTACAAACAAACATATACATATAGAGGCATAAACCTCAAAATAACAGTAACAATAGTAATTTTAAAACAAGTAAGGTGAATTTTGACCTACGTTATTTGACTTAAGTTATTTAGAGCGCTTTGTAGTGTGTTTATTCTAATAGACTATCAAATGTAGTCAGAACTTCGAAACAAATCTTAGCCACTAACTTCATGATCGATTCATCCTTCATAGCTATAATATGCATAAATAGCTTATGTGATTATTCGAATCATCAGTTCATACAAGAATCATATCACTTCACTAGCTGGTAGCGACGTTTCGTCGGCGCAAAGGATTCAAAACTAACAACATTGGTGGATTTTGTAGGCGAATATTATATATTATGATTTTTGTGTTCTTCAGCAACTTGCAGCTTCAAGAATCGATCAATAATCAAACAAGAGTAGAGATCAGAAATAAATAGATACAAATGAAAATATGTGAGCCCACCAACATTGACTAACATTTTGGCTTAGTCTAAGAAATGAAATATAAGATAAGCTATCAAGTCTCTCACTTGAAACTATGTGTAAACATTTAGTTAAGATAGGAAAATTGATCCTCGAAAATGAAACAAGCAACTGGTGCATTTTTGTGCCTTATTAATCCAATTAAAAAATTGTAGCTAGAGGTTTGCCAGGCGGACACCGAAATCTTATAAAAATATGAGATACATCTTACTGTCATATATGTGATATATAGGTGATATATCTTACTGTCTCACGGCTTTATTAAAAGTTATGTGTTGGGGCTCTCATATTTGTTATAAGAATTCAATTAAAAAGGAAATGCCAATTGCAATGTTGTTAACATCTCGTCTAATGTTACACGTCTAAAGGGAATGACCAAATCACACCTCCAAACAAACCCAAAACTGTCCCAGTTTCGCACAGACATAAACACCTATCATTTGTTCAAGTCTAGTCGTTTAACCATAACATGAATAGTATTCAAAGTTTCTCTCTCTTAGATTTCTGGAATTCACAGGTTATTCAGCAAAGTTGTCCTACACCCCCCTGGGAGAGTTATTTTTGGAAGTATAAAGACATCCAAGGTCACTACTTGGTTTTCATTTCAAGACGAACTTTGCACTCTCTGGTACGCGATGTGTTTTGAAAAAATGAGCCGCCTAAAAACCGTATAAACATGGAAAGGTTACGAATTTCAGGGCAAAATTATACGTTTTTGGCCAGTTGCGTGCGATGGTGCCTTGTTTGCGCAAAATATTCAGACTTTGTAGCATTTCCGTCGTAAACACCTTGTCCGGTCTAGCGTCCGTGATAGGCCCATGCTTCTCCGTGATTGGTCAATGCGGTATTTGATCTATCAACAGCCAGTTATGTAACGAGGTTGGATACATATAAGACACAACATTGTTGTGCTTTCTCTCATACGCGTTTGGTTGTGAAGAGCAGATTCATACATAGAAAGAAGAGCACATCGGTCAAGTCTCATTTCGAAACAAGATGAAGTTGGTCTGTGTCCTTTTGCTGTGTGCTTTAGCCGTTTCTGGTAAGCAATTTTTTTTCTGCAACGCACAGCAAATATAAACAGTGAAGGATATTATATTCAAGATATTCACTGACGCGCATATTGTGCTCCAAAGTTGGCTCAAACATTTCTAATTGCGTAGAAAAGAAAATACCGTCAAATTATGCTTTTTTACATCTTTAGTAACATAACTCAAATCTCTAGCGCGTTAATCAGCAATACAGAGAAAACAATATAGCCTACATTATGTAGGATTTAACCGGGATAGTATCAGTGGAACTCGCTGAGCGGGAAAGGGAAGTACGATGCATATTTATGATATGGTATTACGTACATTACGATGTCAAGTGATTTTTAGTATATAAGCGTTGTTTCGCGGTCCACATGCTTTGCTTTGCCCCTGCGACAAAGGTTCAAGGTGTTTCTTCAAAATATCGCTTTTATCTTGTTCGAGGATGTTTTTTATAGCTAACACGAAATCCGGACGCTATTAGCACTTGAAATGGAAAAAAATTCTGATGGGTATATGCAGGAAAATGCTAAGGCGTTGTTTACTACAAACTCTGCAAATTCTCAAAGAATTCAGATTTTGAAGTTGAATAACAAACACAAGTTTCTGTCCAAATTGTTATTACATGAATATCATAGAGGTGATTTTTTATAGGTTCCTCTTTTAATTTTGCATGCGACGAAATCGTTTATTAGTTTGTTTAGTTTAGGACTTCAAGAACGTTCTTCACAAAATCGCATCCTTGCGCACTTTTGGGTATAATTAGCATACCCCGCGTTGTAGTTTCAGTAGTGCGTGCGTTACGACACGGTTTTGCTCAAAAACAACACGAGAATACCACGAGAAGAACAGAACCAGGCACAAATTAAGCATCGTCTGGACTTTGCTGTGGACTTTTGCCCTTCTGTTGTTGGTGTTTGCCGACTTGACCATATGACCACAGGATGTGCTTGTTAGCGTTGTTGACAAAGTCTGTTTCTTCAAGGCAAAATAGTTAGCATAAAGCGCGCGCAGTATTTTAGGTTTATAATTTAGCTTTATAAGAACTCTTAAAAACCTCCAGCAAATATCATTTTGAATACTATCTTTACAAAGTAGAAAACATCTATTTGGCAACCCTCATGCATATTGATATTTGTTTTTCACACTTAATTTCCTTTCAAAAACATTGCCAAATTTTTTTAAACTCTTGTTTATATGACTGCATTTCAAAGCTCACAATGAAATGCACCTTTCCAGTATCATTCTCTGTTCACGATACTCAACATTCGAAGTTTCAATGTGCGCCCAATCCAAGCTAACCATTTCTTCAAGAAATCAGATTAAGCTAAGATTATCTCAACTTGAAATCAAAATAATTTGCCCGAGGTATGTTCGCACTATTACCGCGGCTTTATGCGTCTAATAAGATAAAGAGTTTATTTAGCAAAACGTGCGCTCTTCGACAGCGTGCCAGCTTGCTTGGTCAAATTTTTGACCAACTGTTTTGCACTTTGCCCCAACTCAGTGGGGCAGTATTTGGACAAACAATTTGCCCTTGTCTGACCTAGTTAATCCCACCTGTGCACCGCACAATGTGTGTGCGACCTACCGCGCGAAATGCTACCAATACACACATGAATGCTTATCTAAATTGTGTGCTTTGTAATATGATAAATAAAGACTTTAAGATAAAAAGATTGTAAACATTAAATTAGGTTAACATGTACAGTGTGATTGATAAAAGTGATTGATAAAATTGTTCAGATTTTTTTCAAACAGTCTGATTTTAAAGCCTGGTTTCTGTATGACACAAAAACATAAGATGCGACACTGTCTGAACGATATATAAAGTAGGATTCGACGTTCTGAGCGGTGGCCTTCGATGGCCCCAAAGCCGCTACTCGAAACCTCGAATTTTTTTTATATATTTTCAGGCACTCGGGTAGAGAAAAATAATTTTTGTGCATGTATTTTGAATGCGCTACAGAGACTCGCAGCCCTTTGCATGTGAACTGGAGTGACTGGCGGGTCATTTTCGAAGAGAATGATTGCATATGGACAAAAAATTTTGCTCATGAATAACAACAAACGAGGCGTCAATAATAAACTCTGTTTGTGGTTTTAAGAAAAAAGTTATAGATGAAAATATGATCGCTTAAATGAATGGCAAACAGATTAGATTTGTCCTAAGCTTACAGCCTTGTTTTCTCGTTCGTAAGATATAGTAATCGCTTACTTTGGTCAAACACTGAAATTTTTCTTGGGCTTTTTATGCCATTTCCTAATCGAAACTGTAAACAAATAATGCGCGCGGATTGACTGGAAGCATAACGCAATAAAGATCGCCAGTCATGAGACATGGAACAAATGGTGCGAGCAACCTTAGGGCTTTTCGTTAGATATAATGAGGCATCTTTTGTATTTTGTTGCTCCAATTTTAAGTGTCCTGGCAAAAAATTAAGAGGCGCGAAAATTGATGAGAACTTGCGGAACCCTGCTACATATGGTACATACGGAATTTCGCACTTAATGCTAATCATATCAGTGTCGGCCACATGCAGACTTTCTGAAGTGGATTTTCTGCCGAGGGCAAATTCCAGACCGGGACAAGTCCACACATGTACAGAACTCCTAGTTTTAACGAGGTGCACTTAAAGGTCATTGAAAGTCAACACTGTCATTCACAGAGACAAAATATTTGGTTTGAAAACATAAGATTAAACCTAACCTTATTCTAAACGAGAACAAAAACAGGGAATATGAATATCGCATAAACTAGAATATAGTCGGTTAATTGCCTGGCCTTTAGTCACATGATTAATTTCATCACCTATGTTCATAAATAGGGCGATTAGTGAAACAAAACAGTTATTGATTGTGAAGATAATTTAAGTCAAGAATGCACCGTCATTTTGTAACAACCCCTGCAGAGAAATAAACAATTTCACAATCAATATGAAAACAAAAAATGGGCTGATAAAAATGCCAGCTTGGCAGAAAATAATAGAAGGTTGAGAGAGGATATTTTTGACCAAAAAATTGCGTTCCCTTCGCGGTCGAAAGATAGTTCAAATTCCTTGTACGTTTGCAAGGTGAATATCAATGTCACTTCAGTGTTGTGGAATAGTATCTTCGATAGTTCGTTTAATCAAAACTGAAGATATTTTTTAAGGTGCAATTTTTTTCTTTTTGCTAATTTTGGCAAAACAGTGATATAGAAGACTTGGCCTATCCTTGAATTACTAAGACAATGCGGAATCTAGCTTGAACTAAGTTAGCTTAGTACTGTACGACTAAGTGTTGGTCAGCCTGTTTCATTTCCAGTCAATGGGTCAGAACGTGTGATCGGTAAATAGTATTCAAAAAAGCATTCCGCCAGAACTCTTGGATTAACAAAATACTTATAACTAATACTAATAACTAGATATCATTTCCTCGTTCATTAAAAACTGACTCCCAGTGTTTGGATACCAAAATTGAAACAGGTTTATGACACATAACTCACTAGACCTCTTAAACAAATATCTTTCGTTCCCCCAGAGTATATAGAAACATATTTATGGGGAAATGATGAAAATGAATTTGGGATATTTTTGAAATACACTTCAATCGATGTCGAATAATTTCCAAAGGTTTAATGTAGCTTAATTTGAGTGCAAATTAAAAACATGTCAAAAGTCAACTCGGAAACAGTTGAGAAAAATTCATCATCAACTAGCTATAGGTCCTGGTTCAATTTCTTCCGAAGGACCTTTAGTTTATGAATTTCTCTCAACTGTTTCCCGCTTGAATTTCGTCATGTGTATGAGTTCCACTCGAATTACGACACATTAATCCTTCAGAAAATATACAAACCTTGTTATTTTTGTTACTTGAAACTTGACAAGAATGTTTCATTCTTTTATTTTCAGGCCAGATTGTGAAGGTTCCACTTGAAAAGGAAGAAGGAAAGCAAGGAAACCTGACTCTCCTGGATCGTTTGTTTGGTTTCTTTAACAACGAACTCAAACCTGAAGTAGAAAAGTTCATCTCGGAGGGAAAAGAATACCTGGAAGGTCTAAAGGTCGAGGAGAAAGGCAAGGAACTCGTGGAAAAAACCAAAACGTAAGCAAAAATTATGGTCTACAGTTGCCTTAAATGTGAAACAAGTAAAATTAAGGCCAGAAATTAAGATGGTAAACGAAGAGGTTCCACGCAATTAAAAAGTGCAAATATACGGTGCAGATATGCTGTATTACCTTTGATTTAAAGACTCCGTATAAGCTTCTAATAGCTTTTAATATTTTCAGGTTCATTAACACGACCGCGAAGAAAATTTTAGAACAGGTTGAATTGGAGGAGTACTCCAAGCTTTTCCAAGAACGATTGGAAGATGGCAAAGAGATCGCTGAAGGTATTGGAAAGCAGATTGAAGAATTCCTGAAAGAAATGCGCGAGAAAGCCGAAGAATTGAAGGGAAAGCTTCCACAGTCGTTGCTTTCGTTGAAGACTCTCAATGAACAAATTCAAGAGCGTGTCAAGATACTTCAGAACAAAATGGAAGATCTACAAACGAAGGCCAACCAGGCCTACCAAGACGGGCAAGAAAAAGTGTTGAAAAATATCGAAGAACAGTTGGAAGTGGTTCGAGGGCAGCTCAAAAACGCAAAAGAGCAAACCAAGGTATACATTATGTTAAAAGTAGATCTTGTACGATTTTTCCACATTCACGACTTATCGAGGTCTTTACTCTTTTAAGGTCTTGAAAGAAAAAATGGAGGAATACCTCCGCGAGATCAAGTTGAAAGCCGACGAATTCAGAAACAGCACTGAAATGCAGGTGGAAAAGCTGAGAGGAATGGCACAAGAAACCATCAGCAAGGTACGGTAGATTTGTTGAGTATTACACACCGTAACCTCTTCTTTATTGGCATTATCAATGCTACCTTCAACATCATCATCAAAGTTATCACCATCATGATGAACAATGACACTAACCATACCTTAACAAACACTATACCACAAGCACAGTGTATTATATGTTACAAGGACCATGCATATCACATTTATCATTGAAACCATCATCATATCATAACCACCATCATCACTATACAACACAATTGTACCACAACCACCATCACTATACAACCTCCTCCATACCACAACCACAATCTATACTATACAAGGACCATATATACCCCCACAACCACCATCAAAAACAGTATTCAAAAGGTAATACCACAACCACTATACCTCAACCATCACTATTATCATCAACCAGTAACACCACACCCACCATCACCAGCTTCACCCTCATGGTAGCCACCACAATGTTGGCTCACTTACAGTCAACATTTTTAGGTGCATGGCCGATACGAAACCATAAAAGAAAAGGTCGAAGAAAACATCGAGAAAGCTAAAACGAAATTTGAAGAGGCGAAAGAGAAGGCACAAGATAAAGTCGAGAAGATAAAAGGCCAAGCACAAGAATTCAGAAAGAAAATGGAAGGTCAGGTCGAAGAATACGTTGACAAGCTGAACGATACTGTCTTGGACATGAAGAAAACTATCTTAGGTCATGTGGAAACACTCAAGGTACGATGATAGATTATGTTTTCATGTTTAGTACCGACACAAATACGAAAATAACTAAACCAATCCAATCCATATCCACGATTGTTGAGCCCTTGCTAACTTATTTCTTAGAACAAAGCCTCGGAATATAAAGAAACCTTGGAATCGCAAGTCGACGAATACAAACTCAAAGCCAACGAATTGAAATCAACCGTTAGGGAGCGCGTGTTCAAGTTGAAAGACAATATGAAGGACATGCGTGAAACCGTTGCCGGTCAGGTGCAAAATCTTACAGAAAAGGCTGGTATTCAGCTAAACAAGTTGATGGAAAAAGCCAAAGAAATGAAAGGCCAAGCTCAAAAAGAATTTCAAAAGAAAGTCGAGATGCTAAAAGGAAAATTCGAGCAATTGGTGCAACAATATGAGAAATCCTTGGAAGATGCCGTCTCGATGCGGAAGGATGCCGAGGACACTTTGAAAAAAGTTATGGAGCAAATGTCAAGTGGTAGCCAAGATCTGTTCGAGAAGGCAAAAAAGCTCGCAACAGACAACATTGAAATTGCAAAAGGTTACATGGAAAAACTACAAGACACCTTCACGCAGCAATTGGAAAAGTTCACCTGGGAGGTTCGTTTCGCTTGAGAAAACATATGCTTGAAAACGTAAAACATAGAAAATATAAAATATTCCTCGTTATCTCTATGGAAAAGCCTGAAAGGTTGTTCGCTTCATGTCTCGCGACTGCTGCTCTTTATCGCACTGTCCCTTCAAATAATCTATGCATGCTTTGCAGTTATGCCTTACATGTAGAACCTGTGTTATTGCAGAAGGACAGTTATGGCAACGATTTAAGAATTCATTTTTGACACAAGATTGTAATAAGAATGGCATTAAGTAATCTAAGAAAAACAAGTTAGATCATCGGGTTCAGCATTCGTTTTTAATATTTTGTTGGTTTTTTCTTGCAATAGAAACCCGAGAAATTGTCACAAGAGCTCCTGGAAAAAGTTCCTTGTAAGTAAATCCTGTTTTATGTTTCCTGGTTTGTACACCTTCAAAAAATATGACGGGAGACAATGTTTCCATGGTTGTCAACCTTCAGGAAACGTGACTTGGAAACAATGTTTCTTGGTTTGTCCACCTTCAAGAAATATCACTACGAAACAATGTTTCCTGGTTTGTCCACCTTCAGAAAACATGGCTAGGAAACAATGCTTTCTAGTTGTCTACCCTCAGGAAACATGACAACGTTTTCTGCTTTGTTTACCTTCACGAAACAATATTTCCTGTTTGTCCACCTTCACGAGACATGACTATCAATGTTTCATGGTTTGTCCACCTTTAGTAACATGCCGTTTTGTTTTTTAGCTCTGCAATCTAAGAAGGAAGTTTACAAACGATTGAGAAAGAAGCTTCGATCACTGTTGCCAGTTCCAGACGCATTATAAATAACGTTTGGCGGAAGAATGCATATGAACAATAATACTCACTGATTCCGACTACTTATTATAACGGGGTGTTAATAATGAATTTATATATATATTATACTATACATATTATGTTTTCTGTTTTGTAATTTCACCTGGGTTTCTGCAAAACGCCAGACATGAACGGTTGAGGCTTGAAGACATGTTTGTAATGTATACGATTTTGCGACGTTGCGCACAATAATAAATTAATTCACTGTTAACACAATTAACACCACATTGTCTGTGGAAATTATGATTGCATGGTATTTGACATTTTGTGGATTTTTACCTCAAGGCCAGCTCACGCGGTGCGACGTGTGATTCTGATTTTGGCGTACATATGTAATTGAGTGAACGTGTGTAAAGCTACCGGATTTTAAATTGTGGCTGCAGTTAATGGACAGAAATAATGGCGTTAGCAGTAGTTTTCATACGTCAGAATGACAACATCGCATGCAACATGTCGCATCGTGTGAAAAGGGGCTTTAATCATGGAAGAGGGTCCCATGGGGGGGAGGGGGGGGGGTGTCAAATGTAATCTAAAGACTCCAGAGTTGTCAGCTAGAGTTGAACCTGTTAGTGAAATGGCAATGATTTTTGGTTTGTAGATTAACGTTTAGGTAAGTACATTTCTGTAGTTGAATTTCTTAAAATGTTTAAGAGACTGTAAAGTCTGTTTGGCACATCGATTTTGCTCATAACAAAGGACGTATATATAAACACATGTATAAATTTCGTATCTTTTGAACTTCTTCTGAATTGAAGCTCCGTTTTACACTGATTTACGAGCATAACAGACCAGAACAGTGTTAGAAATTTGGTTAGTCTATCATATTTTTAAGTGTTGAAGTTCAAATGCGTTTCGGACTTAAAAGACAGGGCAGAAAATGTTCTTTGAAGAAGAAATACCACGACAATAAATATCATTTGTTATTTATTAGCAATACAAATTATCTTATTTGCTACCATTTACAATATTTAAATATACTCATACAATTATCGTGCTTAATAAATAATTTTAGAAAATCTCGAATACTTTATTCCAGGATACCTTATCTTCATCTTATCGATACGGCTACATCACAGTGAAATATATAAAACGTTCAATTTGTTATTGAGCTAATTGAAAAATCTCAACGACACCAATGGAACTTTCTCGTAATGACGTCAAATGCGGAAACATTAATGTAACGTGAAATTTGATTGGCTCGACATTTCTCCCAGAGCCAATCAAATTCCGTGTAACATTTGATGTCATTATGAGAAAGGTAACATCGCTGCCCTTGATAAAACGAGTAGACCCGAATTCGCCAGAATACGAGGTGCTATTCCGAGGTGTTATCTCCTTTGCATTTTTGTGGTGCGATACATTTTACATCAACATATCAGTTTTTCCTAGGAGTACTCGGTGTAGTTTTCGGTGTAGTTTTCGGAGATAACTTTGAATAATAGTTGCCCATCTCTTGCTTGCTGGACGCTCGCTTTACGCCTTTCAGTTCCAAAATTTCTTGATCAATGTTGCTGATGGAGCTCGAGAGAGGAGGCGGCATTTGAATGTGATTCGTGGTTTCCTCCTGGGCTTTTCGTTTCTCCCGGGCTTGTTGGGCAATCTGGCGGGCGAGCTCCTCCTTGTAGTAGTACTCGAAGTTGCTGACGATGACGGGAACAGGCAAAGCAATTGCCAGCACGCCAGATAAGGCACACATGGCGCCGATAACTTTCCCTAAAACACGTCCAGGTATATTATGCCTCTGAATGTTGCGACAGTGTATCATCACAGAAAAGTAAACATGCAGAAGATCATCTTCAAAGTTTTTTAAGTAAAGTGCCCTAAACAGAAGCAGCTTCTCCCCCGGAAATATAGGGTCTTTTAATATCTCCAGGGGGTGCTTCTGTTTAGGGCCTTGCTGAGTGGTGAACATCACTGAAGATTACCTTCTCTTCTGTAGTATCATACACACGACTTACCTGGGTTGGTCTTGGGTGATACGTCACCATACCCTACGGTTGTCATGGTAACTACTGCCCACCAAAAGGAATGAGGAATGCTGGGAAATTCTTCCTTGTTTTCGCCATTCTCGCAATAATACACGCCACTTGCAAACAAGATCACTCCCATGATCATAAACAGCAGCAACATAAATAACTCGCTTCGACTCGACTTGAGAGTGTGGCCAAGGATGTATAACCTAAACCAATTAGAGATGTATTCTGAATTTAGCTCAATTGTAATCATTTCAAACTAACGTTGTCAGTGTAGGTGCTTTACACAGTGAGGACACAGACTTGATGGAAGTTGTAAATCTTACAGGCTTGATGCAAGTTTGCAATCAAGTTGCATCAAGCCTGTTGGCTTTATCAAGTTGTATCAAGTCTGTTGGCTTCATCAAGTTGCATCAAGTCTCTTGGCTTCATCAAGTTGCATCAAGTCTGTTGGCTTCCTCAAGCTGCATCAAGCCTGTTGGCTTCAAGTTGCATCAAGCTTGTTGTCTTCATCAAGTTGCATCGAGTCTGTGAAAATCAAACTTGCTACAACTTGATATTTGCAGACTTGCTGCAAGTTGTTGAAACAACTTGCATTAAGCATCACGCCGGAGTCTGCACATATCAAGTT
The DNA here is from genome assembly GCA_963855995.1 of Muricea muricata. NCBI lineage: Eukaryota > Metazoa > Cnidaria > Anthozoa > Malacalcyonacea > Plexauridae > Muricea > Muricea muricata. Next base: position 1,333,644 of record OY979729.1, on the reverse strand, counting down.
GCGTCGAGACTAATTTTCACAGATTTGACGCAACTTGATGAAGCCAACAACAGACTTGATGTAACTTGATCACAACCTTGCACCAAGTCGACAAAATCTACACCTTACATCAAGTCTACGGCGTGTCTGATTGTGCACCTATCACACCCATAAGGACCTCGTAAATAAACACGCAAAGAAATAATCAAGTTCATATTACCCTCTTGAATGACGTGTAAGTTTAAAAATGCGTACAACTCTCACAACTCGCAAAACACGCAGAACCTCCAACGCGCCACCCTTGGCGTCGACGCTGTCCATTATAAGTTGAATATAGAAAGGTAAAATGGACAAAACGTCGATGATATTTAACGTGCCTTTCAAAAATGTCAACTTGTTTTTAGCACAGGCGAGTCGAATAATATATTCCAGAGTAAACCAAGCGTTGCACACCGCACTGATCCGAAACCAGACACTCTTCATCTTCTCCAGGGACGGCAGACTCTCGATACAGAAGACCACAATTGATATCAAGATCACTGTAAGCGAGACAATGGCTAGTATCCTAGCAATGAAGGATGACGTGGGCAGCTCGAATGCCTCCCAAACCATTCGTTGGTACTCGTTTTCTGGTCGTTCGTCTATGGTATCTTCTTCCTGAATAGTAAAATAAATAAAAAATAAATAAATGGAAAGCTTTCATTGCATTACTGTACTCACAATTACATCCGCTGCCGGCTGTTGAAAACAACATTAGCGAAAGTATTTAATCTAATTTGTTGATCACGCTTTGTCCGGACGAGATACATACACAGAAAACGTACTATAATAAGGAAAGAAAGAAAAATTACTATGTAGTCCACATGCAGGAGCCAATTCTAAGTGTTTGCTCGATTGATAGTTCTTTCAAAAGAACTTAAAGATTTCCGTACTTTTGCCTCATACTGAAAAACGAACTTTATAATACTAACTGTGATCTTCGAAATAGAGAAACGGATTTGTCTATTTCCAAACCGAATACTGATTTAGACATTTCAAATATAACGGGTCGGGGGTATGGAATAACATCAGAGAATCATCCCAATTCCATCTTCTGCCATGGATACAAACAGCCCTAAAGCCTATTTTCCACTTGGCAAATTTGTTCGTGCGAGGCGGGGCAAGAGCAAGAATTCAGCAAAGTGATTGGCTGCGATTGTCGATTTTCAGTAGAAACTTCTCAATTTTACTCTACCCGTATCCTCCCGTAAAAATTCTCCGGCCGAATGTCCGTGGGTTTTCTCCGGGTACTCCGGTTCCCTCAGGGAAAGTTGAAAGCGTGGGTGAAGAAACATTGGCCCACAGTAATTATTCTGGTGACCTTGTTCTTGTGGCGAAGTTGAATAAAAAACATTAAAACCTCCCCACTGCGTTGTCCAATCATGACCTTTGAGTTTCAACTTATTAGATTCGTCACTGCATAATTGCATAGATGTAACTGCAAAATAAACACTTAAATACAACATGTGAATGGATTTGGGTAAATGACCGATATTTCAAATGCCACTTAATTAACCTCCTTCGCAAAGCACTGTCATACGCTGCATTTTCTTGCAACTCGAGAGGTGAAAAATTGGCAAATATACGCGACTTTATCATCTTCACTGAAACATTTTGCCATTGTATTCTTCACATATTAAACTTTCTTCACTAATTAACATCTCTTACGAGTAGAATTGCGTTGCAAGTTGCAAGGGAATCCAGCGTGTGACGTGTCTCAACAAATGCCTTCCACATGTGACGGTATTTCAACGAATACCTTCCAGTTTTTAAAGTTTTGCATACATACAAGTTTCATTTACCTCCATTTCATCAAATCCGAGAATCTTCTGTGCTTCTTCGCCAATACCAAAGAAGCTGCACTCCTGCATAAAGACGTCTGGGGATAGATTTAACGGTCGTAACAGCGTGCCCTCGGACTGATAGTAATACAAAATCGAGGTGAAACAGCTGCGGTGTCGGTCGAAGAAGTATTCCCCTTTTGCGGAGTCGTAGAAAGGTTCCCGCGTGTCGGCAGAGCCGAGAAGCGTGTTTGGAAATCTTCGAAGAGTCGATTCGTACGTCTGATATTTCTTGCCCGATACATTAATCTTGACGGTGCCGTAGTCCGTTAGCGACGCCGGACACGAGATGAAATTGTCTGCGATGCTTCCGTTGGGGTCAGCCATCTTCGATGTAGCCGAACACACACTTAATGGTCTCTGTACCACTTTTTGCGCGTGTTTTCTTCACGGGTTCCTTTACGATAATCTGAAAATTATATCGAAACATTCTATTTTCAGTCGGAATATATGCTAATTTCTGCACGCACGCGCTCATTAAGTCCATTGTAGTTTGGTGTGCTGGAAAATTCGTTCAATAGCGATTGTTGAGGTTTAACGTCTAACCGCTATGAATAATAGATGCTTTATGAAGTGTTAGCAAGCGAGTTCTGCAAGGTGATGCACAGTAAAAAAATATGTTATAATCAGTCCACCAACAAACACTTCTCTTCCGAGCATCGTCACGTACAGTGTTAATTATTGAAATCAGAGCGAGAATATTCTCAAAAAAAATGCTAAAGCTTCTGAGAACGGGAAAGTAGGGTTTACAAGACTAAAGACTGCGCAACAGAAATTGCCTAATAAGAAATTAAGATAATTTCAAAAAGATGTTCCTATGCATTCAAAAAGTCTGCACAAGAATGTCAAATACTTTAGTGCCAGAATTGCTGCACAACTTCTCTATCTAATATAAGTATAATACATGTGTAAACAACATAAAATTTAACGTAAAATTTGCATCCGAAAGTGGGAGTCCAGCAAACACTGTCTTTTGGCATCCTATTGACACTTCTGTTGGGTTGCATGAAACCTAGGTGAAGTATACTATACTTGATGCATTGGGTGGTTATTTGTAACAAGCGACAATATAGTGTTTTCTATCCTTACACATAATTTCACATAGTGGACAAGTTACAAAATTTTCAGTGCACAAATAATCCCTGTTAGTGTATGGATATGAGGGTACAGGGTAAGGGAGTTGGTACAGGCAGGGTACATGCAGTAAAATGATGTCGTGAAATATTTCCTTTTCAATATAAATACTTGAACAAAGCTTCCACATGTAGTGGAAACAGCTATTGCATGTTTGTGTGAATATATTTTATCCCCTTACCGCGAAGCTTTCTGGTATCGGTAGTCACGCAAACATTTGATCTTAACAGATAACAGTCAGCAAGCAGTAACATGGTCTTCGAATTTTAAGCTTGAAATCTCGCAGGGTTTCAAAAGTTGTATTTGCCTAGACATTTCGCAGAGCATCATCGGTTTGCCTCAGACACCACGACAATATAACGTTTGCCTAAAAGCTAATCACAACTTTGCGATATAAACAACTTTAATATTAATAAGTTGAAACCGTATATTTGGATTCAAATTTCAAAGCATTATTTTCAATTGAATTTTACATAACAGTACTTTCCACCAACTATAATGACCATCGAATTGCAGCGAGAATAGATAATGGATCTGAGCAAGTGTGTAATTAGAAGTGTTTCTATGCAAGCGTCTTTCTTTAAAAAAATCCTGATTATAACAATGTCCTTAAACCGTTTCGAAGCAATGGCAATATGTCAAGCATGAACAGCAATTAAATATAGATTGCAAAGTACAAATGTGTGGTACGATTCTCTCATTAGCTTTGCAGATTATTATTTCCCGCCAAAAACATCTCCATCATATTATAAACAAATCAACCTTCTTTTCTTTTCGAAACTTAGTACGAGCGATTCAACGTTTCTCGTACGGTTTGAATTGTGCATATTTTACCGCCTCGTAATCCAATACGCTTGAAGGTAAAACGTACATCGCGAAAATACAACATATTAGTGATTAAAACTTGCTAAAAATGAAACATATGCGACTTGGCGTCGCATTCCTACAGTCAATTCCTGTCACATATAGCGGTCGCGATTCAAATTGCCTTCAAATAAATCAGCATTTTATATCGCGAAGTCTGCTTAATTTTCACTCTGACAAGACTGGCGTCGCGTAGTTTCAGATCCGCAAACTTTTTATATTTAATAGTCTTTTAAACCAGTTTTTTCCCCTCAAAATTAGCATACTCCATCGTACAGGACCGCGATTTTGAAGTCAAATTGTTTTAATGGCGTGGCGTCGCCCAGGCTTGGACGCCGAGACTTATAAACTAAGGAAAGAAATATGCACTTTCGATTAACTGCCGGCACCTTATTTAAAGAAAACGATAGCTTAAAGTAATCTTTAAGATGACATAACTGCGCGACAATGCAAGTATTTTGCAAATCTCATGCAACTTCAATTTACTTTATATTGATAGAAAAACACGATAAATAACAAGTTTCTCACGTAAATGTTTTTCATGCCAAAGCATCTTTTCAAACTTGTTTGTCACATGGTAAACTTTGACTTTCATAACAACCGAAACAAACTCGGCTATCTATATATCTTCAATATCTGGACTTGTGAACTTAAATTGCAAATTGCATTTCCCCGAGCTTTAAAACGGCGCCAAACAAGATTGATTTGCTCAACTTTAAGCCGATATAATCGTCATGGCGTTTTAATTCATAGGTAGATGATTTGCGACGCGAAACATAGCCCATAAAACGATTAAGAAAATACGAGTTCTGATGAGTGCAAAATCATTAATATAAGCGAACACCTGCGAATTCATATACTTACGCACTTAGATGGCCAAAAACAGCTTCTGAAAAATAATAGCGCCGAATTATGAAATATAATCCGCATTATTAAACACGCGTTTGTGATGAGTTTAAAAAACAATGTTCATACGGCAAATTAGTTGTGTGAAGTAGAACAATTTGATGCACGTTGCGAAAAGCTCATTTGACGTGCCATGCAAGCTTGAAAAGCAAATAATACCTTCATATAGACAATGCATAACCGATCATTAAACAACCTTAAATGTCCTTACAACTATTTGAAGCGATGTCGTGCCGGGGACGTGCAAAAAGTTCGGATAAAAATCGCAAAAATTGCCCTCTATTTCTCGCCTACCTTTTCCTTGCTTCGTCTTGGCTTCAGGACGCTTTCTTTTGATAAAAAAGAGGACAGAATTCGTGTATATTTAATGCACAACTTCAAGCCATAAGATGGAATTCACGATTAAAGATTAATGAAATACAATCCACCGGTTTGGTCGGGGAATAATTTGACTTTCATATATGTCTGTCTCTTCACGCGATATGGTGCCATAAAGCAACTCAAAACATCGTCTCTGTTTTTCAATTGCAGCGAAAACGTTTTGTATGGTAAGTAGGACGTTGCAAACACGCCCGTTTAAAACAGTAATAACCATCGCTTAAAATGTTTGCAAATGGACTTAAATAGGCTTTAATTGAGATTCAGATGAACACAACTTAAAATCTATAGATGTACGTACGTCTATATATATATTTTGGAGTGAGTGAATTCAGGAAATATTGTTTATGAAATATTATATATGTATATATATTGAGTAATTGCTTACGCTATATGCATAAACGATAAATCGACTTCAATAATCAGTGCATGTTGAGTGTACATGAGGTTATAAAAACTGCAAGAGGTAACTACAAGATAAAATAGAATTTTTATCGATAGTTTTCACGTGTTTCAACGCACGCAAATGTAGAAGACTCAAAAATGGCTTTGATGACATTGAAGACATTTGCATTTTAACTAAGGCGGGGTTTTTTTCATTGTCCGCGTTTATTAATAACGCTCTTGTTTGTTATTGGTTGTGTATGCGTGTATATTAAAATTATTTTAGCATCTTTGCGCGATAATGAGCAACGAATTGAAAGCGGTTGGGCTGGGCAATAAATGTGTCCAAACTCTAAAATTAAAAATTCTATCGATTGATTTCTAAGGGCAAACCTCGTATACATCATTTCTGTTCGAAACTTGGTGATCCATGCATAGACGTGCATTTTAGGAATTTATTCTCTGGACATGACAAGTGCTTCTGTCGAGATATTTTATACCCCGCCTCGATTTCAAAAAATTATTTCATGTCAATTTCGCGGATGCTAGTGTTAACAATTTAATCCAGCATTGTTGTCATAGAAACGCTAGATTCTTCTTTCTAAATATCGTATGACCTACTAAGCCGAAAAGTGTATGAAGTCGCCTTAGTTTGCTCCGGTCCACCCGGTCACAGATTAGATGTTCTTCAATACGAGGAGACCAGGGGATGCCCGTTGGTATCCTACATATACCCGAGGGTCGGTTGTACGAAAAGGGAATAGCGCTACCCATCGGATTTTTTTTAAACTTTCTAAACATGTTCAGTAACTGGTAAAACCCATATTAAAGTTCAGCCTTATCGAGTTAAAGTCACTTTTTTATCTCTTGCGAGTTCAATAGTTAGTATCTTTGCTTTGTGCATTTCTGCAGCAGTTGATATTCGTCTTTCCGGTACATGCAACTGGTTCTAACGATCTTCTCGAAAATGTAAGCTTGTTTTATATATACCCAAATGCATTTTTGAAACATTGGTTGCTCAATACCAAAAATAATTGAAGCCTTGAAGGACAATATGATTTAAGACTTAATCTTTGGCTCCTTTAGGTTCACTAAAGACATTTTAGTCAGAAATAATATGCGAAGTAAAATTTAACAGTTTTTAACTTCTGAAAAGTTTTAGCTGTCAATTAAACAGCTGTTATTTTAACTGATAGATACGTTAGCGGATAGATATTTTGGCTAAAGATAGTTTTGAGGTGTTTGATGAAAGCTGATGTATATATGTATCGTTGTAAACTTATTAATTTTTCAACCTTATAATATAGTGAAACATGCCTCGGGATATATGCAATAAGAATATACTGTAGCTTGGCTGTTTATATATATATATATATATATATATATATATATATATATATATATATATATATATATATATATATATATATATATATATATATATATTCATATATATGTTCTGTCTGTATCTTAAACATGCTAACCGCATATATGGCAAAATTCGATTATTCTGAATATGTTTTAGCGTCCCTCCCAACCAGATCTGAATATACTATTAAAACGACGAAGAATTAATAATTGTTTTATTGATCTTTGTAGATCGGCAAACTTTAATTCCTTCATGCAGATATGAACTGTAGTTGTCAATATAATCCCAACTTACCAAATGATCTAAAGTGATTCTGTTAACTTTCTGGCAAGATTGTCCTGGGAGTAACTCTTATCAACGTAACTATATACAGGTCTCATTCGCCAGCAGTCGTGAAGAAGATACAGTAACAGGTAACTGTGTGAGGAGAACATGTAGGCGGAGAACGATTATATACCACTAAATAAATGCGGTGAAGACGAAAGTCGTTAGCTATGCTGTATATATTGCTAGATAATTGCACTGGCTTGGAAACTAATGTCTCGCGTGGCATGCAACAACTCAAAATATTTATATGCAGAACAGTAAACAGAAAACGTGTATGAAAATTTAATTCCCACTAACAAATTATTTCTTTATATCACTAATGTTCCTGCTGCTGTTGTTTCTACTTTTGCCACTACTTTTGCCACTTGATGTAATACAAAAAATGGATATAGAAATTGCCAGTGCCATAAGGAGTTTTTATAGCACAGCTGTAAACTTGAAAAACTCAAAATATTACTACACATTCATGCATATTTGGGCAGTGGACTCAGCCTCATACTGAGGTCGGATGAAGGAAAGGTGAATAGGAGTTTTCCACCGAATAGGCATTTTCTCAAACATTCTAAACATGTTCAATAGCTGGTAAAGCCTAAAATAAAATTCACCACTTTCAAGTTAAAGTTACTTTCATCTTTACGAGTTCAATATCTTTAGTGTTATTAGTGTTATTGCTTTTAACGTCTTTCTGCGCGCGAGTTCAATATCGTTAGTGTTATTGCAGAGCTTTTAATGCCTTTCTTATAGCGTTATCCGCCTTACGTACAACCGACCCGTGTCGTATTAAAGTTAATAGTGTTGACTTTCGTGCAGGTTTAAGAAGCAGCTGGTCCACGTCTATAGGAATTACCATTTTGTTTTGGCTTTTATTGTCGCAAGCTGGCAAACTGGAATATTCTTGCCAGAAAAACAGCCACAATAAACAACATGCACTGCATTTACAACGCTATTTCCATTTCTCATCCTCGTTACATAAAGACAAAACTGATACGAGAATATTTGTAATGTTAATTTTCAGCTTGCCCATTTAGCACGAGTACATGTTAACAAAACACAGTAAAAATATGTTTGTACGTTAAACGGTGCATCGTTCGTTTCAAATTTTATTTACTTCATAAAATATATCAGATGCATGGCTGTATGTCCTGTCAAACGGATGTATAACTAGAGGCAAAAATTTGTATTTTAAAATTCAGACGTGACATAGTCATGTTTTCGATTCCTACGACTAGAGAATTCTGGTGGATTCCGGATTCCCACTAGCAGATTTTACATTTCCACAAGCGGATTCCGAATTCGATTTAGTGGATTCTTGATTCCAACCGGTGAATTACTGCCAATATTGGTGGATTACAGCTTCCACTTGTGGATTGCTACTGGTAAATTTTGTCATGAGATTCTGAATTCTCGGATTTCTTTACACAGGGTGACAAAATCAACATTTATCAGTTCTAATTTTATAATTTTACTTATCTCAAGTCATCGATTACTATTCATCGGCTAACCAATCTTTAGGGTTCTTAAGAACTTCCATCAATCTGTCTTCTTCGCTGCCAGGTGTAGGCTTGTGCATGTATTCCCAGCGAGCATACAGTGGCAGCGACATAAGAATGCTTTCAATTCTAGCACCTGGTGTGTATAGACCAAATTTTGTGCCTCGGTCATAGACGAGATTGAATTCCACGTATCTGCAAAAAGAAAATTTTAGATAGTGCTGCATCTGCTAGATCTGTATATTAGTTGTACACTAATTCTTAATTTATAGTTTTGATAAGCAACTCTCGTCAACTCTCATGCAACTCTTGTTCTCGCTTGACCAGGATATGAGAGTTAAGAAAACTCTCATACAAGCTCTCGCTTCTCAACTCTCGCCAATTTCATGCAACTCTTGTTCTCGTTTGACCAGGACATGACAGTTGAGAAAACTCTCATACAAACTCTCGTTTGTCAACTCTCAACAACTCTTATGCAACTCTTGTTCTCGTTTGACCAGAACATGACAGTTAAGAAAACATTCATGCAAACTCTCGCTTGTCAACCATCATCAACCTTGTCCTTGCTTGACCAAGATATCACAGCTAAGAAAACTCACATACAAATTTTTGTTTTCATTTGACTAGACTGGACTTCGTAGAAACTCTTCCTTGTAAACTCTCATTCACAACCCTCCTCCTGCAACAAGGACTTTATCAACTTACCGTCCTCTTCTCAACTGTTGCCAACGTTTTTGCTCGGCAGTGTACGGATCATTCATATGCTTTTCAACGATGGGAATGTAGGAAGGTACGACAGATTTTGCACAACTTTTGACAAAGTTAAATGCTTCTTCTTGAGATGGCTCATTGATGTCATCAAAAAATATCCCACCAACACCCCGTCTTTCACCTGAAATAGTTTGGGCCACGGAACTGAAGCTTCGAAAAAATCAAACAATTTGCCACGATTCGGTTTCAGTTTGATATCAATGCTTAATCTTAAATGTGGTCATGATTTTTTGGTGTTATTTTGATGATAAGTAAAATTAGATTCATATTAATCTGACACTGCAGAGAACAACGAAAAATTCGTTGTCTCGAGCAGGATATGAATTCGCATCTTTGTCAAGACAAGCGTTAAGTCCGCGTCACGAGAATATTTTGTGCACTTAAATTGGATAAGACTCGCTACCAATCCCAGCTGGCTCGATAGCTCAATTGGTAGAGCGGCATGCTAGAAACCCGAAGATGCGAGTTCGAGACAACGAATTTTTCGTTGTTCTTAGCAGTGTCAGATTAATATGAATCTAGTTTTTCATATCCCCAAGGATGGTTCTGAAATAGAATTGGTGATATGTACTTGATAAAAATGATGCTTGTGCTGTTATTCTGAGTTCTGTATCCGCACAAAGCAAACTATGAAACATAAATGACCACACTGGCAGTCGAAATGCCTGCCAAATGTTCTGAGCAAAACTGTCACATCTTCTGCCATGGTCAAGCATATTTTTAAAACTCAGATTAACATCACAAACATCATAATGCTTCAATTTTTACGATTAAAGTTGCACCCACCTCTAAATTTGACAAAAAAATAATCGTCACACCATTTCTTGAATTTCTGATAATATGTTGAATTGTGCTTGTCACAAGCCTCTTTTAGTGTCCCATGGAAGTGTTTGACGTCCTAAAAACAATTATTACACTATGTTGAACGCAACAGTTCTGACAGGAACGAGGTGCTTGCCAAAAATAAGATTTAACTATATTTAAATAACATTTGTGAAGTCATTAACTATTAACGAGGTTTCAATAAAGCCAATTAAATTACATAACATTACATATATCTTGTAGTACAAGGTGCATATTGTACCTGTTCATCCAGGTAATATGGTGTAAGATCAGTGCCACCACCAAACCACCACGATTTTTTGCCGTCCTCGTCTTGTACCTCAAAGTATCGGTAATTAAAATGAAGTGTCGGCACCATCGGGTTGCGTGGGTGGATGACAGAACTTATACCAGTTGCAAAGAATGGAAGTGAATCGGTGTCTTTTAAACCTTTGAGTTGGTTTCGTTGCTTCATTTGTTGTATGGCAGCTTTTGGTAAGTCACCGTGAACGACAGAGATGTTCACGCCAGCTTTTTCAAATACCTTACCTGGTTAATATATAATTATGCTGTCAAGGATGGTGATTCCAGGGTAAACATCAGAGGTTGAAAATAATTTCTTTCTGGGACCATGGAGACAACAAAAGAGGAGGAGGGAGAAATGGGGAGGAAAAGGAAATGGTGGAGATGAGAGAAGGGAAGCAGGAGAAACGAAAGGGAGGTGGAGGCAGGAGGAGGTAGGCAGAAAAAAAGAGGAAAAGGGAGGAGGGGAGATAAGAGGGAAATGAGGGAAGGTAGGCAAAAAGTGCGGGGGGGGGGAGGTAAAAGATGAAGAAAAATGAGGAGTAAAGGGAAAAGGAGAAAGAAACATGATGGAAGGGAGGGAGGGAAAAGAAAAGAAGGTTGAAAAAGAAGAGGTTGGTGAGAGGAGGAAGTCAGTAGAGGGAGGAGGGGGTAAGGGAAGAAGTAGGAGGAAAAGGGTAGAAAGTTAGGAGAGGAGGAAAGGAGGGAGAATTTTCTTCTGGCATGTCATCGATACTTGCTCAAATACCAATGCTTTCAACTTGTAATGTAAAGGGCAGTTCCAACAATTTCATCCGTTCATGCTTCATTTTGTTAAAACTACAGTACACAAACTTTACCAAATACCATACCATCTTGTATAACGCATGTGATTCCACCACCCCCTGCCTGCCTCTCCCATTTATCCACCGTGAAAGCTGATCCATCCAACCGCACAAGTTCATCACAAAAATTCCTTTGGATTTCCATAATCATCAGTTCCATCTTCGTCCTCATGTCGCCCGCCTCCAGTTTCTCCCGTGGAGTGACTGGGTCAGCCATAAACGAAGTATTTGCCCCCTTTTCTTTGGCAAAAACTGTTGAAAATCTAACGAGACATAAAGTCCCACTTGTTGCAGAGGCTAAAGCAACGAATTTTCCGATTGTATACAAGCGTTCTCTTAACAATGAGGCCATTTTGTGAAAACTTTTAGTACTTTTGAACCTGATTTACTGCACGAAGTGTAAATGAGTGTAAATTAGAATTCAATAATTTAATTTTCATTTTCATATGAAATTTTTATCTTCTAAAATGGAAGGATGCACAAATTTCCCAACGCTAATTTTCAATCTTCCACAAGGTGATCGGAAAAATACGAATGACTACGACAGTTGCCGACTATGTGAAGCTGCTGACTTTCACGTTGAAAACAGCGCTGGCGCAATCCATCTCTCTCTTTTTAGGCCAGTTCAAAACACAGAACGGTGAGGAAATGTAAAGAGTTTAGAATCAAATGTAATCTAGCAGCAAAGAAAAAGCTTTCCGAACTTTTTCGCTGTTGCCGATTATTTTAGATACATGCTCTTACAATGTGCATAAGTAGATTTTCTATATGATTGTTTTTTGAAAGAAAATTTGCCCTGGTATCTTTGGTAATTATTCATAACTTGATCCCATGAATTGCCAGTATTGGTCTCAATGTTTCTTTGAAACTGGCAAGAAAAAAACACGATGGAGATTTGATCTCAGCTAGTTATATCACCTGCTCAATGTTATATTTCTAGTGTAATCATACGTTTTGTGACTGAGTTATTGTATAGTAAAATAAAATCGAGTAAACTAGTCACTGAAGGCACAAGTTGTGATCCAATACTTTATATTAGCAATTACACAAGCATTTTGAGAAATATAAAGTATAGTAAACACAACGCATTATATAACGCAGTGTGATATGTTTCCGAAGAAATTTGAAAAACTCCATTTAGATGGCAAAGGAACGTGAATCGAGAAATGAGCCCCTGACTAAGGGAATCGGCAGGTATAGCCGCTCGGCTATGTACAAAAAACGTGCCTTGTACAAACGCAAGAAGACAGGAGTTAAGAAAGAAGTAAAAGAGGTCGTAAAGACTAAAGTGAAAGAAATTGGTGGAGATAAAAATGGAGGAACAAGAACTGTCCCAGTGCAACGAGAGGTAACAATGAATCACGAGTAGAAAGTAGAAAAGAAGTGAATCATAGAGTAGAGAGTAAAACAGAATTGAATCACAGAGTAGAGAATAAAATGTCCCTCTGTTCTGTGACAACTATACCTGAGCTGGTAATGTCCATCTCTGGAATCGTATAAACATCCCAACATTTATCAATGTCATATGATTGCTAATTGTTAAAAACAAGTGACAATTTCTGCCTCCATTTTGTCATAGCAAGTAAATGGCAAGTAAATGAAGTGCCAAGAACAACCTCCACAATGAAGAGTAGTATATCATAAATGTATTTTTGTTCTAGCCTCGGTACTACCCCACAGAAGACTCCCGTAAAAAGCTGCCCAACCGCAAGAAGGTCAGGCCGACCCGGTTACGAAGCTCCCTAACACCAGGAACTGTCGTCATTTTGTTGGCTGGCCGACATCAAGGCAAAGTATGTCTAAACATTCTGTTTCAACAAGAGATCTTTTTGTCTTTCTCAAGGATTGCTTAATGTGTGTAGGTCTGTCTTAGAATGACTTAGAACAATTTAAATAACATTCATAAACTTTTCTGTTTTATAGAGAGTTGTGTTTCTGAAACAACTCCCCAGTGGTCTGTTGCTAGTCACCGGTCCCTACAAACTGAATGCAGTTCCTCTCCGTCGAGTCCCGCAATCCTATGTGATTGCAACACAAACAAAAATTGACATCAGTGGTGTGAACTTGCCTGAACGTCTTGATGATGATTACTTCAAACGAGAGAAGAGGCAACGGAAACGAACAGAGGAAATGTTTAAGGAAGCAGAAGAGGTGAGAGCATGAGAAAACATTGGGGGGGGGGGGTCGGACAGGGATATTAAGGACAGTATGGATATCAGGGTTCAAATTAGCTGCTTGCTATTCACAATTCTCTTGCAAGCACAAAGTCATCTGTTTTGAAATTTACATTTTAAGGTTAATTTTCACAATCTCTTTCATTTATGTTCCACTATAGTATAAGTAATTTTGCAAAAAATGAACAAGTTTTACCTCAAATTTGGTTGCAAATTGTATCAAAACATGAATGTACATAATTTAGTGTTTTTGCAAGCTGCGTTTCCACATTTTCAAACATTGACATTTTCCTAACAAGGAAGTTTGCAATTCCCCCCCCCCCCCCAATTTGAAACCTGGCTTTTAGGGGAAAGTAATTTGTTGAAAAAATCTGTTAATAAAGGTCTATGTGATTGGTTACTTCAAAACTTTCATCAGAGTAAAGTTTGGTTGTTACAGGAATTGTATATTGTGAATTAGGTCTAACGAGAAACTATCTTTTCTCTGCAGGAAAGGACAGTGAGTGACGAGCGCAAGGAAGACCAGAAAGCTGTTGACGAGCAGCTAACTCCATTAATATCAAACGAAGCTCATTTGACCAAGTACCTCAAGACTTTGTTCAGTTTGAGGAAAGGACAATATCCCCACGAAATGATCTTCTAATTTGTACAAGATTTAATGCGTGTAATAAAATCTTGCCAAACACTTATGTCAATGGTTGTTCTTTAACTAGATATAGGGTAAATTTCTAAGGGCAAACTACTCTTATTTTTGAGTGGAAATCATACACATGACAGAAGTCTATAGCCAGGAACAGAATTCATTAACTCTTGGTCACAAAATAGAAATAAAAAGAAAGGTCACTCCAGTCGGAATCTTTGAAGTTTGTGTTCCCACGCATGTCGCATTACGCATGTTCATTATGCAGGTTCTGGCCAGTCAATTGCATTTTCCGGCCAATAGGAACGCTGAACTGGTTGTTCTGCAGTTATTCTGGCCAGAAACTGCATGAAAATAGAGGGACATGTAGCACTGCTGAGTGGCCTTTCTGTGTATTTTCTATACTGTGGCTGGGTGCTCCCGCAGGAAGGCGAACCTAGGGGTACGAAGTAGGTCTTTGCGATACGGGTACCGTGTTTTGGACATTTCACAGCGGGTCAGCTGGCTTATTCATCCACATTACATGATGAATGACGCATTTCGCTTCCTGCTCTGTTTTCTGTTTCCTACTTGAGTGTAATTTCCTACTAATAACGCCCAAATGAAGATAGATATAGCCTTAAAGAAATAGTTGGAGAAAATGATGCTTGCTTTTCATACAAAAAATCTATTAAATAATTTAGTTTCCATTCTGTAAATATATTAGTTCATATTTATCACACATTGATCCCTTAAAGTAATGTGAAAACGGTCAAAATTTCCATACGATGTGTCAAGTCGAATTGACAGATGTGCAAGACAAACACATTAATAGTAGCTTTCAATTAGTTTTCCATTAGTGTCTTATAGGATAACAAATTATACGAATAAAGAACTGAAATTGGATTTACGTTAAGGCTGCGTTATTTAAAGAGTAGGCGTCTACAGGGAATTATTATTTACACATATATTTTCAAAACCGAATCTGGTTTTTCGATCGAAATTTTTGGCGTACATTTACTCGAGGTAAGGCTGGCTGTATAATCTGTTTCTTTTAATATCTAGTTTCTTTATAACAAGGGTTATAATATTCCCTTGATATTGCTACGTTTTGTCTCATTTTAAACAACTTGCACTATCAAAGTTCCTGTGATCACAACAGGACTTAGCATGGCAAATTGTTGGTTTTGAAGAATTTCTGAGAAATTGTCGAGCAAACTAAATGCAAGATTTCCAACCAACAACTTAGAATTCATATTCAGGCTTTAAGCTTAATCAACTTAATCATGTGATCACTAAAAGGCCGGTATTATAAACTAGGCGTCGGGTTTGTACGACAGATGGATAGTGATTTCTTAGACTGCCGCAGAAAGACATAAAAAGCAATGATCCTAAGGATGCTGAACTCGCAAGAGATAAAAAATGACTTTAACTAAAAAATACTGAACTTTAATATAGGTTTTAATAATAATAATAATAATAATAATAATAATAATAATAATAATAATAATAATAATAATAATAATAATAATAATAATAATAATAATAATGGTTTATTCACAGTATATCCATTACAGAATGGCTCTTCACCTGTAAAACTATCTACATTAAAATATATAACAATCTATCTTAGCGAGAATTACGAATTTAAAAAGAATGTTAATCCGATTACATTACAAATTGGAATCATTCACTATTTTTAAGATATTCTTTTATACAATGACAAAAAGATCTATAATTGTTAATATTCCTGATTTCTACAGGAAGCTTGTTAAAAGTAGCTGCAGCTGAGTCTTGAAAAGCTCCTGACTCCTTGAACCAGAAACTGAACATGTTCAGAAAGTTTGAAAGAGTCACAATCCGGTGGATAGCACTGTTCACCTTTTGTACAACCCCGCGCATTAGGATCCGTCGTGGATAGCTTTATATATCATGACTACCAAACGAAATATTTTCCCCAACTGAAACTTCTAGTAAGGTCAAGCCTTCTTGCTTTAGTGCTTTTAACCGGAAATCCTAGCAATATTTGTATAGTTGACACAGTTGGTAACTCAAATGTTTGTGTTGTACCTTGGATGGCTTTAAATGTCATTCTTAAGATTTGTTGCATTCAGGTAAAATAAAATTTGATACAGTTTCGTCCGAGTATTTATAGTGAAAGTTTCAGAAAATCCATGGTAATCCACCAGAAATTTGGCACTGCACAGTCTTAAAACAGGGAGAGACAGTCAGTCCGAAGATTTGATAGAGCGAAAAAGCCCCTTGTAAATGTGACTGACATAAATTTTACATAATTTGAGTGAAAACAAGTGTGCTATTTGTGTATGCCTGTGGGAAATCCAAAAGTTTGTTTTGGTTTGTTAAAATTACCGGATGAGCTGTCCAGTTGGCTAGGGAAGTGAAATCATAACTTGAAATCATAACTTATGAAAACAGCGCTAACATTGCATTTCTTCAAGTGGAATTGGAAAAACATTAATCTCTTCGTTGTCTGAATTATTAAGATTAGTACTTGAGAAATTAAATTTTAATAAAATGTTATCCCAATGATAGGAAATTTGGTATGCATACTGATCTGTATAATTTTGAGTGATAGAAGACTGTTCACTATAGTTACTTAACTTCCTCTAACTTTTTAACTTTCTCGTTGCAACAGCACAAATAACAGTTAGTAGGACTTACATTCAGTATTAAAAAGGATTAAGGGGTGGCTTTCAGAAAGAACAGTTTGGAACTGATTAAGCTTTACTGTACTAATATAGTTTAGGTTCCTCCTGCAGTAACGTATGATCGATCCAGGGATCAATAAGAGATGAACCTCACTGTACCTCTAGGAAGAACACTTTAGAGTTGCCAGAGCTGTAACCAGTATAAATAAAATTTGCTTAATTTTGGTTTCCTCCTGTAGCGACAGTAGATCAATAAGAGATTATCAATAGATCAATAAAAAATAATCCTAGGAAGAAGGGCTTGAAACTAAGAAACTGATAGAGCTATCAAGTGTAAATAAAGTTATAGTTTAGTTTAGATCTCCTCCTTTAGTAACACTGGATTAATAAGACATAATCCTTGGAAGAACTTTGAGAAAAAATTAGGAGAAAAAATTAGAATTGATAGAGCTATCCAGTATAAATATATACTTAGTTTAGCAAGGATCTTTTCCTGTAGTAATACTGGATCAATATTGGGCTAGGAATGACCTTCCCTGGATCATTCAAGGAGAACAGTTTAGAACTGTATACAATATAAACTAATATAATAAAACTAAACACTACAAGGCCATTTCTCATTCACGAAAGTCATCCTAATTAAAAGCACAGGATGCATATATTAATGCACTAACAAATACTAATTGCTGAAATTGAGGAAGATCGATTTTAATCAATGCATTAAAACATTTCCGTCTAGTTTCATTAGGAAATATCGGACCGTTAAAGCTGTCACTTGTGGCATGTTTTAAATCATAAACTCAAACACAGGGTACAGACTGGACTCTTAGACGTGTATTGAAATTAAAAGAATAGCCGTATATGATTTGCATGAGATTATAATGGTTTCGCAAAAACTATAACAGATACTTAAGCTTTTTCAACAATTTCGTTGCTTAAAAAATACGACTGCGCATGCACTTGACGATTTTTGCTCAGTGTGGAATTCATTCTAGGTCGGCATTTTAGCGCAGCCCAAAGCTTTTATGCAGGGGACCACTTCAAAGTTATACTTTTTGTAGTTTATGGATAAAAGAATAGTTTCATACATAATTGTAATTTTTGTTCTTCACAGGTTGAAGAATTTAGCTTTTTTCATACATAATTGTAATTTTTGCTCTCTCACAGGTTGAAGAATTTAGCTTTGTTCATGAAATGTACAAAGTTGTTTGATATTTTCGACTTATCCACCGTTTCAGCTGTAAACGCCTTTGATGCAACCGACCTATGAGTTATGAAAAACCGCGATAAGCGAGTCCAGATAACAAGAGTCCATGCATTTCATGCAAGGGCCTCTTAATATCGGGCTCAGCGTATATATACAAGCCATTTGTTTACTTCCGTTTCAGTTCGTCGCTCTCAACAAGCGTGCGAAACAGTCAACGGTGTATTATTGTAAAGGCATCTAGGTCAACCCTATCGTCAACACATTACAACAAGACGACAACAATTTTGAAAGGTAAGCAGCATAAATTCTGTCCTTGCAATAAGTTGTTTCGAATTGGCTTTGAATACTACCATCATTGGGAATAGAGTTGGGCGGGAGGGGAAATGGATTTTGATGCAGGTCAACTCAGTAACGTAATTCATTTGGACCATTCAGACTTAAAGTTTCAATTAGGTTCACACCACAATATGCAGTTATATACTGACACATAATAGTCACATACTGACATAGTTTAAGAAGAATTTGTTAGCACAATGCTTCTGTTGTTTAAAGGCGTATAAATATGCTATGCAGAGCTCAATTTGACTCGTTGGAAGATGGAAGAAAAAATGGACATATAGAGCGATCACTATAGAAATATAGACTTATCTAGAACAGGAAAGGTTATAACTTACTACACTTGATATGAGATATACTTGTAAAACTATGACAACAGTCTACAGTGGGACAATAGACGACCGATCTTCGGAATGCGGGAGATGGGATGCGCAGCAAAACTTTTTAGTTCTTTATCTGACTTTTCATGTAAAGAGGTCTTTTAAGTTTTTTTAAAACTGGGCTTGCATAAAAAATACTTGCTAGTCTTTTTCAAACTTCTAAACGAGACAACAAGGTTAGTTGATGAGGGGACGAAAAAATACAACGAATTTTGGATTGACGCTATTAAATTTTCGCACGACTCGTGCGCAATACTTTTCCGTTGACCTTTGTTTCGGTGAACTGGCAGTCTCATACGACACTTGCGGTTACAATACTACGCTTGCCGTCACGGTGCAGGTACACAGCATTCTGACGTGCCCCTACGCGAAGTGCAATTGCGTACGCCGTATAAACAAACACTTTGGCGATGTTTTTTTCAACGTTTGTCGTTTATTCTAGCGGCAGCGATGACAAGAGATATCGTCTTTCTGATTTAGTTATTTATTTAACTTCACCACAACTGAGAGCAGGGTCACCACAATAATGTGAGACACTTACTGTGGTTCCCCCAGCCAACCGACCCTGTCCACGTTCCCTGTGGGAGGAAACCGGAGTTCCCCCGAGAAAACCCACACCATTTGGCAATTATGCTCTTTTCGCACGAGAACTCGGTTCGAGTTACATTGACAAGATCCTGAAAATCAAACCCACGGCCTCATGTTCGTGACCGAAGACCATGAATTTTTATCATGTCGTAGGAAATATGGGCGCTAAATAATGCAAACGAATAGTTATCAACAAATCCGTACTGCCAGAGGGCCGAAATTTGGAAGTTTTATGACTCAAAACGTTTAACGCGAGAATTCGTTGGGTGAATAACGAAAATTTCAACTTTTCACTTTTTTTAAACTCCATATTTTGAATTCCGCAATGTAAAATTCCGTCTAACCTTGCGCAATAGCATTTCAATATCGATCTAAAACATCCCTATAACTACGTGCACGTGCGTAAATGCAGGTCTTAAAAACGTTCTAGCGGTGTTTCACAAGGACCTAATTTGGGCCCACTTCAGTTTTCTTTGACAATAGCGCACTTGTCTTCGCTCATTAACAGAAGGAAATATCAATACTTGCAAAATTTAATAGACATGATGGATTATGGGGAACGATTTATCATTTATTTGCCCGGTTAAATGAGGTTTTATACCGCGAAAAAGCTCTTGATTACTATAATCCAAATTCCCTGGGGCAAAATTGATGATACAATTATTAAGCACGTATTTCAAACCTTTCTACATGGATTGATATTTCTTATGACCTTAGCTGCTTCTAATATTGACTTTCGTACAAATAAACAGCATCGTTTTGCGTTCACACCAATTTAACAGTATACTGCCCTGTTATACTAATAACGTGGTTATATTTTTACGTCTTTAAACATATCTTGCGCTTGTTTTGAACAACAGAAATAACAGTAAAATACGACAACAAAAAAACAGCTACTTTGTTTTCTTTTGGCGACGCGCAGCGACTTCAAAGATTTCTAGAAGGGTTCGTCATTAAGCAACACTGATAACACATTGTTGATTTTCGTCCTGAAAAGGCTAATCAACTACACGTACGGAAATTTCTCGTGGTTCTATAGCACAGTTGTTTTACACTGCCAATTAGCTAGAAAAAAATTCAAATTTATCAAAAAAGATACATGTTAAATATTTATTGCACTTTTAATAACAAGGACAGTTGTTGATAGTGGTTTCAATTCTTTAGCAGCACGCAGAAAAAATGGAATGTTTAATATATTAATATTTCAATTAAGGTTTGCGCTAAATTCATATAAATCTAAATCTATTCAGATTAATACGAGTTTAGTATTTCTTATCTTTAACCGAGATCGATAGATCTAAAATAGTTGGAGCAAAATTTCACGCCAATATACTTATACCTTATAAAAGTTTGAAATAATCAAAAAGAGATTGAAATAACTCATTAAATCCAGCTGATGTGTTGCAAATTAAAATTAGAAAGTAGTTATAGCAATATATCCTCTTCCCCTATCATCACCCATGATAAACGAGTGAAAATTTACATCAATTAAAAAATGTTCTATTATTTATAGATGCGAGTTTCTCGCGTTGGCGTGAAGTGTGCCATTTGTATATTAACGCTTGGAAGAAAGTTCTGAGCTAAATTGCCCACCTGCAGCGCCAAAAACGTGGCCATGTATAATATATATAGTATGCATACATATACAAACTTCTATGTATGTATTGATTATTTCAAGCTAGAGTTGCTAAAACATGTCCAGAGTTGGGATTTTTTACTTTTGTGTAATGTTTTTATTGCGAACAAAGCTTTTGCATGAAATACAGCCGAGCAGAAGGCGATCGAGCACTTGGATTTTTAATGCAACAGGCCCGCTTGTGTCAAGCTGACATTATACATAAAAGTCAAAACTCCCAATTCTAGAAATATTTTTCCCAATGGACCTTTAACTTTTTAGACGAAATTTTGAAAGCAAAAATCGAAATTTGAAAAAATATTACCACAGCTTGAACAGCATACTAAACATAGTAAAATTGCAAAGTTTGGTTGTAAAATGTTGTAAACTATAGAAAATATAGCCTTGCGGAGTTGGCAAATTTTCTGTGGTTTTGTATTATCCGTGAAAAATGAATACCCAAGGGTATCAACTGGGTATTATTTTCCACCCGCAATACAAATGTATATAAAATTTGTCAAATTCGCAATGGGCCATATTTTCCATATTTTAGAACATTTCACAACCAAACTTCGCAATTTTACTAAGTTTAGGATGCTCTTTCAAGACGTGGTAATATTTTTGCCTGTTTTAAAATTTCGTCTAAAAGGTTAATTAAAGGTCCCTGATATTTCTCTGCTTAGATAACGTGTGATGATGGCTTACAAATCAACGTTGTTGAATTTGTTATTCCTGGGTGTGATGATGATCGCTCTAGTCTCCGCCAGACGGAGGTTTGCAACGCCACAAGAAATGGTACGATAGAATTCTTGAAATTTATACTGGAGTCAGAAAGAACTGGGGTGATGGCTTTAAAGCCACGACTGTTAGCAAAATATTGTATTTCTTCAGAGATTGGTTCTTCAAAAGCCATTTAGCTTCACCCTGGGTTAATATAACACAACATTTCTCAACAGCTTACTCACAAACTTGGTGTCATGCGTCCAATATAGCTCGCGGTACGCCCTTGACAGAAACACTCAAACTGGATAACCAGGTCAAATTAATAGCGGCCTGTGGTGTAAAAATGATATAAATACAGGGTCCTGAAGGTGGCGGAGGGGTCCTATTTTCAAATGGCAGTCAATCACTGCAGTTCCAACTGTGCCCGAATTTTGACTAAATTCGTTGTCTTACTCTTATATAATCTCACTTTTTGGCCAACGAATCCAACATAAATCAAAATCTTATTCGATGCTACTGTGCTTTTGTATTATATGTCAATAAAGTTGATTCGTTTGTACAAGCTGTCGACCATTTCATTATTACTTTTCAGAAACTGTTCTGCGGCCGCGTGTATAACACATCGTGTAATGATGACAATGAATGTCAATGCGACTATCGACCAGCGAGGCTTATCTGTAATTACAAGGGAGTTTGCAATCAAATCACCATTATCGACATCATGAAGAGAATGAGGGTATGGAAACACGTCTATCATAAAACTGAACGGACTATATCTGATATTCTTTTCTCTAAGCTATTCATCGCCCATCTTGGCTTCACCTAAACGTCGGTCCAGTACTTATAGAGTCCAACATTACACGCAATCAAATCCTAATCACACTACGGGATCTTATGCTTTACAATGGAGACACTGCTAAAAACACAACAAACCATTTCCCAACACTGGAGTTGAAGCTAGCAACGAACTACAACTTTTATCATGACACTTCACATAGAGTTAAACCCCACGCATAAGAACCTACATTTTAAGAACCTTTCAGGGCGCCGTAGATTTGTCGCAGAACAGGCAAATTTGACTCTGTTAAAGACTGCATGTGTATTTTTCCACAGGAATCTGTCCGTTTCCACCGTATAAAGAGACAAACACTGCCTTCTAACAAGACCAATATGCTACAACTATATAAGAACCTGTTTAGGCTAACTTGAAGATTTCGTTTCTTATACACGGGGTTTAACACATTTTTAAATCTACAGTATTCATGCTTCTTAAGATGTCCTAAATATTTGGAGTTCGTTTTTCACTTTACTCATTATGTGTCTTGAATTTCTTCCAGTGTCCCAAAATCTTCAAGAAGCGTTGCGGATCTAACAAAGACTGTAGTTCTTGCCCAGGAATGGTTTGTGAAGACCGCGAATGCGTGAATCAGAAACATATCATCACATGATTCCTGTTAACTGTTCTGTATTATACTTTTGGCCCTACATCATGTATACATAATTATGACATTGTTATGATTGTGCGAAATGTTTCGCTTTGTTCTATTAAATAATATGGCAAATAAAGTGTGATTTTGTTTGATATTGTTTTCACACGATAGTTGAGTAGCTATTTCTGTGCTATCTTGTCATAGATATCTCATATACACTAGATAGCGCATCTGCATATCAAAAAGTGAAGCCAAAAATCTCAGCGGTATCCTCTCATAACAATAGGCGGCGGCCATATTGGTCGTTCCCACTCATCATAAAAATGCTACGGAGAACACTATACCTTTCTGCATTTGTGTATTAAATACTTTTTAGCTGCATGAAAGAGGACTTATTGTCAACTTTGTCCGTTTCCGCAATACAAAATACACAAATTATCATGCTCCGTGTCAACTCTATGGGAAAGACCAGCGCCTGCGATCTGGCTTCAATTTTCGCCAGCCCACAGTGTGGGATGCACCATCTAGTGTATGTGAGATATCTGTGTATCTTGTGCGCTATTATAAACTTTGAACGCAATTATACCATGGAAGTTTTTGTTCTCGTTTCACCAGGACATTAGAGTTGAGAAAACTCTCATACAAACTCTCTTGTCAACTCTCGTCAACTTTTATCCAACTCTTGTTCTCGTTTGACCAGGACATGAAAGTTAAGAAAATTCTCACACAAACTCTGGTTTCTTCCGATTTATCAACTCTCATGCAACTTTTGTTCATGTTCAACCAGCAAACAAGAAAACCCCCATGGAAACTCGCGTTTCTCAACTCTCATGTCACACTCTCGTACTCGTTTGATAGTAGAGAAAACGCCAGCTCATTGCCCAAACTAAATGCAAGATTTAACATATTATTTACAAGCATTCATTCGCGACATAACTGGGATCCTTACAATTTACAAAACTATACACAAAATCGGACACGAAAATCATTCGAGCTACTAAGCTATACGTTACGAGGTTTGCCGTCGTTAACTGTGACAGGTGCTATTTTGCATTAATTAATATGCACAAATTTTGAAATGAGAAAGAAAACAAGAAGACAAACGCAAACGAAGTATATACTATAAAAAAAACCTAGTCCATGTAATCTTTGTAGTTTATTGATTCCCTTAATTTCCCTGATTTGCGGCCACAGCAGAAATTTAGCATACAGATATACTTGTTTTCATTATTTACGTTCGTCAACTGTGTTTCGAGTCGCCTGCAGTATATAGTAATATAAATGTAGAAATACTAACGGATGTCCTTCAATTATAGTTAAATTATATATTATTTACGAAGCCTATGCATCGACGTATTTTATAATCTACCTTACTCTACCAAAAGCGTTAGGGTTAACTACAACAAATACTGCTTATTTGAACTCAACGTCAATGTATATTAACATGGAACAACCAATGTCCAAAGAAATCCGTTACGAAATTATATGAACATATTCCACTAAGGCAAAGATACAGTTAATACACAGAGCTCGATTAGAAAGGTCTTCAAATACACTCCCATAAAAAAGCGTTGTTTTTAAGTATAAGATATAATTATGTACAGACGTATTTGTCCAAGTCGCGGATAAAAGTATCCAAATCATATTTCAAAGGGAATGTTTTTCATTTACAGTACTCGATAAGTGTTCGATGTGTCTTCGTTGAAGAAATCAATTGCGAGGAAGGAGATAAACGTACACACGAAGTGTACAGGAGGGACGTAAGCGAAGGCGTCAATCCACCACATACCGACTGCGCAGCCAGCGAACGTGAACGGCTGCAGCAAGAGGAATATAAGAAATACGGTAGCCCAATCACGCTCGCCTTTCTTCTTCAGACCACGGGGCTTGTCCCAGTAATCTAGGATCATTGGCGAGAGCAAAGCTGCCCACAGCGAAGCTATTGCTCCAAGGCCATACACGACAGACAAAGATATAAGCCAATCTTGTTCAATAGCCATGCTCAACTTCTCGACGGCCCTCGCTGAGTACGAAGCAGTAAATTCTACCTCTCTGATTAAACTTCCAAAAGCAGTCCGGAAGCTCAACAATATATGGCTTTCGAAGTCTTTTTTTACTTCGATATGTTTTAACTTGGAGACTCCGAAGTAGTATTTTCTTAGGCCTTCGCTTCCGATGAGATTATTCTCGCGTCACCACGTTGTCATAGCGATGGCATGTGTAACTCATTACTAATTCGCTTTGATATGGGGTTAGCTTAGTGACAAGCGACCGCTAACGGGTGGTGTTTGAGAACTGCGGTTTTATATAACCTTGTTCGTTCAGATTCTACGGGTCACAGGACCTTCGAGCACATATCAGGCATCGTGTTATGGAATATTGAAGATCTTGCATGAAAGGGCGATGTAAAAAAGCTGTGTTCTCTGTATAACATTGTTTATAATGTAGTCTTTATCTATTGATGTTTCACGTTTTCATGTTTGACAAGCGCGAACAAGCAACGCCGCGACAGCCTACGATCAGGCTTAATTCCTATTGCTATCACTGATGCGACAACATTTATGACGAATAGTTTGTTTTTTGGCTTTTAAAATGATGTCGAAAAACATTAATATCTCTTGATAAATCATAACGACACATGTGACATATATGGATTCAGGTACCTTGAAGCAACTTTATTCAACCACTGTTTGCCATCAAAACCACTAAAAACATGAGATATAGATATTGTTTTAACATGGAAGGAATACAAATTAAATGCAACGACAGTTTGAAATATTTTGTCTTACTATTTCCCGCCGATTCATGAGCTCCCAATCATCATCGTCCGAATTTTCCTAACATTCAAAACAAAGAGATGAAATCATTTTAATTCTAATTTATACTGGATAGCTCTATCAGTTCTATAATGTTCTTCCTAGAGGTTCAGTAAGGATCATCTCTTATTGATCCAGTGTTATTACA
Organism: Muricea muricata; assembly: GCA_963855995.1. Lineage (NCBI taxonomy): Eukaryota > Metazoa > Cnidaria > Anthozoa > Malacalcyonacea > Plexauridae > Muricea > Muricea muricata. The sequence continues at coordinate 1,307,508 of OY979729.1, read as the reverse complement.
GAAGGAAACTTAAACTTAACTAACTTTATTTAATATACTGGATAGCTCTATCAGTTCTATACTGTTCTTCCTAGAGGTTCAGTAAGGATCATCTCTTATTGATCTAGTGTTACTACAGGAAGAGACCTAAACTAAACTGACTTTATTACACTGGATAGCTCCATAAGTTAAAAACTGGTCTCCCCAGAGGTTTAGTGAGGATCATCTCTTAGTAGAAATAGCTCTTTACCTCCGAACTTCCAGCTATCATGTTTTCTTCTTCTATCGCCACAAGATCATCAGGACTGTCATTAATTGTACCAGTAGTCACACTTTCTACACGATGTATTCCTTGAATAGCCCGACTGTTTCCAGGACACATACTAAAAAAGAGAATGCTCAACTTGTCATGTTACGGCTGCAAAAATTGCGCTTCTATCATATGAAGTTCTAAAATGTTCTTCCAGTAAGGATCATCTCTTATCGACCAGTGTTACTACAAGAGGAAACCTTAACTTAAACTGACTTTATTACAAAGATTTCCTGCAGCAACACTGAATAGATAAGACATGTTCCTTACTGGATCTCTAAGAAAAATAGTCCAGAACTGATAAAGCTATCCAGTGTAAAAAAGTCAGTTTAGTTTAAGTCTCCTTCTGTAGTAACACTGGATCGATAAGAGATGATCCTTACTAGACCTCTAGGAAGAGCAGTTTAGAACTGATAGAGCTATCCAGTATAAATAAAGTTAGTTTAGTTTAGTTTTCCTCCTGTAGTAACACTGGATCAATAAGAGATGATCCTTACTGGACCTCTAGGAAGAGCATTTTAGAACTGATAGAGCTATCCAGTATAAATAAAGTTAGTTTAGTTTAGTTTTCCTTCTGTAGCAACACTGGGTCAATAAGAGATATCCTTAGTGGACCTCTAGGAAGAATAGTTCAGAACTGATAGAGCTATCCAGTATAACAGTTGTACTCACCTTATTGCGATACTATACTGATCCACGGCCTCCTGGTATTCACCTAATGCAGCAAGATTCTCGCCAAGAAGAACGTGAAGATTAGCACTTCTGATGTGAGACAAATGCTTCTTTAATCTACAGAAATACAAAAGAGGATGGGGTTAGTATTATGGAAATCTTGGCTGTAAATTGAGGTTATAATCACAGTATAGCCATTGTTAAACGCGCTTTGACTCTACGAAACAAATTGGATTTTTTGAGATAATCTTTGCTGGAAGAACAGTTTAGAACTGATAGAGTTATCCATTATAATTAAAGTTAGTTTAGTCCAGGTTTTCTCCTGTACTAGCACTGGAACAATAAGAAATGATCCTTACTGGATATCTAGGAAAAATAGTGTAGAACTGAGAGAGCTATCCAGTATAAATAAAGTCAGTACACTAACCATGTAGCGACATACTTACAGCTCAATTGCTTCTTTATGGTTCTTTTCTTTGGTGCGAATCTCAGCCAAATCGTAGACAGCATCGGCAAATGTTGGGTCTTGAACGACCGCTTTCTCTAGCATCTGTTTAGCCTGAAATACATACAGAGCTTAATCAACCATTGCATTATTATAGATCAATGTGGACAACTGAGAAAACAGATCGCCATTTTGCTCTTCACAAGGCAATTAGACTTTTGAAAATGTCAAATTAAAATTTTGTGCATAAAAGTTTTGGCAAAGATTGTATCTTCACAATGTACGAGGGATACTTCAAGTATTAGTAGGGAGGCATCGTTTTCTGGCATTTACTGGTTCGTAAATTCTTTCATTAAATATCATGATATACCATGCATATCGCCAACTAAATGCGGATATGACAAAATAGGCCTTCTGTAGATAGACGTGATACTGCACAAAACGCTAAGTCCCTTTGCAAGGAAATCAGAGTACCCAAAAACACTTCAAATATTGAGTGGATCTTCTATCGTTTAAAACATAATTTTATATCCCTTACTTTTTCCTGTGTCTGACTTTCCTTGGATAAAACCATCCCTAGAAGCTTTATATGAAGGAAAGAAAAACAACTTGAGTTCCTAACTTTTAAGTTACATTTTTACATTGTCTATGCGACGAAATTTCCCCCCAGTGTATTATGGTGTCAGTGCAAATAGAATGTATATTAACTTGTTAACTTCTTTTTTAATATAATTTTGGTACTGTGATCTCACAAGTATCATATTTGCATATCTCGAGATATGAACAAGTTAATGAATTTCTACAAAAGAAATTATCTGAGGGGTGAGATTTGTTGCATAGTCACTTTAAAGAAAGGGTCGCTAGACTCGCTACCAACTCATACTAGAGGTTGCATGGTTATAACAATGAATGACAATGAACTATAGAAATTGGTTTTCTAAACAACGAATCATAAGCAATGATGACTTTTGTTTCCAAAGGCCAATTACAAAGCATGATCATTTTAGAATGGTATTTACCCTAAAGAAAGTAGAACTGTCATAAAACAAGTAATTTTGATCCAGGTTTTGACAACCATAACTGCGTGGAGAGCAACGAAAACCCTCCAACTGCATTGTAAACTCTGCCATAAGAAGTTCGCCCGTCAATATCTAACCTTACACCACTGAGCTTAAAGGGATGCAGTACGCTGTTTTCGCAGGGATATGTGTCGTGTTTTTACCACAATCTTACCAGTAGAGTCCTTGCACTGGTACCAAGGCATTTATGAACATTTTTAGCCACAACCAACGCTTCCTTGTATCTGTTAGCGCTGAGGTAGCATTCAATTAAACCTAAAAAAATACGATACTGGTTAAAGCAATGAAGTAAAAATCCTAGAATAGCGAAACTAAGTTTACTTTATAGCTCACTACCACCAGATAGTTTAACCAAGTCATTGTGAAAGACTAGAGAACGGTGATAGGATTACAATCAAACTATGGTGCTATGGTCAGAAATGAGGTTACCATGGAAGCAAGCGGTATTTGTCGTTCGACTCACCACTCGTCAACTGCCTTGAAACCAGGTACTCAAAATTCGGCCAGCCAAGCCCTGGGTCATGAAAAACTAGATTCATATTAATCTGACACTGCGGAGAACAACGAAAAATTCGTTGTCTCAAACGGGATTTCAACTCGCATCTTCGGGTTTCAAGATCGCCGCTCAACCAATCGAGTCAACTGGGATTGGTAGGGAGTCTTATCCATTTTAAGTGCACGAAATATTTTTGTGACGACGTAACCGTGTGTTAGCATAAAGTTTGAAGGTGAGTTCCGAGTAGCTTGTTTCTCAGTTTGAAAATATTCTTCTTCTTCTTCAGAAATCTTGACTGAATGAATTGTAGTTTTGGTATCCGATGTTTTGATATGAACAAATGCGTAGAAACACAGTAGCTAAAACAGCGCTGAGCAACGGCTCCATGAAGAATAACGCGTACTTAGTAGGACTTTCAAAATTGGACACTTGATAAGGTTACACTTCTGTGAACTTCAGATACCTTTGTTTCCATTATAGTTGAAAGGCGAGAGTCGTATTACTTCACGGTAATGGTCGATTGCTTCATTCTTGCGCTTCACTGTTAAAAGAAGCGAACCTTGGGAAGAAAATAGAGCAGGGATTAGCCAGGGATTAAGATTGACATTTCTATACCAGCGCTGGGATTAGATTTGGATTTGTCGCACCGTTCGATGAGTTCACTTGTAAACAGTACACAAAATATAGGATCTTTCACTACCTAAAACGATAAAACAGAACTTAACCCTTCGTCGGCAAGTTAGTAGTGAATTCGACGTTTCGAGTGCTCCAAAGGGCAAATTGTGTTTTATCGTCTCAGGTAGAGAAAGAACGTATATCTTTATCCTTCACTACCTGCACTGACAACGTTAGTTCTTGTTGTAAGTACCGGTAGGCTTATTTCTTTCATATATATTTGCATTTAGTTGATCGTTAGTCGGTTTTCTTTGATGTATCGCGGACACTAACTCTGATAATTAGCTGAAACTTGTGAAGAAATCTTGACTTAAAATCTTGAAAGTCGATAAATGTTTGTTGGAAAAGCTCCTCAAAAATATATACTATGTGAGATAGAGACCTCGAAAGTTGAAATCTAGGATGGTGTGTGTCCTCGCGCAGAACTTTAATATGACATAAATCTCATCTCGGTATTCTTTTACACGGTCCACTTTTTGTAAACGAGATGTTTTTGCGCAAATCAACATTTGCGGACAGGGTTGACGACATTAAATCAAGTTTTATGCACATTAACACCACAGCAATGCCCTCGTGTACCTCAACCTCCCTCCTCACCCCCCCCCCCCTAAAACGTGTAGAATTTACCCTTTGTCAGCAAAGCCTGGATGTTTTGATTATCAATGTTGTGAGCCTAAAACACAAATATGTCTTGTTAATAAGGTCATATTACACAATGGGGTTTTTCTACAAGGACAAAAACACGCAAATTACAGCAGGTCTGCTGCAGGCTTGTTACCTTGCAGTCATCAAGCCGATATCAGAATGCGTTCACATCGCTTGCTCCGGCTTGATGACAAGTCTGCTGCAAGTTGTCAACAACCTTGATGCAAGTTGATTGTCAAGAATTTTTATCCACAAGCTTGTTGATGAAAAATTGTTGAAACAACTTGCAGCAAGTCTGCAAATATCAAGTTGCATCAAGTTTGATTCACACAGATTGGCGTGACTTAATGAAGTCAACAGACTTGACGCAACTCTATGAAAAACTTACATCAAGACGGTAAAATGCACAACTTGCAACAAGACTGTGGCATACTTGGTTTTGTGTGCTTTACCGGCACTGGTAACGCTAAGTAAGCCAAGGAGTAATCACCTTTTGCGAGAAGTATATGGCTTTGGTCTTTTTATTAGCGACCGATGAGGAATGTGCCATTGCAATCCACGGCTCAGGTCGTTCTTCGCTGATCCCAATGAGATGTTCAGCTAAACTAAAAGATAAACATCTTTTAATCACTGACCAATGACAAAGATCATATTGATTGATTGATTAAAAATAACAGGTGGTCCTTCTCATCCCTCGAACTCGAGATCAGTACACAGATATTGTATGGTTATTTGCGTATTGCTCAATGCATTGTATTGTGGGATAGCCGAGGAATAAGTGACTTAATCCACTAACGTTAGGCTTTAACAATGCAAGGGCTTTGAAAAAAAGGGGGGTAATCTCTTCGAAAGTTTATTGACTCTCTTTAGGACAGCACTTTTCAGCTTAGGTTAGCGTCATTATTTTACGAGGTTAGAACGTGACAGCGTTATGGATACTAATGCCCCTCGGTTGTCCTATATTTTAGAGAAGGAGAAAAGTAGAAAACCCGGAGATCCGGAGAAAAACCCTCGAGGCACAGGAGAGATCAACTGCGGGAACTCAACACACATGTAATACCAAATATACACCTGATTTGGTTTCACCGTCGTGAGAGGCACAGAGAGGGCTAAGCGTTTGCGCCACCCGTGCACATGCATGTACCTCTCAACAAAATACCGACAATGCTCTCTTCACACTGAGAAATATTAATATCTTTAGGAAATGATCTTATCCAGTCATTGCTTAACTTTAGTTGTGAATTCCTACGAAAAGTCGGAACCAGTAAAAACCTTACACGAAAGTGGCGGAACCAAGACCTTGACGTTTTGTCACAAGACTTCGACTATCTCATTACAAATCAAATTCCTGTCCAGACATGAAACCAAGTGGTCAATACTGGGAAACCTATACGGAATACATCATTTGCCATAACTGCTTCCAAACGTGAAGGCTCATTTCCCTCTACTATACACAGGTATGTATGGACAATTTAAAGACAAAATTTTAGATCTAAATCTTTAATTTTTAATATGTGGCAGCGCTATTCAAGTATATAGTTATTGCTGGGAAGATTGTAGTGAGAAAAGGTAGAAGACGACAAAAGGGAATAAATTCGTGTCGTACTGTAGACATCTAGGAGTGTTTGGCACAATAGGAACATATACAGTAACCAAATAATTTGGAAGACATGCGTAATTTGCTTGTTTGTCCCTGTTTATTTCGTTCAATATTCAATACAATAAAGTTTAACTAGTTTTATTTGTATGGATTAATCATTGTCCGCTGCATAGCGAACATGGCTTTTGGCATAGCTGCAGTATAATATCAACCTCTTCTGTATGTAACATACTAAATGCTTGTTTGGGCGGTCAATCACAGCGGGTATTGTTGATCAGAATAAAAAATAATACGAAATTCAGTCTTGCAAACCATTTTTAACTTTAAAATGAAACGTCTTTATTCGCGGAAATCGTTGAGTGTTAAAATAAATTCTGTGAAACCGATACGCATTACGTCATTTGCCATGCACAACTGCTCTCAAAAGTAAAGGCTTACTTCCTTCTACGACGGCACGAGTATGTATCGATAATATACAGACAGAATTTTAGATCTAACCTTTAATTTTTAATTAAATTAAGGTATTGCTATTTATACGTAAATAGTTACTGTCGGGAAGACTATCTGAGAGCAATGAGAAGACGATTAAAGAGTGATCATATTTATGGCAGAGTTAACCACCAATTTATAAGATTCAATGCTGTCCAGGAAAATACAGTTAAAATGACCATTATTTATTGGAAGTGAAGACAAAAATTTAGGAGGGGTGCAAATGGCAACCCTCCCCCCTTGCACCGCCACTGCATATCAATAACCTAACACCCTCCATTGATATTTCGATATGTCCTATCATTGATCTAACAACCTTTAATAGTGATCTAGGCATGTCATATATATCTTTAATCCAACGGCATATGCTAAAACCTGGCCGATACACAGTGGGCGATGTTATTCATGAATAAGTATGCTTACCATTAGAGGATGTTAGCCTGCTAGGTTATTGATACGACATATGTAGATCAGAGTTTGAGGTTATTAATCAATGATATGACATTCCTATTACCATTAGAGAAACTAGTTTCACAGCATTAGAGGGAGTAAGTTTTTCCTATAAACTGCCAGACGTCTGTTGGTCTTTTCCACGTTGATCTATCCGTCCTCAAATGGAATCTAGGCACTATATCATTGATCTAACACCTTCTACCACTAAACTATATGTATGCCATATTAATAACCTAAGATTCTCTAATCGTAATCCAGGCATGCACAATCATTGATCTAACACCCTCTAACACTAATTGACGTATGTTATATCAATAACCTATCATCCTCAAATGGTAATCTAGGCATGTCATATCATTGAACTAATACCCTCTGATACCGATCTAGCAGCCTCTTACTGTAATGTAGGCATGCCATATCATTATTGATCTAACACTAATCTATGTATGTCATATCAATAATCTAACATGCTCTAAAGGTAATCTAGGCATGCCATATCATTGATCTAAAACTCTCTAATACTGATCTATGTATGTCATATCAATAATCTAGCTAGCACCCTATAATGGTAATCCTGGTATGCTATGTCTTATCATTGATATAGCACCCTCTAAAGCAGTTTCTAGGCATGTTATAACAATGACCTAACATCCTCTAATGGTTATTTATGCATGTCATACAAATGTTCCAAGACCCGGTACATACGCATGTCATATCATTGACCTAACATCTTAACTTCTAAAACTGATCTACGTATGTCGTATCAGTAACCTAGCACTCTTTAATGGTAATCTGGGAATATAAATGTTGTATGCTTGTACTGAGGGAATTGTGATGTTTTGTTCTGTGGCAATTTAAATTATGAAATGAATGTAATTCCGACACTATATTATATTACGACAGTAATTATACACAAGTTTGAATTAAACTGTAATTGCGCTTGTAAATATAATGCCATATCTTAAAATCTGCTGAAGATGAATCTGATTTGATTCGAAATATACAGTTTAATTCAAACTTGTGTATAATTAATATGCACTCCTCATTCGGAATTACATTCATTTTATATTTGCTGAAATTATCTGCCGAAAAAATAATTTAAATTACTTTTGGTAATTTTTCAACAATTTTTGGTATATTTTAGTAATTAGAAAATTTCGGTTATTACTACGGTAATTTTTGAGAATTTTGGTAATTTCAGTAATTCATTTAAAATTGTTACTTCTACTTCAACCTTGTGGCCTGATTTGAGTAAGGATGTTCTTACAGTCTCATTTACCTTTATAATGTCATTCTAAAGTCCAAGTCCGAGGTCTGAATCCTATTTAGAAATGTTTCAATAATGATGCAAAATTGGCATTCAGGTGGGAGGGGGGGGGGATTTTTTTTGCCTTTTGATAATTGTCCACCCGTTTTGGTAATTTTTTTCACAGAATTTATTGCCTCTGAAAAGACCTGGATTTCGATCACAACAGCCCGGTTCCCATGCCCTGCACTCCTGTGCCCACTGCCCAATCAATAATCTGTGATGACGCGTGCAGAGCAGGCTGTGATAATTCCGCAGTTTTAAAATTTATTTGCATTTTACTTACGGATCTTTTTATGCACTTAAGGTGGTCTAGGAAAAAATTCGCGATACTTTTCATTTTTTGAGAAAGGAAAAAATGGGTTATATATAGTGTACTTAATAACGTCCCTGCGCAATTAAACACAAAATATACACGTACAACAAAGAAATCGTGCTAAGTTGTCATTTCTCTGGGGAAAGCTATGACTTTCCTGGAGCATACAAAAGTATACGATTCGTTGGCTTTATTGTTCTGTTTTTCAAGAGCATTGTGTTGTATTCTTGTACATAAATTATTCTAATGAATGCATAAAACTTTAAAGCTGTTTTTCTCAAATTCGCATTTCCAAACTGTGGGGCATTCTTATAACGCCAATTCTTAATGATTTCGGCTAAAATTTTCAGTGTGCATCTAAACGAAATGTAAACGAAATCCCTCCCTGCATTTGTGTATTAAAACAATCATATATACTAGAATAATGTTTATTCTTAGATTCGTAACCGATACAGCTAATGGCCAGGAAGACAGGTGGAGAGTGGAAGAGCATAGTTTATTTTGACCCTTATTCTGATTCAGAAGAAGGAAGCGATTATCATATTGATGATGAACAGCTGTTGGAAATGATGGAAGAAATCATTGATAAAAGCGAATATATTGAGAAAATTTGGGTTTATAAGAGACCGCTTTCCTCTTGGCAGCTGACCCAGCTGCTATTTCACCATCAGTTTGTTGTGCTTGAAACATCTGACTGGTGGTGGTCTATCGAAAAGAATGGTGAAGGGATCACCATTCAGAGAAGCACGGAATTATTATATGTTAAAGATTACTACAGAAGGACCAAACGAATAACACCGATAGTGGAAGTATACTCTGATCAAGGTACAAAGAAGATGAAGGACGTAATCAAATTTTTGTATGAAGAGGACGAACTGCACAGAAGATACCATTTTACAGATGAAAACTGTAAAGATTTTGCCAAGAGAATCTTTGACCAGTTTGCAAGAGCAAAATGTCTCTAGTTAACGTGAGATTTTATTTGTATAAAATCACATATATTTTTGTACCACAGAGGCTAAAAAGATCCTATCAAACCGCTTATAGACGATTCAATAAGATTTGCAAATCCTTCACTGCATGCATGTGTATAATTTTAAAGTTGATTTATAACATTTACAATGTTGACTTTTTTTTTTACAATGTTGACTTAACGTTTTAGTATATACGAGTGAGAAGTGTGCAAAAAGTTCTTTGCCTAGCAGCAGGTAGACATTCGCTTGAGGGGGCTCTCTATATTTTTGATAATGTGGAAAATGCATAAATTGGATCAAACCTTTGAATACATGTTGCTTCTTTGAAATAAAAAAATTATATAGAGCAATGATCAATTAGTTTAGAAATTGGTCACAGAAATGACGTGTCACCGTTGCTATGGCAAAAACGACACTTCAGGATGCCCGATATTTTTGCTTTTAACACACTTAATTTCAAAACGCCTGGTTGGTAGAGTATGCTCTACTATTTTACTATTGGGATATAAAAAGGAGACATAGTTTGAACATTCAGTGTGACGATGGATATATGTGTAATGAAAATTAGATAATTAGACAAGATAATAATTTGATAAAATAACCACCATTCCACAGATTATTAAAGTAAATTCCTCGATGTAATTATAGACCTTGTATGGTGATGATAGAAAACCAAATTCTTTATAATCTCTTATGTATATGAATGTAACTGTGCTGTGGAAATAGAGGTTGATACAAAACTCTGATGTTTTAAGTTGTACTTAATCTGAGTGGATAGTGATGGCCACATCCACAAACCTGACACTAGTAACCCCTTTTTATTTTAGTAAACATTTTCTTCTCGTACAATAGACTATCTGTTCCGTGGGTAGGGGGAAATTATGCGATTCTCTCGATAATTTTGTACATGATTGCTGTATGAATGATTCAATGGTCATTTAAGCTTATTCTTGCTATAAGAAGTTATATGTCTCTTTTTTCTTACCTCTAAGCCATTTCTAGTGTGGCTTAAACATACCCACAATTGTGAACTTTAATGATAATATTGTCATTTACTACGTCAATATGACGTAATAAACTGCGTAGAAGATTTAGATTAGGTTTGGTGCTTCAAATGACAAAATTCAAAATTGATCATTTGAAAGAATATTGGGAAGATTTTTACCATTTGCAAAGCAATTTTAAATTTTTGTCTACCTAGCACATAACATTTTCAATTGAAACACGAATAAAACATCAATTTTAGAGTGCAGTGAGTGCAATGCTTATATAGCCCTGGTTTAAGAGCGGTTGTCTAATACTCAGTAAAGACGTGTAAAATGACAAAAATTAAAATCCTTTAAACTTGTCAGAAAGTAGGCCTATATGAAGTATTAATGTTTTGAAAGTTTTATCTCGATCGGATAAATATTTACGGAGAGAGACGTTGACATTTTATCTCGCAGGCGACTTTCCGCGGTTTTTAGAGGTCATTTAACGGCATTAACAAAATCGCTTATTTTTGCATGATAATGGCATATTCCAACGAAATTTACAGACATTTCTTTAAAAAGTAAATATTTTACAGATTTTCTTAATGTTTTTTATTTCCGAACCTCTTTATTATAGACCATTCCAGGTAGCGAATATCCCTACTTGTACATCGATTCAGACAAAAAATGTATATCCAGGTCGAAGAAGTATTTTTGTGTTTTGATACTGATGAAATAAAATTTTGGGGCAACTCAGATTTGAATTTTTAACGAGCTTTTTCGTAACCCCTATTTGACACGGATAACCGTATCTTTACATAATCAACGTTCAGCCATGTAGTTCAATAAATAATCAAATAGTTCGACGAAGAAATATTAATATCTTTAGGAAATGATCTTATCCAGTCATTGCAATAAAAAACCTTACACGAAAGCAAGACCTTGACCTTTTGTCACAAGACTTCGACTATCTCATTACAAATCAAATTCCTGTCCAGACAAGAAACAACCAGTGAGACCATATATGCAAATTTTTTACTAAAGCTGCTTAGATTTGGTGGGACCACACCCTCCTGTTCTAAATGTTGCAAATCTTTAAAGCAGGGGGGAATATGCAAGCCTATCCAACTGGATCTGGTAAAAAAGTATGCCAGATATGGTCACAAAGAACCCAACATACGTGGCAATAAAACGACGAACGAGGAAGTGAAATACGTCTGTTGTTAGAAACGATTCTTACAGCTGGAAATTTCAACAAAATTCTTACGCAAATCAACGAGAACAAAGCCTGTACACACATATATCTGCATGGCTGTTTATATTTTCATTGCAAACTGGTTAAAGACAGAATAAACTTTGCCGTATTTTGAAACGAACATTAAATATGGCGTCAAAGTATTCACTCGGATATGACGACGAAAGATTCGAGTCGATGGTGGATCAAAATTTCCACTGTCTGGTTTGTTACAACGTATTGAAAGATCCTGTGATGTGCAGGAGAAATCAGCACTATTTTTGCCGCGGCTGTATCACGGAACATCTTCGCAGGAATTCGCATACATGCCCAACATGCGCTGACGAGCTGACTGTCGACACATTGGGCGAAGTTCCAAGAATTGTGAAGACTTATTTAAACGAACGTAAAATTCGTTGTGATTATGAAGGCAGAGGATGTCGAGAACTCGTACAGCTGCAGAATTTAAACCGACATGTCGCGGAATGCGGGTTCAGCCCAGTTGTTTGCGGAAATCAAGGCTGTGGTCAGACAATCAATAAAAGAGATCGTACATATCACGAGAGTGAACTGTGTCAATTTAGAAAATTGAAGTGTCACAACTGTGAAGAAATCAGCAAGATGATGGCGGGTTTGGACACGAAAGTCACAGATCTCGACACGAAAATCAACACGAATATAGCGCACAGTAAAACGGAAATGAAAAATATGAACACGAAACTAAACATCATGGGCACGGAAATAGCGAATCTGAGCGCAAAAATGGGGCAAACGGACACGAAAACGGGAAACATGAACACGAAGATAGCAAACTTGCAAGAGAACGTGGAAGCGAGGTTCGAAGCAGTCAATAATGAGGTGAGAGGAATGAGAACGAGTTTAAATGAAATGAAAGATGGCTTTGATCACTTGAAAGAAGCAGTACTCGAGAAGATAGAGAGCAAAGATAGAAAGCAGGAGGAAATCACAAGAGATGTAAGTGCAGCAGAGAGTGGCGGGAGAGAAAATCAACATATACTTGTTGCTGGTGATTGGGAGACAAACTCGGTAGAAATATTTAACTATCCTCAGAGATTGTGGTCTTTATTAAAGCCCATACCACAGCAACGTGGTGGCGCATCTTCATTTGTTCACAATAATCATGTGACTTTAGCGGGAGGTTACTGTGATGGTCGCTCTGTTGATGACATGATTCAAATGAACATTCATTTAGTCCCTGACCTCACAACTAACTGGAGTGGTTTTGCTGCCAAACTTCCTGCTAGAATATTTGTACACAGCAGTGTAGTGTACAAGGATAGCTTGTTTGTTACTGGAGGTTTTAATCTAGATCAAAATGTCTACTTTGACTGTATTCATGAAGTCAAATTGAAACCACCTTACACAGTTAAACTGCTGTCCAAGATGCCTGAACCAAGAGGTCGTCACAGCACAGTCTTGTGTGATGATAGTATTTTCATTTTTGGGGGAAAGAAGACACGGAGCAGTAAAGACATCCTCAGCAGTGTGTTACGCTATGACATCAAGAACAATGAATGTCAACAGTTACCAGAACTTCCTTATCCAGTGAGTGCAATGGCAACAATAAAGTGGGGTGAGAATGCCGTGATCATTGGTGGGGCTGACAAGGATGATAAAGCATTAAACAAGGTTATCATTTATAACATGAAGACTGGAAACAGTCATATGTTGCCTCCCATGTTACACAAGAGATATGGATGTACTGCTGTTGTTATTGAGAACACAATTGTAGTATTGGGAGGGAAAGATGAGAATTTGAGTGTCTTGAAGTCAGTTGAAGGTTTCAGTTTTGACTGTTACACATGGGAGGTCCTTTTGCAGGTCCTTTTTGAAAATCATGTAATATGAAAAAGTTTCCTGATTAAATATTATTACTACTACTATGGAGGAACTTCCTGACATGAAGGAACCCAGATGGTTTGCCACAGCTACTGTTATCTAGACATGATTGTGCATGTCATGAATTACACTTTGCATAGATTGACCCAACCATCAGGATTATATTCCAGAATAGTATCTACAACAAAAGTCTTACAAACAGACTTTGTTGGAAATATAAACATTTGCTCTTTAATTCTATACTCACATTTTATATCAAGTTAAAGCAGATCAGAGACATCTGAAGCATAGATTAAATAGACAAAAATAGGAGAAAAATTTTAAAGCCAACAAAAAAATTTTGAGACCTCTTTCTACTTTACTAACTGATCTCTATATACAACTGTATTTTAAAGCGCATTTGGTACTGATCTCTAAAATATAACTGATTTAAAAAGCAAATAAAGCACCTGGGTACGAGACTACCACAAACACCATACTAACACTGTTATTTCAATATAAACCAGGACACAAATTATTGATGGTGATATTTCTACTCAATTTTATTCTCACTGCTGTTACCCTAAAATCTGGTTTTTACTGTCAAACTTTCTGTGGGGCATGTTTCCATGCAAAAATTCTGTACATAAGTTTTGAAGAATTTCTAAGAATTTCAAATTTTCAAGGAATACAATTTAGCCATGTAAAATTCTTGCTGTGGTCATAACTGACCCCAACTGCTGATGAAGTTTCAACACCCTGTGTAACATTGTTTATCCTCATATGTACATACCTATCAACCTCCTGTTTGTCACCATCCTGTGCTAGCAGTCCAGCATAAATATCCATGCCTTGAAGACAACATTCATCAAGGGAACGAACCTGCACAATTAATTAATGAACAATTAGCTTATAAGAGATGATGTACAATTTATGAGCTGTGAATAACAAATAATCAGAGTGGACACTAAATTATTTCATTTTTGGGTGGGGATATAAACCAGCCCCTCCTCACTTGATCCCAAAAAATATTTAACCCTCCCCCTACCCCGCCCACCTTAGTTGTGCATATTTGAATTTTGCAGTAAATTTTTAACATGATGCATATGTCTAGCAAGCACAATAGAGAGAGCTCTCATAATAATATTGACATCAAACATAGAAAAACTGATTGTTACATTAAATTTGATGGGTTTGGTTAATATTATTCCCTTGTCCAATCAAATAGCATGCACCATCACTAGTTATGAGTTCTAAAGAGACCCAACTGTTAACATTTTTTGCCATTGACCTTGCTGAGCATGATGACCCTAGATTCCCCCTTTCCCAAAGCAAGCAGTGGTACATACCATCTAGTGTACCCCTTTACCAAACCAAACAAAAATATGATAATCAAATTCAGACATGTTAAAAAAGATCTTCAACATTCTGAGTCAATGACTTCATACGCACCCGTTTGTAGATTGCCTTAGCATTGTTTGAATCACCCAACTGCCAATGACATTCAGCAAGCAAACACAGAACATCAGTGTTGTCTCGCAGATGCTGGAACAAATAAAAAGGGTCAGAGAGTGTGTCTGCCCGCAAGCTTTTATAAATCTTGGAGAGTCAAGAAAAACTGTCTAGAAAGAAAGATTGGGGAGGTTAGCTGTGGGGGGATTTACTGGCTGTGCCTAATTTCTATGTCACAGACGTTACATTTCAAAGCCAAAGTTGTTCACTTGAAGTTTATGCTCATATTTTTTTTATAAAAGTAGACAATCACAATAACTGCTCAAGATATTCAATCTGCATATTGAATTAATTGTGCATTATTTTGGTTTAATTGACAATTGGTGTACCTGAGTTTCGAGAGACTTAAACTGCTGTGCAGCCTCTAAAAAGTGGAATAAAACAAGTCGTATTTACTATACAGACTTACAGTCACGTAAACAACAAGAAAGAGATATTCCTGATCAATAGGTACTTGCTTACTTGTAAATTTTGATGTTGTTTTTAGGGAATATGCTTTTAGCCAAGTCAATAGCCTACATCAAATTTAATATTTTTCATACGTTAATTCAACTTACAATGAAATATAATTGTCAATCATTGGATGAGGTCAAGCAAACTATCATGATTTGTCAGTGGCAAGAAGATCAATTATTTGCCAATCCCAAAGGCAGAGAACCAAGAACCAAGTACAATAATTGTTTTATCATTCTCTCACAAAGTTTCTTGTAAGACTTTGTAACTAGGAACAAGCTTTTAACACAAACCTTTTAAATGTTCAGCAAAACGAGCAGCTATTGTTTACAACTTTTGAAAGCAATGCTCATGCTCAGACTGTTATTTGTACGCAGTTATTTGCAGGTATATTAACCAATCAGAATTTAGAATGCATATGAAGAGAATGATGATACAAGATGCTGATACAAGATGGATTTCTGAGATGCATCAGACAGGGAACAGTATGTGTTAGCCATCTGGCATTGACAAAGTATTTTAGTAAAAGTACTAGTTTACCATTCAAGATTTCCAATTGCAGGAAGACAGACAGTCATTAATGAGTTTACTTCAGTAGCAGATTGTCCAAGTTCCAACAAACCCATTGCTGCTTCCAATGCTAGTGGACATGACCTATATTGATGATAATAAAGAAAATAAAAAGCAAAGAACAAGACCCGGGAAAGAAAGCTGTTATCAAGTTTTATAACTTACCTTAATACATCTTTATAACAAGCAATAGCAGGCCTACAAATTTGAACAAATATATTAATAAATATTATTAATAAAATATGCATGAAATCTTGCGATGAAACAAACAATTAGACATGAGACATCAAACCTTTCGACGCCCAATTTGTGATACAGTTTTGCAAGGCACATTGTAATCTGTGGAGTCCTTTGCTTCGGTGGAATATCATCTAGCTGTCAATAACAAAAAGGTTTTCATAATACCTAAAAAATGTTGTTTTTCGTTCTTATACCAAACACAAATAACACATTTGACATGTCTTACTGTTTTTTGGGCACTTTTGTAGTCTTTGAGTTTCATTTGACAAAGATAAATCTTATATCGAATGTCAACCTCAGACATAACCGGCTGAAATCAGACATCAAACATCATCATGGATTATGTGTGATTATATTTATAAGACAACATTCACCTATGATAACAGCAGAGTTTGAAAAAAACATAAAACTCTAATTTTATTTGGGGGTTTTGTTCATGTGATATGCAAAGCCTAGGGAGCCCTAGGTAGGACGAAGAGCTGGAGCTGGCAGATCACAGCTTATTTCCAAGCAAGTTTTCAAAACTGTAGCTAAAAGCTTGATGCACAAAGTACAGGAAATCACATTTCCAAGGTTTGTAGCTTTTTAATTTTCCTTCACCTCTAGATCGCTTGCGACTTTGGTGATAGTCCATTACTCCCTTACTTTAAACTATGCTCTATGGTCCATGAGCTGCAAAGCATATACTGGTTTTCACTGGCAAAGTGTTGTATGCTGGCATCGTATGGACAGGGTCTT
>OY979729.1:0-90312 GCA_963855995.1 Muricea muricata | reverse complement strand
GTATGCCTTATTTCATGAAAAATATCGTTTTGAGTCATTCAAACTCATTTTTGTAAGTTTTAAGAATTTCACCCTTGTCTAAGTCCCAATCCATGATTTGGTTTGTGGGGAAGTCTGGTGTGAAATATGGTAACTTCTCAAAATGGCTTTAAATCACTTGAAACTTCGCAAAAATGATCGCGTAAGCCTTCTTTCACGAAAAAAATCGTTTTAAGCCGGTCAAACTCATTTTTGTAAGTTTTCAGAATTTCGCCCTTGTCTAAGTCCCAATCCATGATTTGGTTTGTGGGGAAGTCTGGTGTGAAATATGGTAACTTGTCAAAATGGCTTGAAATCACATGAAACTTTTCAAAAATGATTGCGTATGCCTTTTTTGATGAAAAATATCGTTTTGAGCCATTCAAACTCATTTTTGTAAGTTTTCAGAATTTCACCCTTGTTTAAGTCCCAATCCATGATTTGGTTTGTGGGGAAGTCTGGTGTGAAATATGGTAACTTGTCAAAATGGCTTTAAATCACTTGAAACTTTGCAAAAATGATCGCGTATGCCTTCTTTCATGAAAAAAATCGTTTTGAGCCATTCAAACTCATTTTTCTAAGTTTTCAGAATTTCCCCTTGTCTAAGTCCCAATCCATAATTTGGTTTGTATGGAAGTCTGGTGTGAAATATGGTAACTTGTCAAAATGGCTTTAAATCACTTGAAACTTTTCAAAAATGATCGCGTATGGCTTTTTTCATGAAAAATATCGTTTTTAGCCGGTCAAACTCATTTTTGTAAGTTTTCAGAATTTCACCCTTGTCTAAGTCCCAATCCAAGATTTGGTTTGTGGGGAAGTCTGGTGTGAAATATGGTTACTTGTCAAAATGGCTTTAAATCACTTGAAACTTTTCAAAAATGATCGCGTATGCCTTATTTCATGAAAAATATCGTTTTGAGCCATTCAAACTCATTTTTGTAAGTTTTAAGAATTTCACCCTTTTCTAAGTCCCAATCCATGGTTTGGTTTGTAGGGAAGTCTGGTGTGAAATATGGTAACTTTTCAAAATGGCTTTAAATCACTTGAAACTTTTCAAAAATGATCGCGTATGGCTTTTTTCATGAAAAATATCGTTTTTAGCCAGTCAAACTCATTTTTGTAAGTTTTCAGAATTTCACCCTTGTCTAAGTTTCAATCCAAGATTTGGTTTGTGGGGAAGTCTGGTGTGAAATATGGTAACTTGTCAAAATGGCTTTAAATCACTTGAAACTTTGCAAAAATGATCGCGTATGCCTTCTTTAATGAAAAATATCGTTTTGAGGCATTCAAACTCGTTTTTGTAAGTTTTCAGAATTTCACCCTTGTCTAAGTCCCAATCCATGATTTGGTTTGTGGGGAAGTCTGGTGTGAAATATGGTAACTTGTCAAAATGGCTTTAAATCACTTGAAACTTTGCAAAAATGATCGCGTATGCCTTCTTTCATGAAAAATATCGTTTTGAGCCATTCAAACTCATTTTTGTAAGTTTTCAGAATTTCACCCTTTTCTAAGTCCCAATCCATGATTTGGTTTGTGGGGAAGTCTGGTGTGAAATATGGTAACTAATCAAAATGGCTTTAAATCACTTGAAACTTTGCAAAAATGATCGCATCAGCCTTCTTTCACGAAAAAAATCGTTTTAAGCCAGTCAAACTCATTTTTGTAAGTTTTCAGAATTTCGCCCTTGTCTAAGTCCCAATCCATGATTTGGTTTGTGGGGAAGTCTGGTGTGAAATATGGTAACTTGTCAAAATGGCTTTAAATCACTTGAAACTTTGCAAAAATGATCGCGTATGCCTTCTTTCATGAAAAATATCGTTTTGAGCCATTCAAACTCGTTTTTGTAACTTTTCAGAATTTCACCCTTGTCTAAGTCCCAATCCATGATTTGGTTTGTGGGGAAGTCTGGTGTGAAATATGGTAACTTGTCAAAATGGCTTTAAATCACTTGAAACTTTGCAAAAATGATCGCGTATGCCTTCTTTCATGAAAAATATCGTTTTGAGCCATTCAAACTCATTTTTGTAAGTTTTCAGAATTTCACCCTTTTCTAAGTCCCAATCCATGATTTGGTTTGTGGGGAAGTCTGGTGTGAAATATGGTAACTTGTCAAAATGGCTTTAAATCACTTGAAACTTTGCAAAAATGATCGCATCAGCCTTCTTTCACGAAAAAAATCGTTTTAAGCCAGTCAAACTCATTTTTGTAAGTTTTCAGAATTTCGCCCTTGTCTAAGTCCCAATCCATGATTTGGTTTGTGGGGAAGTCTGGTGTGAAATATGGT
Source organism: Muricea muricata (assembly GCA_963855995.1). Classification (NCBI taxonomy): domain Eukaryota; kingdom Metazoa; phylum Cnidaria; class Anthozoa; order Malacalcyonacea; family Plexauridae; genus Muricea; species Muricea muricata. Next base: position 88,010 of record OY979729.1, on the reverse strand, counting down.
AACTTGTCAAAATGGCTTTAAATCACTTGAAACTTTGCAAAAATGATCGCGTATGCCTTCTTTCATGAAAAATATCGTTTTGAGGCATTCAAACTAATTTTTGTAAGTTTTCAGAATTTCACCCTTGTCTAAGTCCCAATCCATGATTTGGTTTGTGGGGAAGTCTGGTGTGAAATATGGTAACTTGTCAAAATGGCTTTAAATCACTTGAAACTTTGCAAAAATGATCGCGTATGCCTTCTTTCATGAAAAATATCGTTTTGAGCCATTCAAACTCATTTTTGTAAGTTTTCAGAATTTCATTCTTGTCTAAGTCCCAATCCATGATTTGGTTTGTGGGGAAGTCTGGTGTGAAATATGGTAACTTGTCAAAATGGCTTTAAATCACTTGAAACTTTGCAAAAATGATCGTGTATGCCTTCTTTCATGAAAAAAATCGTTTTGAGCCATTCAAACTCGTTTTTGTAACTTTTCAGAATTTCACCCTTGTCTAAGTCCCAATCCATGATTTGGTTTGTGGGGAAGTCTGGTGTGAAATATGGTAACTTGTCAAAATGGCTTTAAATCACTTGAAACTTTGCAAAAATGATCGCATCAGCCTTCTTTCACGAAAAAAATCGTTTTAAGCCAGTCAAACTCATTTTTGTAAGTTTTCAGAATTTCGCCCTTGTCTAAGTCCCAATCCATGATTTGGTTTGTGGGGAAGTCTGGTGTGAAATATGGTAACTTGTCAAAATGGCTTTAAGTCACTTGAAACTTTGCAAAAATGATCGCGTATGCCTTCTTTCATGAAAAATATCGTTTTGAGGCATTCAAACTAATTTTTGTAAGTTTTCAGAATTTCACCCTTGTCTAAGTCCCAATCCATGATTTGGTTTGTGGGGAAGTCTGGTGTGAAATATGGTAACTTGTCAAAATGGCTTTAAATCACTTGAAACTTTGCAAAAATGATCGCGTATGCCTTCTTTCATGAAAAATATCGTTTTGAGCCATTCAAACTCATTTTTGTAAGTTTTCAGAATTTCACCCTTGTCTAAGTCCCAATCCATGATTTGGTTTGTGGGGAAGTCTGGTGTGAAATATGGTAACTTGTCAAAATGGCTTTAAATCACTTGAAACTTTGCAAAAATGATCGTGTATGCCTTCTTTCATGAAAAAAATCGTTTTGAGCCATTCAAACTCATTTTTGTAAGTTTTCAGAATTTCACCCTTGTCTAAGTCCCAATCCATGATTTGGTTTGTGGGGAAGTCTGGTGTGAAATATGGTAACTTGTCAAAATGGCTTTAAATCACTTGAAACTTTGCAAAAATGATCGTGTATGCCTTCTTTCATGAAAAATATCGTTTTGAGGCATTCAAACTAATTTTTGTAAGTTTTCAGAATTTCACCCTTGTCTAAGTCCCAATCCATGATTTGGTTTGTGGGGAAGTCTGGTGTGAAATATGGTAACTTGTCAAAATGGCTTTAAATCACTTGAAACTTTGCAAAAATGATCGCGTATGCCTTCTTTAGTGAAAAATATCGTTTTGAGCCATTCAAACTCATTTTTGTAAGTTTTCAGAATTTCACCCTTGTCTAAGTCCCAATCCATGATTTGGTTTGTGGGGTAGTCTGGTGTGAAATATATTTTTTTTCAAAATGGCTTTAAATCACTTGAAACTTTGCAAAAATAATCGCGTATGCCTTCTTTCATGAAAAATATCGTTTTCAGCCATTCAAACTCATTTTTGTAAGTTTTCAGAATTTGACCCTTGTCTAAGTCCCAATCCATGATTTGGTTTGTGGGGAAGTCTGGTGTGAAATATGGTAACTTGTCAAAATGGCTTTAAATCACTTGAAACTTTGCAAAAATGATCGCGTATGCCTTCTTTAATGAAAAATATCGTTTTGAGGCATTCAAACTAATTTTTGTAAGTTTTCAGAATTTCACCCTTGTCTAAGTCCCAATCCATGATTTGGTTTGTGGGGAAGTCTGGTGTGAAATATGGTAACTTGTCAAAATGGCTTTAAATCACTTGAAACTTTGCAAAAATGATCGCGTATGCCTTCTTTAGTGAAAAATATCGTTTTGAGCCATTCAAACTCATTTTTGTAAGTTTTCAGAATTTCACCCTTGTCTAAGTCCCAATCCATGATTTGGTTTGTGGGGTAGTCTGGTGTGAAATATATTTTTTTTCAAAATGGCTTTAAATCACTTGAAACTTTGCAAAAATGATCGCGTATGCCTTCTTTCATGAAAAATTTCGTTTTCAGCCATTCAAACTCATTTTTGTAAGTTTTCAGAATTTGACCCTTGTCTAAGTCCCAATCCATGATTTGGTTTGTGGGGAAGTCTGGTGTGAAATATGGTAACTTGTCAAAATGGCTTTAAATCACTTGAAACTTTGCAAAAATGATCGCGTATGCCTTCTTTAATGAAAAATATCGTTTTGAGGCATTCAAACTCGTTTTTGTAAGTTTTCAGAATTTCACCCTTGTCTAAGTCCCAATCCATGATTTGGTTTGTGGGGAAGTCTGGTGTGAAATATGGTAACTTAACAAAATGGCTTTAAATCACTTGAAACTTTGCAAAAATGATCGCGTATGCCTTCTTTCATGAAAAATATCGTTTTGAGCCATTCAAACTCATTTTTGTAAGTTTTCAAAATTTCACCCTTTTCTAAGTCCCAATCCATGATTTGGTTTGTGGGGAAGTCTGGTGTGAAATATGGTAACTAATCAAAATAGCTTTAAATCACTTGAAACTTTGCAAAATGATCGCATCAGCCTTCTTTCACGAAAAAAATCGTTTTAAGCCAGTCAAACTCATTTTTGTAAGTTTTCAGAATTTCGCCCTTGTCTAAGTCCCAATCCATGATTTGGTTTGTGGGGAAGTCTGGTGTGAAATATGGTAACTTGTCAAAATGGCTTTAAATCACTTGAAACTTTGCAAAAATGATCGCGTATGCCTTCTTTCATGAAAAATATCGTTTTGAGCCATTCAAACTCGTTTTTGTAACTTTTCAGAATTTCACCCTTGTCTAAGTCCCAATCCATGATTTGGTTTGTGGGGAAGTCTGGTGTGAAATATGGTAACTTGTCAAAATGGCTTTAAATCACTTGAAACTTTGCAAAAATGATCGCGTATGCCTTCTTTCATGAAAAATATCGTTTTGAGCCATTCAAACTCATTTTTGTAAGTTTTCAGAATTTCACCCTTTTCTAAGTCCCAATCCATGATTTGGTTTGTGGGGAAGTCTGGTGTGAAATATGGTAACTAGTCAAAATGGCTTTAAATCACTTGAAACTTTACAAAAATGATCGCATCAGCCTTCTTTCACGAAAAAAATCGTTTTAAGCCAGTCAAACTCATTTTTGTAAGTTTTCAGAATTTCGCCCTTGTCTAAGTCCCAATCCATGATTTGGTTTGTGGGGAAGTCTGGTGTGAAATATGGTAACTTGTCAAAATGGCTTTAAATCACTTGAAACTTTGCAAAAATGATCGCATCAGCCTTCTTTCACGAAAAAAATCGTTTTAAGCCAGTCAAACTCATTTTTGTAAGTTTTCAGAATTTCGCCCTTGTCTAAGTCCCAATCCATGATTTGGTTTGTGGGGAAGTCTGGTGTGAAATATGGTAACTTGTCAAAATGGCTTTAAGTCACTTGAAACTTTGCAAAAATGATCGCGTATGCCTTCTTTCATGAAAAATATCGTTTTGAGGCATTCAAACTAATTTTTGTAAGTTTTCAGAATTTCACCCTTGTCTAAGTCCCAATCCATGATTTGGTTTGTGGGGAAGTCTGGTGTGAAATATGGTAACTTGTCAAAATGGCTTTAAATCACTTGAAACTTTGCAAAAATGATCGCGTATGCCTTCTTTCATGAAAAATATCGTTTTGAGCCATTCAAACTCATTTTTGTAAGTTTTCAGAATTTCACCCTTGTCTAAGTCCCAATCCATGATTTGGTTTGTGGGGAAGTCTGGTGTGAAATATGGTAACTTGTCAAAATGGCTTTAAATCACTTGAAACTTTGCAAAAATGATCGTGTATGCCTTCTTTCATGAAAAAAATCGTTTTGAGCCATTCAAACTCATTTTTGTAAGTTTTCAGAATTTCACCCTTGTCTAAGTCCCAATCCATGATTTGGTTTGTGGGGAAGTCTGGTGTGAAATATGGTAACTTGTCAAAATGGCTTTAAATCACTTGAAACTTTGCAAAAATGATCGTGTATGCCTTCTTTCATGAAAAATATCGTTTTGAGCCATTCAAACTCATTTTTGTAAGTTTTCAGAATTTCACCCTTGTCTAAGTCCCAATCCATGATTTGGTTTGTGGGGAAGTCTGGTGTGAAATATGGTAACTTGTCAAAATGGCTTTAAATCACTTGAAACTTTGCAAAAATGATCGCGTATGCCTTCTTTCATGAAAAATATCGTTTTGAGGCATTCAAACTAATTTTTGTAAGTTTTCAGAATTTCACCCTTGTGTAAGTCCCAATCCATGATTTGGTTTGTGGGGAAGTCTGGTGTGAAATATGGTAACTTGTCAAAATGGCTTTAAATCACTTGAAACTTTGCAAAAATGATCGCGTATGCCTTCTTTCATGAAAAATATCGTTTTGAGCCATTCAAACTCATTTTTGTAAGTTTTCAGAATTTCACCCTTGTCTAAGTCCCAATCCATGATTTGGTTTGTGGGGAAGTCTGGTGTGAAATATGGTAACTTGTCAAAATGGCTTTAAATCACTTGAAACTTTGCAAAAATGATCGTGTATGCCTTCTTTCATGAAAAAAATCGTTTTGAGCCATTCAAACTCATTTTTGTAAGTTTTCAGAATTTCACCCTTGTCTAAGTCCCAATCCATGATTTGGTTTGTGGGGAAGTCTGGTGTGAAATATGGTAACTTGTCAAAATGGCTTTAAATCACTTGAAACTTTGCAAAAATGATCGCGTATGCCTTATTTCATGAAAAATATCGTTTTGAGCCATTCAAACTCATTTTTGTAAGTTTTCAGAATTTCACCCTTTTCTAAGTCCCAATCCATGATTTGGTTTGTGGGGAAGTCTGGTGTGAAATATGGTAACTAGTCAAAATGGCTTTAAATCACTTGAAACTTTGCAAAAATGATCGCATCAGCCTTCTTTCACGAAAAAAATAGTTTTAAGCCAGTCAAACTCATTTTTGTAAGTTTTCAGAATTTCGCCCTTGTCTAAGTCCCAATCCATGATTTGGTTTGTGGGGAAGTCTGGTGTGAAATATGGTAACTTGTCAAAATGGCTTTAAATCACTTGAAACTTTGCAAAAATGATAGCGTATGCCTTCTTTCATGAAAAATATCGTTTTGAGGCATTCAAACTAATTTTTGTAAGTTTTCAGAATTTCACCCTTGTCTAAGTCCCAATCCATGATTTGGTTTGTGGGGAAGTCTGGTGTGAAATATGGTAACTTGTCAAAATGGCTTTAAATCACTTGAAACTTTGCAAAAATGATCGCGTATGCCTTCTTTCATGAAAAATATCGTTTTGAGCCATTCAAACTCATTTTTGTAAGTTTTCAGAATTTCACCCTTGTCTAAGTCCCAATCCATGATTTGGTTTGTGGGGAAGTCTGGTGTGAAATATGGTAACTTGTCAAAATGGCTTTAAATCACTTGAAACTTTGCAAAAATGATCGTGTATGCCTTCTTTCATGAAAAAAATCGTTTTGAGCCATTCAAACTCATTTTTGTAAGTTTTCAGAATTTCACCCTTGTCTAAGTCCCAATCCATGATTTGGTTTGTGGGGAAGTCTGGTGTGAAATATGGTAACTTGTCAAAATGGCTTTAAATCACTTGAAACTTTGCAAAAATGATCGTGTATGCCTTCTTTCATGAAAAATATCGTTTTGAGCCATTCAAACTCATTTTTGTAAGTTTTCAGAATTTCACCCTTGTCTAAGTCCCAATCCATGATTTGGTTTGTGGGGAAGTCTGGTGTGAAATATGGTAACTTGTCAAAATGGCTTTAAATCACTTGAAACTTTGCAAAAATGATCGCGTATGCCTTCTTTCATGAAAAATATCGTTTTGAGGCATTCAAACTAATTTTTGTAAGTTTTCAGAATTTCACCCTTGTGTAAGTCCCAATCCATGATTTGGTTTGTGGGGAAGTCTGGTGTGAAATATGGTAACTTGTCAAAATGGCTTTAAATCACTTGAAACTTTGCAAAAATGATCGCGTATGCCTTCTTTCATGAAAAATATCGTTTTGAGCCATTCAAACTCATTTTTGTAAGTTTTCAGAATTTCACCCTTGTCTAAGTCCCAATCCATGATTTGGTTTGTGGGGAAGTCTGGTGTGAAATATGGTAACTTGTCAAAATGGCTTTAAATCACTTGAAACTTTGCAAAAATGATCGTGTATGCCTTCTTTCATGAAAAAAATCGTTTTGAGCCATTCAAACTCATTTTTGTAAGTTTTCAGAATTTCACCCTTGTCTAAGTCCCAATCCATGATTTGGTTTGTGGGGAAGTCTGGTGTGAAATATGGTAACTTGTCAAAATGGCTTTAAATCACTTGAAACTTTGCAAAAATGATCGCGTATGCCTTATTTCATGAAAAATATCGTTTTGAGCCATTCAAACTCATTTTTGTAAGTTTTCAGAATTTCACCCTTTTCTAAGTCCCAATCCATGATTTGGTTTGTGGGGAAGTCTGGTGTGAAATATGGTAACTAGTCAAAATGGCTTTAAATCACTTGAAACTTTGCAAAAATGATCGCATCAGCCTTCTTTCACGAAAAAAATAGTTTTAAGCCAGTCAAACTCATTTTTGTAAGTTTTCAGAATTTCGCCCTTGTCTAAGTCCCAATCCATGATTTGGTTTGTGGGGAAGTCTGGTGTGAAATATGGTAACTTGTCAAAATGGCTTTAAATCACTTGAAACTTTGCAAAAATGATAGCGTATGCCTTCTTTCATGAAAAATATCGTTTTGAGGCATTCAAACTAATTTTTGTAAGTTTTCAGAATTTCACCCTTGTCTAAGTCCCACTCCATGATTTGGTTTGTGGGGAAGTCTGGTGTGAAATATGGTAACTTGTCAAAATGGCTTTAAATCACTTGAAACTTTGCAAAAATGATCGCGTATGCCTTCTTTCATGAAAAATATCGTTTTGAGCCATTCAAACTCATTTTTGTAAGTTTTCAGAATTTCACCCTTGTCTAAGTCCCAATCCATGATTTGGTTTGTGGGGAAGTCTGGTGTGAAATATGGTAACTTGTCAAAATGGCTTTAAATCACTTGAAACTTTGCAAAAATGATCGTGTATGCCTTCTTTCATGAAAAAAATCGTTTTGAGCCATTCAAACTCATTTTTGTAAGTTTTCAGAATTTCACCCTTGTCTAAGTCCCAATCCATGATTTGGTTTGTGGGGAAGTCTGGTGTGAAATATGGTAACTCTTCAAAATGGCTTTAAATCACTTGAAACTTTGCAAAAATGATCGCGTATGCCTTCTTTCATGAAAAATATCGTTTTGAGGCATTCAAACTAATTTTTGTAAGTTTTCAGAATTTCACCCTTGTCTAAGTCCCAATCCATGATTTGGTTTGTGGGGAAGTCTGGTGTGAAATATGGTAACTTGTCAAAATGGCTTTAAATCACTTGAAACTTTGCAAAAATGATCGCGTATGCCTTCTTTCATGAAAAATATCGTTTTGAGCCATTCAAACTTATTTTTGTAAGTTTTCAGAATTTCACCCTTGTCTAAGTCCCAATCCAAGATTTGGTTTGTGGGGAAGTCTGGTGTGAAATATGGTAACTTGTCAAAATGGCTTTAAATCACTTGAAACTTTGCAAAAATGATCGTGTATGCCTTCTTTCATGAAAAAAATCGTTTTGAGCCATTCAAACTCATTTTTGTAAGTTTTCAGAATTTCACCCTTGTCTAAGTCCCAATCCATGATTTGGTTTGTGGGGAAGTCTGGTGTGAAATATGGTAACTTGTCAAAATGGCTTTAAATCACTTGAAACTTTGCAAAAATGATCGCGTATGCCTTCTTTCATGAAAAATATCGTTTTGAGGCATTCAAACTAATTTTTGTAAGTTTTCAGAATTTCACCCTTGTCTAAGTCCCAATCCATGATTTGGTTTGTGGGGAAGTCTGGTGTGAAATATGGTAACTTGTCAAAATGGCTTTAAATCACTTGAAACTTTGCAAAAATGATCGCGTATGCCTTCTTTCATGAAAAATATCGTTTTGAGCCATTCAAACTCATTTTTGTAAGTTTTCAGAATTTCACCCTTGTCTAAGTCCCAATCCATGATTTGGTTTGTGGGGAAGTCTGGTGTGAAATATGGTAACTTGTCAAAATGGCTTTAAATCACTTGAAACTTTGCAAAAATGATCGCGTATTTCTTCTTTAGTGAAAAGTATCGTTTTGAGCCATTCAAACTCATTTTTGTAAGTTTTCAGAATTTCACCCTTGTCTAAGTCCCAATTTATGATTTGGTTTGTGGGGAAGTCTGGTGTGAAATATGGTAACTTGTCAAAATGGCTTTAAATCACTTGAAACTTTGCAAAAATGATCGCGTATGCCTTCTTTCATGAAAAATATCGTTTTGAGCCATTCAAACTCATTTTTGTAAGTTTTCAGAATTTCACCCTTTTCTAAGTCCCAATCCATGATTTGGTTTGTGGGGAAGTCTGGTGTGAAATATGGTAACTAGTCAAAATGGCTTTAAATCACTTGAAACTTTGCAAAAATGATCGCATCAGCCTTCTTTCACGAAAAAAATCGTTTTAAGCCAGTCAAACTCATTTTTGTAAGTTTTCAGAATTTCGCCCTTGTCTAAGTCCCAATCCATGATTTGGTTTGTGGGGAAGTCTGGTGTGAAATATGGTAACTTGTCAAAATGGCTTTAAATCACTTGAAACTTTGCAAAAATGATCGCGTATGCCTTCTTTCATGAAAAATATCGTTTTGAGGCATTTAAACTAGTTTTTGTAAGTTTTCAGAATTTCACCCTTGTCTAAGTCCCAATCCATGATTTGGTTTGTGGGGAAGTCTGGTGTGAAATATGGTAACTTGTCAAAATGGCTTTAAATCACTTGAAACTTTGCAAAAATGATCGCGTATGCCTTCTTTCATGAAAAATATCGTTTTGAGCCATTCAAACTTATTTTTGTAAGTTTTCAGAATTTCACCCTTGTCTAAGTCCCAATCCAAGATTTGGTTTGTGGGGAAGTCTGGTGTGAAATATGGTAACTTGTCAAAATGGCTTTAAATCACTTGAAACTTTGCAAAAATGATCGTGTATGCCTTCTTTCATGAAAAAAATCGTTTTGAGCCATTCAAACTCATTTTTGTAAGTTTTCAGAATTTCACCCTTGTCTAAGTCCCAATCCATGATTTGGTTTGTGGGGAAGTCTGGTGTGAAATATGGTAACTTGTCAAAATGGCTTTAAATCACTTGAAACTTTGTAAAAATGATCGCGTATGCCTTCTTTCATGAAAAATATCGTTTTGAGGCATTCAAACTAATTTTTGTAAGTTTTCAGAATTTCACCCTTGTCTAAGTCCCAATCCATGATTTGGTTTGTGGGGAAGTCTGGTGTGAAATATGGTAACTTGTCAAAATGGCTTTAAATCACTTGAAACTTTGCAAAAATGATCGCGTATTTCTTCTTTAGTGAAAAATATCGTTTTGAGCCATTCAAACTCATTTTTGTAAGTTTTCAGAATTTCACCCTTGTCTAAGTCCCAATTTATGATTTGGTTTGTGGGGAAGTCTGGTGTGAAATATGGTAACTTGTCAAAATCGCTTTAAATCACTTGAAACTTTGCAAAAATGATCGCGTATGCCTTCTTTCATGAAAAATATCGTTTTGAGCCATTCAAACTAGTTTTTGTAAGTTTTCAGAATTTCACCCTTGTCTAAGTCCCAATCCATGATTTGGTTTGTGGGGAAGTCTGGTGTGAAATATGGTAACTTGTCAAAATGGCTTTAAATCACTTGAAACTTTGCAAAAATGATCGCGTATGCCTTCTTTCATGAAAAATATCGTTTTGAGCCATTCAAACTCATTTTTGTAAGTTTTCAGAATTTCACCCTTGTCTAAGTCCCAATCCATGATTTGATTTGTGGGGAAGTCTGGTGTGAAATATGGTAACTTGTCAAAATGGCTTTAAATCACTTGAAACTTTGCAAAAATGATCGCGTATGCCTTCTTTCATGAAAAATATCGTTTTGAGCCATTCAAACTCATTTTTGTAAGTTTTCAGAATTTCACCCTTGTCTAAGTCCCAATCCATGATTTGATTTGTGGGGAAGTCTGGTGTGAAATATGGTAACTTGTCAAAATGGCTTTAAATCACTTGAAACTTTGCAAAAATGATCGCATCAGCCTTCTTTCACGAAAAAAATCGTTTTAAGCCAGTCAAACTCATTTTTGTAAGTTTTCAGAATTTCGCCCTTGTCTAAGTCCCAATCCATGATTTGGTTTGTGGGGAAGTCTGGTGTGAAATATGGTAACTTGTCAAAATGGCTTTAAATCACTTGAAACTTTGCAAAAATCATCGCGTATGCCTTCTTTCATGAAAAATATCGTTTTGAGGCATTCAAACTAATTTTTGTAAGTTTTCAGAATTTCACCCTTGTCTAAGTCCCAATCCATGATTTGGTTTGTGGGGAAGTCTGGTGTGAAATATGGTAACTTGTCAAAATGGCTTTAAATCACTTGAAACTTTGCAAAAATGATCGCGTATGCCTTCTTTCATGAAAAATATCGTTTTGAGCACTTCAAACTCATTTTTGTAAGTTTTCAGAATTTCACCCTTGTCTAAGTCCCAATCCATGATTTGATTTGTGGGGAAGTCTGGTGTGAAATATGGTAACTTGTCAAAATGGCTTTAAATCACTTGAAACTTTGCAAAAATGATCGTGTATGCCTTCTTTCATGAAAAAAATCGTTTTGAGCCATTCAAACTCATTTTTGTAAGTTTTCAGAATTTCACCCTTGTCTAAGTCCCAATCCATGATTTGGTTTGTGGGGAAGTCTGGTGTGAAATATGGTAACTTGTCAAAATGGCTTTAAATCACTTGAAACTTTGCAAAAATGATCGCGTATGCCTTCTTTCATGAAAAATATCGTTTTGAGGCATTCAAACTCATTTTTGTAAGTTTTCAGAATTTCACCCTTTTCTAAGTCCCAATCCATGATTTGGTTTGTGGGGAAGTCTGGTGTGAAATATGGTAACTTGTCAAAATGGCTTTAAATCACTTGAAACTTTGCAAAAATGATCGCGTATGCCTTCTTTCATGAAAAATATCGTTTTGAGCCATTCAAACTAATTTTTGTAAGTTTTTAGAATTTCACCCTTGTCTAAGTCCCAATCCATGATTTGGTTTGTGGGGAAGTCTGGTGTGAAATATGGTAACTTGTCAAAATGGCTTTAAATCACTTGAAACTTTGCAAAAATGATCGCGTATGCCTTCTTTCATGAAAAATATCGTTTTGAGCCATTCAAACTCATTTTTGTAAGTTTTCAGAATTTCACCCTTTTCTAAGTCCCAATCCATGATTTGGTTTGTGGGGAAGTCTGGTGTGAAATATGGTAACTTGTCAAAATGGCTTTAAATCACTTGAAACTTTGCAAAAATGATCGCGTATGCCTTCTTTCATGAAAAATATCGTTTTGAGCCATTCAAACTCATTTTTGTAAGTTTTCAGAATTTCACCCTTGTCTAAGTCCCAATCCATGATTTGGTTTGTGGGGAAGTCTGGTGTGAAATATGGTAACTTGTCAAAATGGCTTTAAATCACTTGAAACTTTGCAAAAATGATCGCATCAGCCTTCTTTCATGAAAAATATCGTTTTGAGCCATTCAAACTCATTTTTGTAAGTTTTCAGAATTTCACCCTTGTCTAAGTCCCAATCCATGATTTGGTTTGTGGGGAAGTCTGGTGTGAAATATGGTAACTTGTCAAAATGGCTTTAAATCACTTGAAACTTTGCAAAAATGATCGTGTATGCCTTCTTTCATGAAAAAAATCGTTTTGAGCCATTCAAACTCATTTTTGTAAGTTTTCAGAATTTCACCCTTGTCTAAGTCCCAATCCATGATTTGGTTTGTGGGGAAGTCTGGTGTGAAATATGGTAACTTGTCAAAATGGCTTTAAATCACTTGAAACTTTGCAAAAATGATCGCGTATGCCTTCTTTCATGAAAAATATCGTTTTGAGGCATTCAAACTCATTTTTGTAAGTTTTCAGAATTTCACCCTTGTCTAAGTCCCAATCCATGATTTGGTTTGTGGGGAAGTCTGGTGTGAAATATGGTAACTTGTCAAAATGGCTTTAAATCACTTGAAACTTTGCAAAAATGATCGCGTATGCCTTCTTTCATGAAAAATATCGTTTTGAGCCATTCAAACTCATTTTTGTAAGTTTTCAGAATTTCACCCTTGTCTAAGTCCCAATCCATGATTTGGTTTGTGGGGAAGTCTGGTGTGAAATATGGTAACTTGTCAAAATGGCTTTAAATCACTTGAAACTTTGCAAAAATGATCGCATCAGCCTTCTTTCATGAAAAATATCGTTTTGAGCCATTCAAACTCATTTTTGTAAGTTTTCAGAATTTCACCCTTGTCTAAGTCCCAATCCATGATTTGGTTTGTGGGGAAGTCTGGTGTGAAATATGGTAACTTGTCAAAATGGCTTTAAATCACTTGAAACTTTGCAAAAATGATCGCATCAGCCTTCTTTCATGAAAAATATCGTTTTGAGCCATTCAAACTCATTTTTGTAAGTTTTCAGAATTTCACCCTTGTCTAAGTCCCAATCCATGATTTGGTTTGTGGGGAAGTCTGGTGTGAAATATGGTAACTTGTCAAAATGGCTTTAAATCACTTGAAACTTTGCAAAAATGATCGTGTATGCCTTCTTTCATGAAAAAAATCGTTTTGAGCCATTCAAACTCATTTTTGTAAGTTTTCAGAATTTCACCCTTGTCTAAGTCCCAATCCATGATTTGGTTTGTGGGGAAGTCTGGTGTGAAATATGGTAACTTGTCAAAATGGCTTTAAATCACTTGAAACTTTGCAAAAATGATCGCGTATGCCTTCTTTCATGAAAAATATCGTTTTGAGGCATTCAAACTAATTTTTGTAAGTTTTCAGAATTTCACCCTTGTCTAAGTCCCAATCCATGATTTGGTTTGTGGGGAAGTCTGGTGTGAAATATGGTAACTTGTCAAAATGGCTTTAAATCACTTGAAACTTTGCAAAAATGATCGCGTATGCCTTCTTTCATGAAAAATATCGTTTTGAGCACTTCAAACTCATTTTTGTAAGTTTTCAGAATTTCACCCTTGTCTAAGTCCCAATCCATGATTTGATTTGTGGGGAAGTCTGGTGTGAAATATGGTAACTTGTCAAAATGGCTTTAAATCACTTGAAACTTTGCAAAAATGATCGTGTATGCCTTCTTTCATGAAAAAAATCGTTTTGAGCCATTCAAACTCATTTTTGTAAGTTTTCAGAATTTCACCCTTGTCTAAGTCCCAATCCATGATTTGGTTTGTGGGGAAGTCTGGTGTGAAATATGGTAACTTGTCAAAATGGCTTTAAATCACTTGAAACTTTGCAAAAATGATCGCGTGTGCCTTCTTTCATGAAAAATATCGTTTTGAGGCATTCAAACTCATTTTTGTAAGTTTTCAGAATTTCACCCTTTTCTAAGTCCCAATCCATGATTTGGTTTGTGGGGAAGTCTGGTGTGAAATATGGTAACTTGTCAAAATGGCTTTAAATCACTTGAAACTTTGCAAAAATGATCGCGTATGCCTTCTTTCATGAAAAATATCGTTTTGAGCCATTCAAACTAATTTTTGTAAGTTTTTAAAATTTCACCCTTGTCTAAGTCCCAATCCATGATTTGGTTTGTGGGGAAGTCTGGTGTGAAATATGGTAACTTGTCAAAATGGCTTTAAATCACTTGAAACTTTGCAAAAATGATCGTGTATGCCTTCTTTCATGAAAAAAATCGTTTTGAGCCATTCAAACTCATTTTTGTAAGTTTTCAGAATTTCACCCTTTTCTAAGTCCCAATCCATGATTTGGTTTGTGGGGAAGTCTGGTGTGAAATATGGTAACTTGTCAAAATGGCTTTAAATCACTTGAAACTTTGCAAAAATGATCGCGTATGCCTTCTTTCATGAAAAATATCGTTTTGAGCCATTCACACTCATTTTTGTAAGTTTTCAGAATTTCACCCTTGTCTAAGTCCCAATCCATGATTTGGTTTGTGGGGAAGTCTGGTGTGAAATATGGTAACTTGTCAAAATGGCTTTAAATCACTTGAAACTTTGCAAAAATGATCGCATCAGCCTTCTTTCATGAAAAATATCGTTTTGAGCCATTCAAACTCATTTTTGTAAGTTTTCAGAATTTCACCCTTGTCTAAGTCCCAATCCATGATTTGGTTTGTGGGGAAGTCTGGTGTGAAATATGGTAACTTGTCAAAATGGCTTTAAATCACTTGAAACTTTGCAAAAATGATCGTGTATGCCTTCTTTCATGAAAAAAATCGTTTTGAGCCATTCAAACTCATTTTTGTAAGTTTTCAGAATTTCACCCTTGTCTAAGTCCCAATCCATGATTTGGTTTGTGGGGAAGTCTGGTGTGAAATATGGTAACTTGTCAAAATGGCTTTAAATCACTTGAAACTTTGCAAAAATGATCGCGTATGCCTTCTTTCATGAAAAATATCGTTTTGAGGCATTCAAACTCATTTTTAAAAGTTTTCAGAATTTCACCCTTGTCTAAGTCCCAATCCATGATTTGGTTTGTGGGGAAGTCTGGTGTGAAATATGGTAACTTGTCAAAATGGCTTTAAATCACTTGAAACTTTGCAAAAATGATCACGTATGCCTTCTTTCATGAAAAATATCGTTTTGAGCCATTCAAACACATTTTTGTAAGTTTTCAGAATTTCACCCTTGTCTAAGTCCCAATCCATGATTTGGTTTGTGGGGAAGTCTGGTGTGAAATATGGTAACTTGTAAAAATGGCTTTAAATCACTTGAAACTTTGCAAAAATGATCGCATCAGCCTTCTTTCACGAAAAAAATCGTTTTAAGCCAGTCAAACTCATTTTTGTGAGTTTTCAGAATTTCGCCCTTGTCTAAGTCCCAATCCATGATTTGGTTTGTGGGGAAGTCTGGTGTGAAATATGGTAACTTGTCAAAATGGCTTTAAATCACTTGAAACTTTGCAAAAATGATCGCGTATGCCTTCTTTCATGAAAAATATCGTTTTGAGGCATTCAAACTCATTTTTGTAAGTTTTCAGAATTTCACCCTTGTCTAAGTCCCAATCCATGATTTGGTTTGTGGGGAAGTCTGGTGTGAAATATGGTAACTTGTCAAAATGGCTTTAACTCACTTGAAACTTTGCAAAAATGATCGCGTCAGCCTTCTTTCACGAAAAATATCGTTTTGAGCCATTCAAACTCATTTTTGTAAGTTTTCAGAATTTCACCCTTGTCTAAGTCCCAATCCATGATTTGGTTTGTGGGGAAGTCTGGTGTGAAATATGGTAACTTGTCAAAATGGCTTTAAATCACTTGAAACTTTGCAAAAATGATCGCGTATGCCTTCTTTCATGAAAAATATCGTTTTGAGCCATTCAAACTCATTTTTGTAAGTTTTCAGAATTTCACCCTTGTCTAATTCCCAATCCATGATTTGGTTTGTGAGGAAGTCTGGTGTGAAATATGGTAACTTGTCAAAATGGCTTTAAATCACTTGAAACTTTGCAAAAATGATCGCGTATGCCTTCTTTCATGAAAAATATCGTTTTGAGCCATTCAAACTAATTTTTGTAAGTTTTCAGAATTTCACCCTTGTCTAAGTCCCAATCCATGATTTGGTTTGTGGGGAAGTCTGGTGTGAAATATGGTAACTTGTCAAAATGGCTTTAAATCACTTGAAACTTTGCAAAAATGATCGCGTATGCCTTCTTTAGTGAAAAATATCGTTTTGAGCCATTCAAACTCATTTTTGTAAGTTTTCAGAATTTCACCCTTGTCTAAGTCCCAATCCATGATTTGGTTTGTGGGGAAGTCTGGTGTGAAATATGGTAACTTGTCAAAATGGCTTTAAATCACTTGAAACTTTGCAAAAATGATCGTGTATGCCTTCTTTCATGAAAAAAATCGTTTTGAGCCATTCAAACTCATTTTTGTAAGTTTTCAGAATTTCACCCTTGTCTAAGTCCCAATCCATGATTTGGTTTGTGGGGAAGTCTGGTGTGAAATATGGTAACTTGTCAAAATGGCTTTAAATCACTTGAAACTTTGCAAAAATGATCGCGTATGCCTTCTTTCATGAAAAATATCGTTTTGAGCCATTCAAACTCATTTTTGTAAGTTTTCAGAATTTCACCCTTTTCTAAGTCCCAATCCATGATTTGGTTTGTGGGGAAGTCTGGTGTGAAATATGGTAACTAGTCAAAATGGCTTTAAATCACTTGAAACTTTGCAAAAATGATCGCATCAGCCTTCTTTCACGAAAAAAATCGTTTTAAGCCAGTCAAACTCATTTTTGTAAGTTTTCAGAATTTCGCCCTTGTCTAAGTCCCAATCCATGATTTGGTTTGTGGGGAAGTCTGGT
Organism: Muricea muricata; assembly: GCA_963855995.1. Classification (NCBI taxonomy): domain Eukaryota; kingdom Metazoa; phylum Cnidaria; class Anthozoa; order Malacalcyonacea; family Plexauridae; genus Muricea; species Muricea muricata. The sequence continues at coordinate 71,373 of OY979729.1, read as the reverse complement.
GTGAAATATGGTAACTTGTCAAAATGGCTTTAAATCACTTGAAACTTTGCAAAAATGATCGCGTATGCCTTCTTTCATGAAAAATATCGTTTTGAGGCATTCAAACTAATTTTTGTAAGTTTTCAGAATTTCACCCTTGTCTAAGTCCCAATCCATGATTTGGTTTGTGGGGAAGTCTGGTGTGAAATATGGTAACTTGTCAAAATGGCTTTAAATCACTTGAAACTTTGCAAAAATGATCGCGTATGCCTTCTTTCATGAAAAATATCGTTTTGAGCCATTCAAACTCATTTTTGTAAGTTTTCAGAGTTTCACCCTTGTCTAAGTCCCAATCCATGATTTGGTTTGTGGGGAAGTCTGGTGTGAAATATGGTAACTTGTCAAAATGGCTTTAAATCACTTGAAACTTTGCAAAAATGATCGCGTATGCCTTCTTTCATGAAAAATATCGTTTTGAGGCATTCAAACTCATTTTTGTAAGTTTTCAGAATTTCACCCTTGTCTAAGTCCCAATCCATGATTTGGTTTGTGGGGAAGTCTGGTGTGAAATATGGTAACTTGTCAAAATGGCTTTAAATCACTTGAAACTTTGCAAAAATGATCGCGTATGCCTTCTTTCATGAAAAATATCGTTTTGAGCCATTCAAACTCGTTTTTGTAAGTTTTCAGAATTTCACCCTTGTCTAAGTCCCAATCCATGATTTGGTTTGTGGGGAAGTCTGGTGTGAAATATGGTAACTTGTCAAAATGGCTTTAAATCACTTGAAACTTTGCAAAAATGATCGCATCAGCCTTCTTTCACGAAAAAAATCGTTTTAAGCCAGTCAAACTCATTTTTGTAAGTTTTCAGAATTTCGCCCTTGTCTAAGTCCCAATCCATGATTTGGTTTGTGTGGAAGTCTGGTGTGAAATATGGTAACTTGTCAAAATGGCTTTAAGTCACTTGAAACTTTGCAAAAATGATCGCGTATGCCTTCTTTCATGAAAAAAATCGTTTTGAGCCATTCAAACTCATTTTTGTAAGTTTTCAGAATTTCACCCTTGTCTAAGTCCCAATCCATGATTTGGTTTGTGGGGAAGTCTGGTGTGAAATATGGTAACTTGTCAAAATGGCTTTAAATCACTTGAAACTTTGCAAAAATGATCGCATCAGCCTTCTTTCACGAAAAAAATCGTTTTAAGCCAGTCAAACTCATTTTTGTAAGTTTTCAGAATTTCGCCCTTGTCTAAGTCCCAATCCATGATTTGGTTTGTGGGGAAGTCTGGTGTGAAATATGGTAACTTGTCAAAATGGCTTTAAATCACTTGAAACTTTGCAAAAATGATCGCGTATGCCTTCTTTCATGAAAAATATCGTTTTGAGGCATTCAAACTCATTTTTGTAAGTTTTCAGAATTTCACCCTTTTCTAAGTCCCAATCCATGATTTGGTTTGTGGGGAAGTCTGGTGTGAAATATGGTAACTTGTCAAAATGGCTTTAAATCACTTGAAACTTTGCAAAAATGATCGCGTATGCCTTCTTTCATGAAAAATATCGTTTTGAGCCATTCAAACTAATTTTTGTAAGTTTTTAGAATTTCACCCTTGTCTAAGTCCCAATCCATGATTTGGTTTGTGGGGAAGTCTGGTGTGAAATATGGTAACTTGTCAAAATGGCTTTAAATCACTTGAAACTTTGCAAAAATGATCGCGTATGCCTTCTTTCATGAAAAATATCGTTTTGAGCCATTCAAACTCATTTTTGTAAGTTTTCAGAATTTCACCCTTTTCTAAGTCCCAATCCATGATTTGGTTTGTGGGGAAGTCTGGTGTGAAATATGGTAACTTGTCAAAATGGCTTTAAATCACTTGAAACTTTGCAAAAATGATCGCGTATGCCTTCTTTCATGAAAAATATCGTTTTGAGCCATTCAAACTCATTTTTGTAAGTTTTCAGAATTTCACCCTTGTCTAAGTCCCAATCCATGATTTGGTTTGTGGGGAAGTCTGGTGTGAAATATGGTAACTTGTCAAAATGGCTTTAAATCACTTGAAACTTTGCAAAAATGATCGCATCAGCCTTCTTTCATGAAAAATATCGTTTTGAGCCATTCAAACTCATTTTTGTAAGTTTTCAGAATTTCACCCTTGTCTAAGTCCCAATCCATGATTTGGTTTGTGGGGAAGTCTGGTGTGAAATATGGTAACTTGTCAAAATGGCTTTAAATCACTTGAAACTTTGCAAAAATGATCGTGTATGCCTTCTTTCATGAAAAAAATCGTTTTGAGCCATTCAAACTCATTTTTGTAAGTTTTCAGAATTTCACCCTTGTCTAAGTCCCAATCCATGATTTGGTTTGTGGGGAAGTCTGGTGTGAAATATGGTAACTTGTCAAAATGGCTTTAAATCACTTGAAACTTTGCAAAAATGATCGCGTATGCCTTCTTTCATGAAAAATATCGTTTTGAGGCATTCAAACTCATTTTTGTAAGTTTTCAGAATTTCACCCTTGTCTAAGTCCCAATCCATGATTTGGTTTGTGGGGAAGTCTGGTGTGAAATATGGTAACTTGTCAAAATGGCTTTAAATCACTTGAAACTTTGCAAAAATGATCGCGTATGCCTTCTTTCAAGAAAAATATCGTTTTGAGCCATTCAAACTCATTTTTGTAAGTTTTCAGAATTTCACCCTTGTCTAAGTCCCAATCCATGATTTGGTTTGTGGGGAAGTCTGGTGTGAAATATGGTAACTTGTCAAAATGGCTTTAAATCACTTGAAACTTTGCAAAAATGATCGTGTATGCCTTCTTTCATGAAAAAAATCGTTTTGAGCCATTCAAACTCATTTTTGTAAGTTTTCAGAATTTCACCCTTGTCTAAGTCCCAATCCATGATTTGGTTTGTGGGGAAGTCTGGTGTGAAATATGGTAACTTGTCAAAATGGCTTTAAATCACTTGAAACTTTGCAAAAATGATCGCGTATGCCTTCTTTCACGAAAAAAATCGTTTTAAGCCAGTCAAACTCATTTTTGTAAGTTTTCAGAATTTCGCCCTTGTCTAAGTCCCAATCCTTGATTTGGTTTGTGGGGAAGTCTGGTGTGAAATATGGTAACTTGTCAAAATGGCTTTAAATCACTTGAAACTTTGCAAAAATGATCGCGTATGCCTTCTTTCATGAAAAAATCGTTTTGAGCCATTCAAACTCATTTTTGTAAGTTTTCAGAATTTCACCCTTGTCTAAGTCCCAATCCATGATTTGGTTTGTGGGGAAGTCTGATGTGAAATATGGTAACTTGTCAAAATGGCTTTAAATCACTTGAAACTTTGCAAAAATGATCGCGTATGCCTTCTTTCATGAAAAATATCGTTTTGAGCCATTCAAACTCATTTTTGTAAGTTTTCAGAATTTCACCCTTTTCTAAGTCCCAATCCATGATTTGGTTTGTGGGGAAGTCTGGTGTGAAATATGGTAACTAGTCAAAATGGCTTTAAATCACTTGAAACTTTGCAAAAATGATCGCATCAGCCTTCTTTCACGAAAAAAATCGTTTTAAGCCAGTCAAACTCATTTTTGTAAGTTTTCAGAATTTCGCCCTTGTCTAAGTCCCAATCCATGATTTGGTTTGTGGGGAAGTCTGGTGTGAAATATGGTAACTTGTCAAAATGGCTTTAACTCACTTGAAACTTTGCAAAAATGATCGCGTATGCCTTCTTTCATGAAAAATATCGTTTTGAGCCATTCAAACTCGTTTTTGTAAGTTTTCAGAATTTCACCCTTGTTTAAGTCCCAATCCATGATTTGATTTGTGGGGAAGTCTGGTGTGAAATATGGTAACTTGTCAAAATGGCTTTAAATCACTTGAAACTTTGCAAAAATGATCGTGTATGCCTTCTTTCATGAAAAAAATCGTTTTGAGCCATTCAAACTCATTTTTGTAAGTTTTCAGAATTTCACCCTTGTCTAAGTCCCAATCCATGATTTGGTTTGTGGGGAAGTCTGGTGTGAAATATGGTAACTTGTCAAAATGGCTTTAAATCACTTGAAACTTTGCAAAAATGATCGCATCAGCCTTCTTTCACGAAAAAATCGTTTTAAGCCAGTCAAACTCATTTTTGTAAGTTTTCAGAATTTCGCCCTTGTCTAAGTCCCAATCCATGATTTGGTTTGTGGGGAAGTCTGGTGTGAAATATGGTAACTTGTCAAAATGGCTTTAAATCACTTGAAACTTTGCAAAAATGATCGCGTATGCCTTCTTTCATGAAAAAAATCGTTTTGAGCCATTCAAACTCATTTTTGTAAGTTTTCAGAATTTCAATCTTGTCTAAGTCCCAATCCATGATTTGGTTTGTGGGGAAGTCTGGTGTGAAATATGGTAACTTGTCAAAATGGCTTTAAATCACTTGAAACTTTGCAAAAATGATCGCGTATGCCTTCTTTCATGAAAAATATCGTTTTGAGCCATTCAAACTCATTTTTGTAAGTTTTCAGAATTTCACCCTTTTCTAAGTCCCAATCCATGATTTGGTTTGTGGGGAAGTCTGGTGTGAAATATGGTAACTAGTCAAAATGGCTTTAAATCACTTGAAACTTTGCAAAAATGATCGCATCAGCCTTCTTTCACGAAAAAAATCGTTTTAAGCCAGTCAAACTCATTTTTGTAAGTTTTCAGAATTTCGCCCTTGTCTAAGTCCCAATCCATGATTTGGTTTGTGGGGAAGTCTGGTGTGAAATATGGTAACTTGTCAAAATGGCTTTAACTCACTTGAAACTTTGCAAAAATGATCGCGTATGCCTTCTTTCATGAAAAATATCGTTTTGAGCCATTCAAACTCGTTTTTAAAAGTTTTCAAAATTTCACCCTTGTCTAAGTCCCAATCCATGATTTGATTTGTGGGGAAGTCTGGTGTGAAATATGGTAACTTGTCAAAATGGCTTTAAATCACTTGAAACTTTGCAAAAATGATCGTGTATGCCTTCTTTCATGAAAAAAATCGTTTTGAGCCATTCAAACTCATTTTTGTAAGTTTTCAGAATTTCACCCTTGTCTAAGTCCCAATCCATGATTTGGTTTGTGGGGAAGTCTGGTGTGAAATATGGTAACTTGTCAAAATGGCTTTAAATCACTTGAAACTTTGCAAAAATGATCGCGTATGCCTTCTTTCATGAAAAATATCGTTTTGAGCCATTCAAACTCATTTTTGTAAGTTTTCAGAATTTCACCCTTGTCTAAGTCCCAATCCATGATTTGGTTTGTGGGGAAGTCTGGTGTGAAATATGGTAACTTGTCAAAATGGCTTTAAATCACTTGAAACTTTGCAAAAATGATCGCATCAGCCTTCTTTCACGAAAAAAATCGTTTTAAGCCAGTCAAACTCATTTTTGTAAGTTTTCAGAATTTCGCCCTTGTCTAAGCCCCAATCCATGATTTGGTTTGTGGGGAAGTCTGGTGTGAAATATGGTAACTTGTCAAAATGGCTTTAAATCACTTGAAACTTTGCAAAAATGATCGCGTATGCCTTCTTTCATGAAAAATATCGTTTTGAGGCATTCAAACTCATTTTTGTAAGTTTTCAGAATTTCACCCTTGTCTAAGTCCCAATCCATGATTTGGTTTGTGGGGAAGTCTGGTGTGAAATATGGTAACTTGTCAAAATGGCTTTAAATCACTTGAAACTTTGCAAAAATGATCGCGTATGCCTTCTTTCATGAAAAATATCGTTTTGAGCCATTCAAACTCATTTTTGTAAGTTTTCAGAATTTCACCCTTGTCTAAGTCCCAATCCATGATTTGATTTGTGGGGAAGTCTATTGTAAAATATGGTAACTTGTCAAAATGGCTTTAAATCACTTGAAACTTTGCAAAAATGATCGCGTATGCCTTCTTTCATGAAAAAATCGTTTTGAGCCATTCAAACTCATTTTTGTAAGTTTTCAGAATTTCACCCTTGTCTAAGTCCCAATCCATGATTTGGTTTGTGGGGAAGTCTGGTGTGAAATATGGTAACTTGTCAAAATGGCTTTAAATCACTTGAAACTTTGCAAAAATGATCGCATCAGCCTTCTTTCACGAAAAAAATCGTTTTAAGCCAGTCAAACTCATTTTTGTAAGTTTTCAGAATTTCGCCCTTGTCTAAGTCCCAATCCATGATTTGGTTTGTGGGGAAGTCTGGTGTGAAATATGGTAACTTGTCAAAATGGCTTTAAATCACTTGAAACTTTGCAAAAATGATCGCGTATGCCTTCTTTCATGAAAAATATCGTTTTGAGCCATTCAAACTAATTTTTGTAAGTTTTCAGAATTTCACCCTTGTCTAAGTCCCAATCCATGATTTGGTTTGTGGGGAAGTCTGGTGTGAAATATGGTAACTTGTCAAAATGGCTTTAAATCACTTGAAACTTTGCAAAAATGATCGCGTATGCCTTCTTTCATGAAAAATATCGTTTTGAGCCATTCAAACTCATTTTTGTAAGTTTTCAGAATTTCACCCTTGTCTAAGTCCCAATCCATGATTTGATTTGTGGGGAAGTCTATTGTAAAATATGGTAACTTGTCAAAATGGCTTTAAATCACTTGAAACTTTGCAAAAATGATCGTGTATGCCTTCTTTCATGAAAAAATCGTTTTGAGCCATTCAAACTCATTTTTGTAAGTTTTCAGAATTTCACCCTTGTCTAAGTCCCAATCCATGATTTGGTTTGTAGGGAAGTCTGGTGTGAAATATGGTAACTTGTCAAAATGGCTTTAAATCACTTGAAACTTTGCAAAAATGATCGCGTATGCCTTCTTTCATGAAAATATCGTTTTGAGCCATTCAAACTCATTTTTGTAAGTTTTCAGAATTTCACCCTTGTCTAAGTCCCAATCCATGATTTGGTTTGTGGGGAAGTCTGGTGTGAAATATGGTAACTTGTCAAAATGGCTTTAAATCACTTGAAACTTTGCAAAAATGATCGCGTATGCCTTCTTTCATGAAAAATATCGTTTTGAGCCATTCAAACTCATTTTTGTAAGTTTTCAGAATTTCACCCTTGTCTAAGTCCCAATCCATGATTTGGTTTGTGGGGAAGTCTGGTGTGAAATATGGTAACTTGTCAAAATGGCTTTAAATCACTTGAAACTTTGCAAAAATGATCGTGTATGCCTTCTTTCATGAAAAAAATCGTTTTGAGCCATTCAAACTCATTTTTGTAAGTTTTCAGAATTTCACCCTTGTCTAAGTCCCAATCCATGATTTGGTTTGTGGGGAAGTCTGGTGTGAAATATGGTAACTTGTCAAAATGGCTTTAAATCACTTGAAACTTTGCAAAAATGATCGCGTATGCCTTCTTTCATGAAAAATATCGTTTTGAGCCATTCAAACTCATTTTTGTAAGTTTTCAGAATTTCACCCTTTTCTAAGTCCCAATCCATGATTTGGTTTGTGGGGAAGTCTGGTGTGAAATATGGTAACTAGTCAAAATGGCTTTAAATCACTTGAAACTTTGCAAAAATGATCGCGTATGCCTTCTTTCATGAAAAATATCGTTTTGAGGCATTCAAACTAATTTTTGTAAGTTTTCAGAATTTCACCCTTGTCTAAGTCCCAATCCATGATTTGATTTGTGGGGAAGTCTGGTGTGAAATATGGTAACTTGTCAAAATGGCTTTAAATCACTTGAAACTTTGCAAAAATGATCGTGTATGCCTTCTTTCATGAAAAAAATCGTTTTGAGCCATTCAAACTCATTTTTGTAAGTTTTCAGAATTTCACCCTTGTCTAAGTCCCAATCCATGATTTGGTTTGTGGGGAAGTCTGGTGTGAAATATGGTAACTTGTCAAAATGGCTTTAAATCACTTGAAACTCTGCAAAAATGATCGCGTATGCCTTCTTTCATGAAAAATATCGTTTTGAGCCATTCAAACTCATTTTTGTAAGTTTTCAGAATTTCACCCTTTTCTAAGTCCCAATCCATGATTTGGTTTGTGGGGAAGTCTGGTGTGAAATATGGTAACTAGTCAAAATGGCTTTAAATCACTTGAAACTTTGCAAAAATGATCGCATCAGCCTTCTTTCACGAAAAAAATCGTTTTAAGCCAGTCAAACTCATTTTTGTAAGTTTTCAGAATTTCGCCCTTGTCTAAGTCCCAATCCATGATTTGGTTTGTGGGGAAGTCTGGTGTGAAATATGGTAACTTGTCAAAATGGCTTTAACTCACTTGAAACTTTGCAAAAATGATCGCGTATGCCTTCTTTCATGAAAAATATCGTTTTGAGCCATTCAAACTCGTTTTTGTAAGTTTTCAGAATTTCACCCTTGTCTAAGTCCCAATCCATGATTTGATTTGTGGGGAAGTCTGGTGTGAAATATGGTAACTTGTCAAAATGGCTTTAAATCACTTGAAACTTTGCAAAAATGATCGTGTATGCCTTCTTTCATGAAAAAAATCGTTTTGAGCCATTCAAACTCATTTTTGTAAGTTTTCAGAATTTCACCCTTGTCTAAGTCCCAATCCATGATTTGGTTTGTGGGGAAGTCTGGTGTGAAATATGGTAACTTGTCAAAATGGCTTTAAATCACTTGAAACTTTGCAAAAATGATCGCGTATGCCTTCTTTCATGAAAAATATCGTTTTGAGGCATTCAAACTCATTTTTGTAAGTTTTCAGAATTTCACCCTTGTCTAAGTCCCAATCCATGATTTGGTTTGTGGGGAAGTCTGGTGTGAAATATGGTAACTTGTCAAAATGGCTTTAAATCACTTGAAACTTTGCAAAAATGATCGCATCAGCCTTCTTTCACGAAAAAAATCGTTTTAAGCCAGTCAAACTCATTTTTGTAAGTTTTCAGAATTTCGCCCTTGTCTAAGTCCCAATCCATGATTTGGTTTGTGGGGAAGTCTGGTGTGAAATATGGTAACTTGTCAAAATGGCTTTAAATCACTTGAAACTTTGCAAAAATGATCGCGTATGCCTTCTTTCATGAAAAATATCGTTTTGAGGCATTCAAACTAATTTTTGTAAGTTTTCAGAATTTCACCCTTGTCTAAGTCCCAATCCATGATTTGGTTTGTGGGGAAGTCTGGTGTGAAATATGGTAACTTGTCAAAATGGCTTTAAATCACTTGAAACTTTGCAAAAATGATCGCGTATGCCTTCTTTCATGAAAAATATCGTTTTGAGCCATTCAAACTCATTTTTGTAAGTTTTCAGAATTTCACCCTTGTCTAAGTCCCAATCCATGATTTGGTTTGTGGGGAAGTCTGGTGTGAAATATGGTAACTTGTCAAAATGGCTTTAAATCACTTGAAACTTTGCAAAAATGATCGCATCAGCCTTCTTTCACGAAAAAAATCGTTTTAAGCCAGTCAAACTCATTTTTGTAAGTTTTCAGAATTTCGCCCTTGTCTAAGTCCCAATCCATGATTTGGTTTGTGGGGAAGTCTGGTGTGAAATATGGTAACTTGTCAAAATGGCTTTAAATCACTTGAAACTTTGCAAAAATGATCGCGTATGCCTTCTTTCATGAAAAATATCGTTTTGAGGCATTCAAACTAATTTTTGTAAGTTTTCAGAATTTCACCCTTGTCTAAGTCCCAATCCATGATTTGGTTTGTGGGGAAGTCTGGTGTGAAATATGGTAACTTGTCAAAATGGCTTTAAATCACTTGAAACTTTGCAAAAATGATCGCGTATGCCTTCTTTCATGAAAAATATCGTTTTGAGCCATTCAAACTCATTTTTGTAAGTTTTCAGAATTTCACCCTTGTCTAAGTCCCAATCCATGATTTGGTTTGTGGGGAAGTCTGGTGTGAAATATGGTAACTTGTCAAAATGGCTTTAAATCACTTGAAACTTTGCAAAAATGATCGCATCAGCCTTCTTTCACGAAAAAAATCGTTTTAAGCCAGTCAAACTCATTTTTGTAAGTTTTCAGAATTTCGCCCTTGTCTAAGTCCCAATCCATGATTTGGTTTGTGGGGAAGTCTGGTGTGAAATATGGTAACTTGTCAAAATGGCTTTAAATCACTTGAAACTTTGCAAAAATGATCGCGTATGCCTTCTTTCATGAAAAATATCGTTTTGAGGCATTCAAACTAATTTTTGTAAGTTTTCAGAATTTCACCCTTGTCTAAGTCCCAATCCATGATTTGGTTTGTGGGGAAGTCTGGTGTGAAATATGGTAACTTGTCAAAATGGCTTTAAATCACTTGAAACTTTGCAAAAATGATCGCGTATGCCTTCTTTCATGAAAAATATCGGGTTGAGCCATTCAAACTCATTTTTGTAAGTTTTCAGAATTTCACCCTTGTCTAAGTCCCAATCCATGATTTGATTTGTGGGGAAGTCTATTGTAAAATATGGTAACTTGTCAAAATGGCTTTAAATCACTTGAAACTTTGCAAAAATGATCGTGTATGCCTTCTTTCATGAAAAAATCGTTTTGAGCCATTCAAACTCATTTTTGTAAGTTTTCAGAGTTTCACCCTTGTCTAAGTCCCAATCCATGATTTGGTTTGTGGGGAAGTCTGGTGTGAAATATGGTAACTTGTCAAAATGGCTTTAAATCACTTGAAACTTTGCAAAAATGATCGCGTATGCCTTCTTTCATGAAAATATCGTTTTGAGCCATTCAAACTCATTTTTGTAAGTTTTCAGAATTTCACCCTTTTCTAAGTCCCAATCCATGATTTGGTTTGTGGGGAAGTCTGGTGTGAAATATGGTAACTTGTCAAAATGGCTTTAAATCACTTGAAACTTTGCAAAAATGATCGTGTATGCCTTCTTTCATGAAAAAATCGTTTTGAGCCATTCAAACTCATTTTTGTAAGTTTTCAGAATTTCACCCTTGTCTAAGTCCCAATCCATGATTTGGTTTGTGGGGAAGTCTGGTGTGAAATATGGTAACTTGTCAAAATGGCTTTAAATCACTTGAAACTTTGCAAAAATGATCGCGTATGCCTTCTTTCATGAAAATATCGTTTTGAGCCATTCAAACTAATTTTTGTAAGTTTTCAGAATTTCACCCTTTTCTAAGTCCCAATCCATGATTTGGTTTGTGGGGAAGTCTGGTGTGAAATATGGTAACTTGTCAAAATGGCTTTAAATCACTTGAAACTTTGCAAAAATGATCGCGTATGCCTTCTTTCATGAAAAATATCGTTTTGAGCCATTCAAACTCATTTTTGTAAGTTTTCAGAATTTCACCCTTGTCTAAGTCCCAATCCATGATTTGGTTTGTGGGGAAGTCTGGTGTGAAATATGGTAACTTGTCAAAATGGCTTTAAATCACTTGAAACTTTGCAAAAATGATCGCGTATGCCTTCTTTTATGAAAAATATCGTTTTGAGCCATTCAAACTCATTTTTGTAAGTTTTCAGAATTTCACCCTTGTCTAAGTCCCAATCCATGATTTGGTTTGTGGGGAAGTCTGGTGTGAAATATGGTAACTTGTCAAAATGGCTTTAAATCACTTGAAACTTTGCAAAAATGATCGTGTATGCCTTCTTTCATGAAAAAAATCGTTTTGAGCCATTCAAACTCATTTTTGTAAGTTTTCAGAATTTCACCCTTGTCTAAGTCCCAATCCATGATTTGGTTTGTGGGGAAGTCTGGTGTGAAATATGGTAACTTGTCAAAATGGCTTTAAATCACTTGAAACTTTGCAAAAATGATCGCGTATGCCTTCTTTCATGAAAAATATCGTTTTAAGCCAGTCAAACTCATTTTTGTAAGTTTTCAGAATTTCGCCCTTGTCTAAGTCCCAATCCATGATTTGGTTTGTGGGGAAGTCTGGTGTGAAATATGGTAACTTGTCAAAATGGCTTTAAATCACTTGAAACTTTGCAAAAATGATCGCGTATGCCTTCTTTCATGAAAAATATCGTTTTGAGGCATTCAAACTAATTTTTGTAAGTTTTCAGAATTTCACCCTTGTCTAAGTCCCAATCCATGATTTGGTTTGTGGGGAAGTCTGGTGTGAAATATGGTAACTTGTCAAAATGGCTTTAAATCACTTGAAACTTTGCAAAAATGATCGCGTATGCCTTCTTTCATGAAAAATATCGTTTTGAGCCATTCAAACTCATTTTTGTAAGTTTTCAGAATTTCACCCTTGTCTAAGTCCCAATCCATGATTTGATTTGTGGGGAAGTCTATTGTAAAATATGGTAACTTGTCAAAATGGCTTTAAATCACTTGAAACTTTGCAAAAATGATCGTGTATGCCTTCTTTCATGAAAAAATCGTTTTGAGCCATTCAAACTCATTTTTGTAAGTTTTCAGAATTTCACCCTTGTCTAAGTCCCAATCCATGATTTGGTTTGTGGGGAAGTCTGGTGTGAAATATGGTAACTTGTCAAAATGGCTTTAAATCACTTGAAACTTTGCAAAAATGATCGCGTATGCCTTCTTTCATGAAAATATCGTTTTGAGCCATTCAAACTCATTTTTGAAAGTTTTCAGAATTTCACCCTTTTCTAAGTCCCAATCCATGATTTGGTTTGTGGGGAAGTCTGGTGTGAAATATGGTAACTTGTCAAAATGGCTTTAAATCACTTGAAACTTTGCAAAAATGATCGCGTATGCCTTCTTTCATGAAAAATATCGTTTTGAGCCATTCAAACTAATTTTTGTAAGTTTTCAGAATTTCACCCTTGTCTAAGTCCCAATCCATGATTTGGTTTGTGGGGAAGTCTGGTGTGAAATATGGTAACTTGTCAAAATGGCTTTAAATCACTTGAAACTTTGCAAAAATGATCGCGTATGCCTTCTTTCATGAAAAATATCGTTTTGAGCCATTCAAACTCATTTTTGTAAGTTTTCAGAATTTCACCCTTGTCTAAGTCCCAATCCATGATTTGATTTGTGGGGAAGTCTATTGTAAAATATGGTAACTTGTCAAAATGGCTTTAAATCACTTGAAACTTTGCAAAAATGATCGTGTATGCCTTCTTTCATGAAAAAATCGTTTTGAGCCATTCAAACTCATTTTTGTAAGTTTTCAGAATTTCACCCTTGTCTAAGTCCCAATCCATGATTTGGTTTGTGGGGAAGTCTGGTGTGAAATATGGTAACTTGTCAAAATGGCTTTAAATCACTTGAAACTTTGCAAAAATGATCGCGTATGCCTTCTTTCATGAAAATATCGTTTTGAGCCATTCAAACTCATTTTTGTAAGTTTTCAGAATTTCACCCTTTTCTAAGTCCCAATCCATGATTTGGTTTGTGGGGAAGTCTGGTGTGAAATATGGTAACTTGTCAAAATGGCTTTAAATCACTTGAAACTTTGCAAAAATGATCGCGTATGCCTTCTTTCATGAAAAATATCGTTTTGAGCCATTCAAACTAATTTTTGTAAGTTTTCAGAATTTCACCCTTGTCTAAGTCCCAATCCATGATTTGGTTTGTGGGGAAGTCTGGTGTGAAATATGGTAACTTGTCAAAATGGCTTTAAATCACTTGAAACTTTGCAAAAATGATCGCGTATGCCTTCTTTCATGAAAAAAATCGTTTTGAGCCATTCAAACTCATTTTTGTAAGTTTTCAGAATTTCACCCTTGTCTAAGTCCCAATCCATGATTTGGTTTGTGGGGAAGTCTGGTGTGAAATATGGTAACTTGTCAAAATGGCTTTAAATCACTTGAAACTTTGCAAAAATGATCGCATCAGCCTTCTTTCACGAAAAAAATCGTTTTAAGCCAGTAAAACTCATTTTTGTAAGTTTTCAGAATTTCGCCCTTGTCTAAGTCCCAATCCATGATTTGGTTTGTGGGGAAGTCTGGTGTGAAATATGGTAACTTGTCAAAATGGCTTTAAGTCACTTGAAACTTTGCAAAAATGATCGCGTGTGCCTTCTTTCATGAAAAATATCGTTTTGAGGCATTCAAACTCATTTTTGTAAGTTTTCAGAATTTCACCCTTGTCTAAGTCCCAATCCATGATTTGGTTTGTGGGGAAGTCTGGTGTGAAATATGGTAACTTGTCAAAATGGCTTTAAATCACTTGAAACTTTGCAAAAATGATCGCATCAGCCTTCTTTCACGAAAAAAATCGTTTTAAGCCAGTCAAACTCATTTTTGTAAGTTTTCAGAATTTCGCCCTTGTCTAAGTCCCAATCCATGATTTGGTTTGTGGGGAAGTCTGGTGTGAAATATGGTAACTTGTCAAAATGGCTTTAAATCACTTGAAACTTTGCAAAAATGATCGCGTATGCCTTCTTTCATGAAAAAAATCGTTTTGAGCCATTCAAACTCATTTTTGTAAGTTTTCAGAATTTCACCCTTGTCTAAGTCCCAATCCATGATTTGGTTTGTGGGGAAGTCTGGTGTGAAATATGGTAACTTGTCAAAATGGCTTTAAATCACTTGAAACTTTGCAAAAATGATCGCGTATGCCTTCTTTCATGAAAAATATCGTTTTGAGCCATTCAAACTCATTTTTGTAAGTTTTCAGAATTTCACCCTTTTCTAAGTCCCAATCCATGATTTGGTTTGTGGGGAAGTCTGGTGTGAAATATGGTAACTAGTCAAAATGGCTTTAAATCACTTGAAACTTTGCAAAAATGATCGCATCAGCCTTCTTTCACGAAAAAAATCGTTTTAAGCCAGTCAAACTCATTTTTGTAAGTTTTCAGAATTTCGCCCTTGTCTAAGTCCCAATCCATGATTTGGTTTGTGGGGAAGTCTGGTGTGAAATATGGTAACTTGTCAAAATGGCTTTAAATCACTTGAAACTTTGCAAAAATGATCGCGTATGCCTTCTTTCATGAAAAATATCGTTTTGAGGCATTCAAACTAATTTTTGTAAGTTTTCAGAATTTCACCCTTGTCTAAGTCCCAATCCATGATTTGGTTTGTGGGGAAGTCTGGTGTGAAATATGGTAACTTGTCAAAATGGCTTTAAATCACTTGAAACTTTGCAAAAATGATCGCGTATGCCTTCTTTCATGAAAAATATCGTTTTGAGCCATTCAAACTCATTTTTGTAAGTTTTCAGAATTTCACCCTTGTCTAAGTCCCAATCCATGATTTGGTTTGTGGGGAAGTCTGGTGTGAAATATGGTAACTTGTCAAAATGGCTTTAAATCACTTGAAACTTTGCAAAAATGATCGCGTATGCCTTCTTTCATGAAAAAAATCGTTTTGAGCCATTCAAACTCATTTTTGTAAGTTTTCAGAATTTCACCCATGATTTGGTTTGTGGGGAAGTCTGGTGTGAAATATGGTAACTTGTCAAAATGGCTTTAAATCACTTGAAACTTTGCAAAAATGATCGTGTATGCCTTCTTTCATGAAAAAAATCGTTTTGAGCCATTCAAACTCATTTTTGTAAGTTTTCAGAATTTCACCCTTGTCTAAGTCCCAATCCATGATTTGGTTTGTGGGGAAGTCTGGTGTGAAATATGGTAACTTGTCAAAATGGCTTTAAATCACTTGAAACTTTGCAAAAATGATCGTGTATGCCTTCTTTCATGAAAAAAATCGTTTTGAGCCATTCAAACTCATTTTTGTAAGTTTTCAGAATTTCACCCTTGTCTAAGTCCCAATCCATGATTTGGTTTGTGGGGAAGTCTGGTGTGAAATATGGTAACTTGTCAAAATGGCTTTAAATCACTTGAAACTTTGCAAAAATGATCGCGTATGCCTTCTTTCATGAAAAATATCGTTTTGAGCCATTCAAACTCATTTTTGTAAGTTTTCAGAATTTCACCCTTTTCTAAGTCCCAATCCATGATTTGGTTTGTGGGGAAGTCTGGTGTGAAATATGGTAACTTGTCAAAATGGCTTTAAATCACTTGAAACTTTGCAAAAATGATCGTGTATGCCTTCTTTCATGAAAAAAATCGTTTTGAGCCATTCAAACTCATTTTTGTAAGTTTTCAGAATTTCACCCTTGTCTAAGTCCCAATCCATGATTTGGTTTGTAGGGAAGTCTGGTGTGAAATATGGTAACTTGTCAAAATGGCTTTAAATCACTTGAAACTTTGCAAAAATGATCGCGTATGCCTTCTTTCATGAAAAATATCGTTTTGAGCCATTCAAACTCATTTTTGTAAGTTTTCAGAATTTCACCCTTGTCTAAGTCCCAATCCATAATTTGGTTTGTGGGGAAGTCTGGTGTGAAATATGGTAATTTTTCAAAATGGCTTTAAATCACTTGAAACTTTGCAAAAATGATCGCGTATGCCTTCTTTCATGAAAATATCGTTTTGAGCCATTCAAACTAATTTTTGTAAGTTTTCAGAATTTCACCCTTTTCTAAGTCCCAATCCATGATTTGGTTTGTGGGGAAGTCTGGTGTGAAATATGGTAACTTGTCAAAATGGCTTTAAATCACTTGAAACTTTGCAAAAATGATCGCGTATGCCTTCTTTCATGAAAAATATCGTTTTGAGCCATTCAAACTCATTTTTGTAAGTTTTCAGAATTTCACCCTTGTCTAAGTCCCAATCCATGATTTGGTTTGTAGGGAAGTCTGGTGTGAAATATGGTAACTAGTCAAAATGGCTTTAAATCACTTGAAACTTTGCAAAAATGATCGCGTATGCCTTCTTTCATGAAAAATATCGTTTTGAGGCATTCAAACTAATTTTTGTAAGTTTTCAGAATTTCACCCTTGTCTAAGTCCCAATCCATGATTTGATTTGTGGGGAAGTCTGGTGTGAAATATGGTAACTTGTCAAAATGGCTTTAAATCACTTGAAACTTTGCAAAAATGATCGTGTATGCCTTCTTTCATGAAAAAATCGTTTTGAGCCATTCAAACTCATTTTTGTAAGTTTTCAGAATTTCACCCTTGTCTAAGTCCCAATCCATGATTTGGTTTGTGGGGAAGTCTGGTGTGAAATATGGTAACTTGTCAAAATGGCTTTAAATCACTTGAAACTTTGCAAAAATGATCGCGTATGCCTTCTTTCATGAAAATATCGTTTTGAGCCATTCAAACTAATTTTTGTAAGTTTTCAGAATTTCACCCTTTTCTAAGTCCCAATCCATGATTTGGTTTGTGGGGAAGTCTGGTGTGAAATATGGTAACTTGTCAAAATGGCTTTAAATCACTTGAAACTTTGCAAAAATGATCGCGTATGCCTTCTTTCATGAAAAATATCGTTTTGAGCCATTCAAACTCATTTTTGTAAGTTTTCAGAATTTCACCCTTGTCTAAGTCCCAATCCATGATTTGGTTTGTGGGGAAGTCTGGTGTGAAATATGGTAACTTGTCAAAATGGCTTTAAATCACTTGAAACTTTGCAAAAATGATCGCGTATGCCTTCTTTTATGAAAAATATCGTTTTGAGCCATTCAAACTCATTTTTGTAAGTTTTCAGAATTTCACCCTTGTCTAAGTCCCAATCCATGATTTGGTTTGTGGGGAAGTCTGGTGTGAAATATGGTAACTTGTCAAAATGGCTTTAAATCACTTGAAACTTTGCAAAAATGATCGTGTATGCCTTCTTTCATGAAAAAAATCGTTTTGAGCCATTCAAACTCATTTTTGTAAGTTTTCAGAATTTCACCCTTGTCTAAGTCCCAATCCATGATTTGGTTTGTGGGGAAGTCTGGTGTGAAATATGGTAACTTGTCAAAATGGCTTTAAATCACTTGAAACTTTGCAAAAATGATCGCGTATGCCTTCTTTCATGAAAAATATCGTTTTAAGCCAGTCAAACTCATTTTTGTAAGTTTTCAGAATTTCGCCCTTGTCTAAGTCCCAATCCATGATTTGGTTTGTGGGGAAGTCTGGTGTGAAATATGGTAACTTGTCAAAATGGCTTTAAATCACTTGAAACTTTGCAAAAATGATCGCGTATGCCTTCTTTCATGAAAAATATCGTTTTGAGGCATTCAAACTAATTTTTGTAAGTTTTCAGAATTTCACCCTTGTCTAAGTCCCAATCCATGATTTGGTTTGTGGGGAAGTCTGGTGTGAAATATGGTAACTTGTCAAAATGGCTTTAAATCACTTGAAACTTTGCAAAAATGATCGCGTATGCCTTCTTTCATGAAAATATCGTTTTGAGCCATTCAAACTCATTTTTGTAAGTTTTCAGAATTTCACCCTTGTCTAAGTCCCAATCCATGATTTGATTTGTGGGGAAGTCTATTGTAAAATATGGTAACTTGTCAAAATGGCTTTAAATCACTTGAAACTTTGCAAAAATGATCGTGTATGCCTTCTTTCACGAAAAAAATCGTTTTAAGCCAGTCAAACTCATTTTTGTAAGTTTTCAGAATTTCGCCCTTGTCTAAGTCCCAATCCATGATTTGGTTTGTGGGGAAGTCTGGTGTGAAATATGGTAACTTGTCAAAATGGCTTTAAATCACTTGAAACTTTGCAAAAATGATCGCGTATGCCTTCTTTCATGAAAAAAATCGTTTTGAGCCATTCAAACTCATTTTTGTAAGTTTTCAGAATTTCACCCTTGTCTAAGTCCCAATCCATGATTTGGTTTGTGGGGAAGTCTGGTGTGAAATATGGTAACTTGTCAAAATGGCTTTAAATCACTTGAAACTTTGCAAAAATGATCGCGTATGCCTTCTTTCATGAAAAATATCGTTTTGAGCCATTCAAACTCATTTTTGTAAGTTTTCAGAATTTCACCCTTTTCTAAGTCCCAATCCATGATTTGGTTTGTGGGGAAGTCTGGTGTGAAATATGGTAACTAGTCAAAATGGCTTTAAATCACTTGAAACTTTGCAAAAATGATCGCATCAGCCTTCTTTCACGAAAAAAATCGTTTTAAGCCAGTCAAACTCATTTTTGTAAGTTTTCAGAATTTCGCCCTTGTCTAAGTCCCAATCCATGATTTGGTTTGTGGGGAAGTCTGGTGTGAAATATGGTAACTTGTCAAAATGGCTTTAAATCACTTGAAACTTTGCAAAAATGATCGCGTATGCCTTCTTTCATGAAAAATATCGTTTTGAGGCATTCAAACTAATTTTTGTAAGTTTTCAGAATTTCACCCTTGTCTAAGTCCCAATCCATGATTTGGTTTGTGGGGAAGTCTGGTGTGAAATATGGTAACTTGTCAAAATGGCTTTAAATCACTTGAAACTTTGCAAAAATGATCGCGTATGCCTTCTTTCATGAAAAATATCGTTTTGAGCCATTCAAACTCATTTTTGTAAGTTTTCAGAATTTCACCCTTGTCTAAGTCCCAATCCATGATTTGGTTTGTGGGGAAGTCTGGTGTGAAATATGGTAACTTGTCAAAATGGCTTTAAATCACTTGAAACTTTGCAAAAATGATCGCGTATGCCTTCTTTCATGAAAAAAATCGTTTTGAGCCATTCAAACTCATTTTTGTAAGTTTTCAGAATTTCACCCATGATTTGGTTTGTGGGGAAGTCTGGTGTGAAATATGGTAACTTGTCAAAATGGCTTTAAATCACTTGAAACTTTGCAAAAATGATCGTGTATGCCTTCTTTCATGAAAAAAATCGTTTTGAGCCATTCAAACTCATTTTTGTAAGTTTTCAGAATTTCACCCTTGTCTAAGTCCCAATCCATGATTTGGTTTGTGGGGAAGTCTGGTGTGAAATATGGTAACTTGTCAAAATGGCTTTAAATCACTTGAAACTTTGCAAAAATGATCGTGTATGCCTTCTTTCATGAAAAAAATCGTTTTGAGCCATTCAAACTCATTTTTGTAAGTTTTCAGAATTTCACCCTTGTCTAAGTCCCAATCCATGATTTGGTTTGTGGGGAAGTCTGGTGTGAAATATGGTAACTTGTCAAAATGGCTTTAAATCACTTGAAACTTTGCAAAAATGATCGCGTATGCCTTCTTTCATGAAAAATATCGTTTTGAGCCATTCAAACTCATTTTTGTAAGTTTTCAGAATTTCACCCTTTTCTAAGTCCCAATCCATGATTTGGTTTGTGGGGAAGTCTGGTGTGAAATATGGTAACTTGTCAAAATGGCTTTAAATCACTTGAAACTTTGCAAAAATGATCGTGTATGCCTTCTTTCATGAAAAAAATCGTTTTGAGCCATTCAAACTCATTTTTGTAAGTTTTCAGAATTTCACCCTTGTTTAAGTCGCAATCCATGATTTGGTTTGTGGGGAAGTCTGGTTTGAAATATGGTAACTTGTCAAAATGGCTTTAAATCACTTGAAACTTTGCAAAAATGATCGCGTCAGCCTTCTTTCACGAAAAAAATCGTTTTAGGCCAGTCAAACTCATTTTTGTAAGTTTTCAGAATTTCGCCCTTGTCTAAGTCCCAATCCATGATTTGGTTTGTGGGGAAGTCTGGTGTGAAATATGGTAACTTGTCAAAATGGCTTTAAATCACTTGAAATTTTGCAAAAATGATCGCGTATGCCTTCTTTCATGAAAAATATCGTTTTGAGGCATTCAAACTCATTTTTGTAAGTTTTCAGAATTTCACCCTTGTCTAAGTCCCAATCCATGATTTGGTTTGTGGGGAAGTCTGGTGTGAAATATGGTAACTTGTCAAAATGGCTTTAAATCACTTGAAACATTGCAAAAAATATCACGTATGCCTTCTTTCATGAAAAATATCGTTTTGAGCCATTGAAACTCATTTTTGTAAGTTTTCAGAATTTCGCCCTTGTCTAAGTCCCAATCCATGATTTGGTTTGTGGGGAAGTCTGGTGTGAAATATGGTAACTTGTCAAAATGGCTTTAAATCACTCTAAACTTTGCAAAAATGATCGTGTATGCCTTCTTTCATGAAAAAAATCGTTTTGAGCCATTCAAACTCATTTTTGTAAGTTTTCAGAATGTCACCCTTGTCTAAGTCCCAATCCATGATTTGGTTTGTAGGGAAGTCTGGTGTGAAATATGGTAACTTGTCAAAATGGCTTTAAATCACTTGAAACTTTGCAAAAATGATCGCGTATGCCTTCTTTCATGAAAAATATCGTTTTGAGCCATTCAAACTCATTTTTGTAAGTTTTCAGAATTTCACCCTTGTCTAAGTCCCAATCCATAATTTGGTTTGTGGGGAAGTCTGGTGTGAAATATGGTAATTTTTCAAAATGGCTTTAAATCACTTGAAACTTTGCAAAAATGATCGCGTATGCCTTCTTTCATGAAAAATATCGTTTTGAGCCATTCAAACTCATTTTTGTAAGTTTTCAGAATTTCACCCTTGTCTAAGTCCCAATCCATGATTTGGTTTGTGGGGAAGTCTGTTGTGAAATATGGTAACTTTTCAAAATGGCTTTAAATCACTTGAAACTTTGCAAAAATGATCGCGTATGCCTTCTTTCATGAAAAATATTGTTTTGAGCCATTCAAACTCATTTTTGTAAGTTTTCAGAATTTCACCCTTGTCTAAGTCCAAATCCATGATTTGGTTTGTGGGGAAGTCTGGTGTGAAATATGGTAACTTGTCAAAATGGCTTTAAATCACTTGAAACTTTGCAAAAATGATCGCGTCAGCCTTCTTTTATGAAAAATATCGTTTTGAGCCATTCAAACTCATTTTTGTAAGTTTTCAGAATTTCACCCTTTTCTAAGTCCCAATCCATGATTTGGTTTGTGGGGAAGTCTGGTGTGAAATATGGTAATTAGTCAAAATGGCTTTAAATCACTTGAAACTTTGCAAAAATGATCGCATCAGCCTTCTTTCACGAAAAAAATCGTTTTAAGCCAGTCAAACTCATTTTTGTAAGTTTTCAGAATTTCGCCCTTGTCTAAGTCCCAATCCATGATTTGGTTTGTGGGGAAGTCTGGTGTGAAATATGGTAACTCATCAAAATGGCTTTAAATCACTTGAAACTTTGCAAAAATGATCGCGTATGCCTTCTTTCATGAAAAATATCGTTTTGAGGCATTCAAACTAATTTTTGTAAGTTTTCAGAATTTCACCCTTGTCTAAGTCCAAATCCATGATTTGGTTTGTGGGGAAGTCTGGTGTGAAATATGGTAACTTGTCAAAATGGCTTTAAATCACTTGAATTTTTGCAAAAATGATCGCGTCAGCCTTCTTTTATGAAAAATATCGTTTTGAGCCATTCAAACTCATTTTTGTAAGTTTTCAGAATTTCACCCTTGTCTAAGTCCCAATCCATGATTTGGTTTGTGGGGAAGTCTGGTGTGAAATATGGTAACTTGTCAAAATGGCTTTAAATCACTTGAAACTTTGCAAAAATGATCGTGTATGCCTTCTTTCATGAAAAAAATCGTTTTGAGCCATTCAAACTCATTTTTGTAAGTTTTCAGAATTTCACCCTTGTTTAAGTCGCAATCCATGATTTGGTTTGTGAGGAAGTCTGGTGTGAAATATGGTAACTTGTCAAAATGGCTTTAAATCACTTGAAACTTTGCAAAAATGATCGCGTCAGCCTTCTTTCACGAAAAAAATTGTTTTAAGCCAGTCAAACTCATTTTTGTAAGTTTTCAGAATTTCGCCCTTGTCTAAGTCCCAATCCATGATTTGGTTTGTGGGGAAGTCTGGTGTGAAATATGGTAACTTGTCAAAATGGCTTTAAATCACTTGAAACATTGCAAAAATGATCGCGTATGCCTTCTTTCATGAAAAATATCGTTTTGAGCCATTCAAACTCATTTTTGTAAGTTTTCAGAATTTCACCCTTGTCTAAGTCCCAATCCATGATTTGGTTTGTGGGGAAGTCTGGTGTGAAATATGGTAACTTGTCAAAATGGCTTTAAATCACTTGAAACTTTGTAAAAATGATCGTGTATGCCTTCTTTCATGAAAAATATCGTTTTGAGCCATTCAAACTCATTTTTGTAAGTTTTCAGAATTTCACTGTTGTCTAAGTCCCAATCCATAATTTGGTTTGTGGGGAAGTCTGGTGTGAAATATGGTAACTTGTCAAAATGGCTTTAAATCACTTGAAACTTTGCAAAAATGATCGCGTATGCCTTCTTTCATGAAAAATATCGTTTTGAGGCATTCAAACTAATTTTTGTAAGTTTTCAGAATTTCACCCTTGTCTAAGTCCAAATCCATGATTTGGTTTGTGGGGAAGTCTGGTGTGAAATATGGTAACTTGTCAAAATGGCTTTAAATCACTTGAAACTTTGCAAAAATGATCGCGTCAGCCTTCTTTTATGAAAAATGTCGTTTTGAGCCATTCAAACTCATTTTTGTAAGTTTTCAGAATTTCACCCTTTTCTAAGTCCCAATCCATGATTTGGTTTGTGGGGAAGTCTGGTGTGAAATATGGTAACTAGTCAAAATGGCTTTAAATCACTTGAAACTTTGCAAAAATGATCGCATCAGCCTTCTTTCACGAAAAAAATCGTTTTAAGCCAGTCAAACTCATTTTTGTAAGTTTTCAGAATTTCGCCCTTGTCTAAGTCCGAATCCATGATTTGGTTTGTGGGGAAGTCTGGTGTGAAATATGGTAACTTGTCAAAATGGCTTTAAATCACTTGAAACTTTGCAAAAATGATCGCGTATGCCTTCTTTCATGAAAAATATCGTTTTCAGCCATTCAAACTCAATTTTGTAAGTTTTCAGAATTTCACCCTTGTCTAAATCCCAATCCATTATTTGGTTTTTGGGCAAGTCTGGTGTGAAATATGGTAACTTGTCAAAATGGCTTGAAATCACTTGAAACTTTTCAAAAATGATCGCATATGCCTTTCTTTAGTGAAAAATATCGTTTTGAGCCATTCAAACTCATTTTTGTAAGTTTTCAGAATTTCACCCTTGTCTAAGTCCCAATCCATGATTTGGTTTGTGGGGTAGTCTGGTGTGAAATATATTAACTTTTCAAAATGGCTTTAAATCACTTGAAACTTTGCAAAAATGATCGCGTATGCCTTCTTTCATGAAAAATATCGTTTTCAGCCATTCAAACTCATTTTTGTAAGTTTTCAGAATTTCACCCTTGTCTAAGTCCCAATCCACGATTTGGTTTTTGGGCAAGTCTGGTTTGAAATATGGTAACTTGTCAAAATGGCTTTAAATCACTTGAAACTTTGCAAAAATGATCGCGTCAGCCTTCTTTTATGAAAAATGTCGTTTTGAGCCATTCAAACTCATTTTTGTAAGTTTTCAGAATTTCACCCTTGTCTAAGTCCCAATCCATGATTTGGTTTGTGGGGAAGTCTGGTGTGAAATATAATAACTTGTCAAAAGGGCTTGAAATCACTTGAAACTTTTCAAAAATGATCGCGTATGCCTTTTTTCATGAAAAATATCGTTTTGAGCCATTCAAACTCATTTTTGTAAGTTTTAAGAATTTCACCCTTGTCTAAGTCAAAATCCATGATTTGGTTTGTGGGGAAGTCTGGTGTGAAATATGGTAACTTGTCAAAATGGCTTTAAATCACTTGAAACTTTGCAAAAATGATCGCGTATGCCTTCTTTCATGAAAAATGTCGTTTTGAGGCATTCAAACTCATTTTTGTAAGTTTTCAAATTTCACACTTGTCTAAGTCCCAATCCATGGTTTGGTTTGTGGGGAAGTCTGGTGTGAAATATGGTAACTTGTCAAAATGGCTTTAAATCACTTGAAACTTTGCAAAAATGATCGCGTATGCCTTCTTTCATGAAAAAAATCGTTTTGAGCCATTCAAACTCATTTTTGTAAGTTTTCAGATTTTCACCCTTGTCTAAGTCCCAATCCATGATTTGGTTTGTGGGGAAGTCTGGTGTGAAATATGGTAACTTGTCAAAATGGCTTTAAATCACTTGAAACTTTGCAAAAATGATCGCGTATGCCTTCTTTCATGAAAAATATCGTTTTGAGCCATTCAAACTCATTTTTGTAAGTTTTCAGAATTTCACCCTTGTCTAAGTCCCAATCCATGATTTGGTTTGTGGGGAAGTCTGGTGTGAAATATGGTAACTTGTCAAAATGGCTTTAAATCACTTGAAACTTTGCAAAAATGATCGCGTCAGCCTTCTTTTATGAAAAATATCGTTTTGAGCCATTCAAACTCATTTTTGTAAGTTTTCAGAATTTCACCCTTGTCTAAGTCCCAATCCATGATTTGGTTTGTGGGGAAGTCTGGTGTGAAATATAATAACTTGTCAAAAGGGCTTGAAATCACTTGAAACTTTTCAAAAATGATCGCGTATGCCTTTTTTCATGAAAAATATCGTTTTGAGGCATTCAAACTCATTTTTGTAAGTTTTCAGAATTTCACCCTTGTCTAAGTCCCAATCCATGATTTGGTTTGTGGGGAAGTCTGGTGTGAAATATGGTAACTTGTCAAAATGGCTTTAAATCACTTGAAACTTTTTAAAAATGATCGCGTATGCCTTCTTTCATGAAAAATATCGTTTTGAGCCATTCAAACTCATTTTTGTAAGTTTTCGGAATTTCACCCTTGTCTAAGTCCCAATCCATGATTTGGTTTGTGGGGAAGTCTGGTGTGAAATATGGTAACTTTTCAAAATAGCTTTAAATCACTTGAAACTTTGGAAAAAAGATTGCGTATGCCTTCTTTCATGAAAAATATCGTTTTGAGCCATTCAAACTCATTTTTGTAAGTTTTCAGAATTTCACCCTCGTCTAAGTCCCAATCCATGATTTGGTTTGTGGGGAAGTCTGGTGTGAAATATGGTAATTTTTCAAAATGGCTTTAAATCACTTGAAACTTTGCAAAAATGATCGCGTCAGCCTTCTTTCACGAAAAAAATCGTTTTAAGCCAGTCAAACTATTTTTGTAAGTTTTCAGAATTTCGCCCTTGTCTAAGTCCCAATCCATGATTTGGTTTGTGGGGAAGTCTAGTGTGAAATATGGTAACTTGTCAAAATGGCTTTAAATCACTTGAAACGTTTCAAAAATGATCGCGTATGCCTTTTTTCATGAAAAATATCGTTTTGAGGCATTCAAACTAATTTTTGTAAGTTTTCAGAATTTCACCCTTGTCTAAGTCCCAATCCAAGATTTGGTTTGTGGGGAAGTCTGGTGTGAAATATGGTAACTTGTCAAAATGGCTTTAAATCACTTGAAACTTTGCAAAAATGATCGCGTATGCCTTCTTTCATGAAAAATATCGTTTTGAGCCATTCAAACTCATTTTTGTAAGTTTTCAGAATTTCACCCTTGTCTAAGTCCCAATCCATGATTTGGTTTGTGGGGAAGTCTGTTGTGAAATATGGTAACTTTTCAAAATGGCTTTAAATCACTTGAAACTTTGCAAAAATGATCGCGTATGCCTTCTTTCATGAAAAATATCGTTTTGAGCCATTCAAACTCATTTTTGTAAGTTTTCAGAATTTCACCCTTGTCTAAGTCCCAATCCATGATTTGGTTTGTGGGGAAGTCTGGTGTGAAATATGGTAACTTGTCAAAATAGCTTTAAATCACTTGAAACTTTGCAAAAATGATCGCGTCAGCCTTCTTTCACGAAAAAAATCGTTTTAAGCCAGTCAAACTCATTTTTGTAAGTTTTCAGAATTTCGCCCTTGTCTAAGTCCCAATCCATGATTTGGTTTGCGGGGAAGTCTGGTGTGAAATATGGTAACTTGTCAAAATGGCTTTAAATCACTTGAAACTTTGCAAAAATGATCGCGTATGCCTTCTTTCATGAAAAATATCGTTTTGAGCCATTCAAACTCATTTTTGTAAGTTTTCAGAATTTCACCCTTGTCTAAGTCCCAATCCATGATTTGGTTTGTGGGGAAGTCTGGTGTGAAATATGGTAACTTTTCAAAATGGCTTTAAATCACTTGAAACTTTGCAAAAAAGATTGCGTATGCCTTCTTTCATGAAAAATATCGTTTTGATCCATTCAAACTCATTTTTGTAAGTTTTCAGAATTTCACCCTTGTCTAAGTCCCAATCCATGATTTGGTTTGTGGGGAAGTCTGGTGTGAAATATGGTAACTTGTCAAAATGGCTTTAAATCACTTGAAACTTTGCAAAAATGATCGCATATGCCTTCTTTCATGAAAAATATCGTTTTGAGCCATTCAAACTCATTTTTGTAAGTTTTCAGAATTTCACCCTTGTCTAAGTCCCAATCCATAATTTGGTTTGTGGGGAAGTCTGGTGTGAAATATGGTAACTTGTCAAAATGGCTTTAAATCACTTGAAACTTTGCAAAAATGATCGCGTATGCCTTCTTTCATGAAAAATGTCGTTTTGAGGCATTCAAACTCATTTTTGTAAGTTTTCAAATTTCACCCTTGTCTAAGTCCCAATCCATGATTTGGTTTGTGGGGAAGTTTGGTGTGAAATATGGTAACTTGTCAAAATGGCTTTAAATCACTTGAAACTTTTCAAAAATGATCGCGTATGCCTTCTTTCATGAAAAAAATCGTTTTGAGCCATTCAAACTCATTTTTGTAAGTTTTCAGATTTTCACCCTTGTCTAAGTCCCAATCCATGATTTGGTTTGTGGGGAAGTCTGGTGTGAAATATGGTAACTTGTCAAAATGGCTTTAAATCACTTGAAACTTTGCAAAAATGATCGCGTATGCCTTCTTTCATGAAAAATATCGTTTTGAGCCATTCAAACTCATTTTTGTAAGTTTTCAGAATTTCACCCTTGTCTAAGTCCCAATCCATGATTTGGTTTGTGGGGAAGTCTGGTGTGAAATATGGTAACTTGTCAAAATGGCTTTAAATCACTTGAAACTTTGCAAAAATGATCGCGTCAGCCTTCTTTTATGAAAAATATCGTTTTGAGCCATTCAAACTCATTTTTGTAAGTTTTCAGAATTTCACCCTTGTCTAAGTCCCAATCCATGATTTGGTTTGTGGGGAAGTCTGGTGTGAAATATAATAACTTGTCAAAAGGGCTTGAAATCACTTGAAACTTTTCAAAAATGATCGCGTATGCCTTTTTTCATGAAAAATATCGTTTTGAGGCATTCAAACTCATTTTTGTAAGTTTTCAGAATTTCACCCTTGTCTAAGTCAAAATCCATGATTTGGTTTGTGGCGAAGTCTGGTGTGAAATATGGTAACTTGTCAAAATGGCTTTAAATCACTTGAAACTTTTCAAAAATGATCGCGTATGCCTTCTTTCATGAAAAATATCGTTTTGAGCCATTCAAACTCATTTTTGTAAGTTTTCGGAATTTCACCCTTGTCTAAGTCCCAATCCATGATTTGGTTTGTGGGGAAGTCTGGTGTGAAATATGGTAACTTTTCAAAATAGCTTTAAATCACTTGAAATTTTGGAAAAAAGATTGCGTATGCCTTCTTTCATGAAAAATATCGTTTTGAGCCATTCAAACTCATTTTTGTAAGTTTTCAGAATTTCACCCTTGTCTAAGTCCCAATCCATGATTTGGTTTGTGGGGAAGTCTGGTGTGAAATATGGTAACTTGTCAAAATGGCTTTAAATCACTTGAAACTTTGCAAAAATGATCGCATATGCCTTCTTTCATGAAAAATATCGTTTTGAGCCATTCAAACTCATTTTTGTAAGTTTTCAGAATTTCACCCTTGTCTAAGTCCCAATCCATGATTTGGTTTGTGGGGAAGTCTGGTGTGAAATATGGTAATTTTTCAAAATGGCTTTAAATCACTTGAAACTTTGCAAAAATGATCGCGTATGCCTTCTTTCATGAAAAATATCGTTTTCAGCCATTCAAACTCATTTTTGTAAGTTTTCAGAATTTCACCCTTGTCTAAGTCCCAATCCATGATTTGGTTTGTGGGGAAGTCTGGTGTGAAATATGGTAACTTGTCAAAATGGCTTTAAATCACTTGAAACTTTGCAAAAATGATTGCGTCAGCCTTCTTTCACGAAAAAAATCGTTTTAAGCCAGTCAAACTATTTTTGTAAGTTTTCAGAATTTCGCCCTTGTCTAAGTCCCAATCCATGATTTGGTTTGTGGGGAAGTCTGGTGTGAAATATGGTAACTTATCAAAATGGCTTTAAATCACTTGAAACGTTTCAAAAATGATCGCGTATGCCTTTTTTCATGAAAAATATCGTTTTGAGGCATTCAAACTAATTTTTGTAAGTTTTCAGAATTTCACCCTTGTCTAAGTCCCAATCCAAGATTTGGTTTGTGGGGAAGTCTGGTGTGAAATATGGTAACTTGTCAAAATGGCTTTAAATCACTTGAAACTTTGCAAAAATGATCGCGTATGCCTTCTTTCATGAAAAATATCGTTTTGAGCCATTCAAACTCATTTTTGTAAGTTTTCAGAATTTCACCCTTGTCTAAGACCCAATCCATGATTTGGTTTGTGGGGAAGTCTGGTGTGAAATATGGTAACTTGTCAAAATGGCTTTAAATCACTTGAAACTTTGCAAAAATGATCGCGTCAGCCTTCTTTCACGAAAAAAATCGTTTTAAGCCAGTCAAACTCATTTTTGTAAGTTTTCAGAATTTCGCCCTTGTCTAAGTCCCAATCCATGACTTGGTTTGTGGGGAAGTCTGGTGTGAAATATGGTAACTTGTCAAAATGGCTTTAAATCACTTGAAACGTTTCAAAAATGATCGCGTATGCCTTTTTTCATGAAAAATATCGTTTTGAGGCATTCAAACTAATTTTTGTAAGTTTTCAGAATTTCACCCTTCTCTAAGTCCCAATCCAAGATTTGGTTTGTGGGGAAGTCTGGTGTGAAATATGGTAACTTGTCAAAATGGCTTTAAATCACTTGAAACTTTGCAAAAATGATCGTGTATGCCTTCTTTCATGAAAAATATCGTTTTGAGCCATTCAAACTCATTTTTGTAAGTTTTCAGAATTTCACCCTTGTCTAAGTCCCAATCCATGATTTGGTTTGTGGGGAAGTCTGGTGTGAAATATGGTAACTTTTCAAAATGGCTTGAAATCACTTGAAACTTTGCAAAAATGATCGCGTATGCCTTCTTTCATGAAAAATATCGTTTTGAGCCATTCAAACTCATTTTTGTAAGTTTTCAGAATTTCACCCTTGTCTAAGTCCCAATCCATGATTTGGTTTTTGGGGAAGTCTGTTGTGAAATATGGTAACTTTTCAAAATGGCTTTAAATCACTTGAAACTTTTCAAAAATGATCGCGTATGCCTTTTTTCATGAAAAAATCGTTTTGAGGCATTCAAACTCATTTTTGTAAGTTTTCAGAATTTCACCCTTGTCTAAGTCCCAATCCATGATTTGGTTTGTGGGGAAGTCTGGTGTGAAATATGGTAACTTGTCAAAATGGCTTTAAATCATTTGAAACTTTGCAAAAATTATCGTGTATGCCTTCTTTCATGAAAAAAAATCGTTTTGAGCCATTCAAACTCATTTTTGTAAGTTTTCAGAATTTCACCCTTGTCTAAGTCCCAATCCATGATTTGGTTTGTGGGGAAGTCTGGTGTGAAATATGGTAACTTGTCAAAATGGCTTTAATGGAAGTTTTGTGAAGCTAGGACAGTGACGAGTTGATGGTGCTGTATTTTTGAATTTTGATAAACTGCATGCTACACAAGATTTATATAACAATATCATCATATTTTACCTTGAAACAACTTCAATATTGACAATTATTGCAATCTATAATAAACAAAGAGATATAAAGTCAAATAAATTTTGTAATGTAATTCTGTATGAGCACTAATATTCTATATGATACATCTACATAGCTTCGATCGCTGTTACTGTAGCAAGCATAAATTGGCCAGTTCACCAACCTGAATAAATGTTTTCGACTTTGAGGATACTGAGCACTCAGATATCTTGATCCAAACCTAAAATAATAGAAAAGCTACTAAGTCCCAGGCCTTGGATTTCACCATAGTGACCAGCAAGCAGGGTATTGACGGCCAATGGCTTCTGCTGAATTCAAGGCCTGTTAACCCTACTAGAATGTTTCTTCACGGCCTTCACCGATTTTTGCAGTGCTCTAGCGTGTTTATTATACAATCTACAGAAATTATCCTTTCGCAGGCGGAAATACCAGGGTTTTAGCTTTCGATTGTCATCGTTTTTGTGAAATTTGAAGAAAGATTGGGCAAATACGAATCAAATGAAAATAGCCGGTCGAAATCGCATATTTTCACCGTTGGGAGTTTATTGGGAATCTGTTGAAATTTAAACCCATTAGGGAATTAAATTACAAAATTAATTGACCAATTTTAGCTTAGTTAGTAAACTTCTGGTATTTTATTAGCGATGTTAATTGTTTCTCCTAACAGATAAGGGATTAATAAAATTTCTTTCCTTATTCGCTGCCCTAGTAATGCTCAGAGGTGAAAATATGCGATTTCGACCGGCTAGTTTCATTTGATTCGTATCTGCCCAATCTTTCTTTAAATTTCACAAAAACGATGACAATCGAAAGCTAAAAGCCTGGTCTTTCCGCCTACAAAAGAATGATTTCTGTAGATTGTATAATAAACGCGCTAGAGCACTGCTTATTTATGTAGCAGATTATTTATGATAATTTCACATGTGAAAATTATTGCCTTTCAAACAATCATCAACATAGCTTGTGGATATTTTATATTGGTAGAAAACACTTGTAGTTTATATAATAAGCAGAAAATATATAAGTTCTTGTTGCAAGTTAGGTTACGAGGCGGTTTGAACAAGAAATGCGAACACAACTTGTTTTCGCATCAGTACTTTGTTGTACTTAAAATACAAAGTTAAAATCATTCATTTCAAAGACAGCATTACCTATAATTGACATATTTTTTCGATCAATTGAAGGATTCGCTTCAGATAGCTAAATTCTCCCTGTCCACGTGCACAGCAAGGACATCGGCTATAAGCCTAAAACTTCCCGTCGAAACTGAGATTTACGAGAAGGCTCAACATTTTCGTCCGGTTAACGTTCTTCTTTAACGAAATCGGTCAATTTCGCTTCTCCTGTTCAAGAAACCGACCTATTTTTGATAGTTTTTTCAACACCCTCCGAAGAACACGAAATTAAACACTTTTTAATTCGTACAACCACGGTGAAAGTTATACAAATAAACGGAAACAAATATCGTACACAATTACCAATATTTAAACAAGTAAATGGACAACTGATGAACAAATACAACGGAATACATACATGGCGTCTCAATCGTCTTCAAGGCAGCCATCCGGCGGAGCTCATGTTGTGCAAAAGACAAATTCAAAAATGGCCGCCAAATCAAATGTGACCGCATTAAATCGACATCCATATGGAGGCCTGGGCCGAGTTCAACGCAAAGTTCTCAGGTTAGGGCTATTTCAGATCCGTCAGAGCACCTGGTTAGGGTTAGGGTTAAATACAATTTTTGATGCTATTCTTTTAGCGAGCATCCTTGGCGCAGTGGGTAGAGGCGTCGCGTTACCTGGTTTGAGCAGCGCTGGTTCGAGGACTTGTTGAGTCGCTCTTTTATTTATGTTTTTTTTTTCAAATTTTTTTTCAAAGTTTTTCTCGTTCTCAAAATTTTTTCTTGTTCATAACATATTACTCATCCTTAAACACATTTAAAAAATATTCAAAACGAAAAAAGCCGTTGAAATAGTTGCTACTAGTCAATATGCAATTAGCCTGCGAGCAGGAGGTGCTCTGACGGATCTGAAATAGCCCTGACCTAGTTCTCACATCAAGTACATGACAGAAATGTTACAAGAGATTTGATTGGCTTTTTAGGGTCATTTAGGGGGTATTTACGGTTATTTAAGGTTATATAGGGTTATTTAAGGTTATGTAGGTTTATTTATCGTAATTTTGGGTCATTTAGGGTCATGTAGGGTCGTTTAGGGTTTTTAGGGTTTTTTAGGTTTGTTTAAGCTTATTTAGGCTCATTTAGGGATATTTAGGGATATTTAGGACTATTTAGGTTTTTTACGGTTTTTTTAGGGTTATTTGCGGTTATTTTGGGCATAAAAAATTGTTGCTTCGAGAGTTAAAATATGAAACAATTAATATTTCTAATCGTGCAGCCTAAAGCTCTAATTATTCATGTTCAGTAGCTTTTGCTTCAGATTCTGTGGGTTTCGTTCCAGACTTCAAGTCGCACACTACAGAATTTTAATGAGTCATGACATGCTCACATGCTCTGTCATGCAATGCAGTAAGAAATATCAATATTGTTTTACTTTTAAATAATAAGGAAGTTTTAAGCTAGTTATGCTAGCTGCATATTACTAATAAGATTCAGGATGTACAGTATTTGGAAGTTGACAAGTATGTTTAAAACATGATCATGAAACAGTGTATTTTAACAGTGTAGAGAGGAACCATACATGCAATCACAATTTTCGAATTCAAGCTGACAACTTCATCAATTGTTTGTTCACTCTTGAAGAAACTCTGTAAAACTAAGGCAACTGGGCTAGATAAAATAAATTATAAGCTTCTCCGCTATTGTCCTGAACTACTGACGGAAGCCTTAGAAGTTTGCCGCTACTTCTTAGATTATATTTTTCGTTGTTACATTTTTCAAATAGGTTAGAAAGTATTTCTGTACAGTCTCCCTGTATAACTTTGCTCATGTATTTTGTCAACTTAATTTCGTGCCTTTCTTCTAAGGTTTTCCATCCCAACTTTCCAAGTACCTGTTCTAATGGGACATCATAAGTATCTGCTGTCCTCTTGCAAACCCGTTCTTTGCGTTATCAAACAATTGTTCCATACAAGGCAGAAATATTCAAAATTGGGTAAAATGAGTATATTATATCAGATTTGAAATTCTGAATTCTGAGTCAAAATATCGACTATGATCTTGCACACTTGCATAAAATATTCACCATACAATACAATACAATTCAATCATTTATTTAAGTCTCTGCAACACCGGGAGGCCAGGAAAAACCTCACCTTGCAAGGAAACCTGGGTCGGGCCGAGATGTTACAGAGTCCCCCGACAGGACGTATGCAAAAATCTATGCACTAATTTACAAGCACAGTAAGTTTACAAGTATAAAATTCAAAGTACGAGAGTTATATGGTCTGACCATTTACATAATTAGCAATGCTAACGACAGCACATTATTATAATCGATGATCCTACAAACCAATATGATCCCACGATATCCACGATTTCCTAACGACGTTGTTGTGGCAGGGAGGAATAATTTAATAAACTGCATCATTTGCTCATGTTGTGTCTTATTGAAATACTCCGTTTCACAAAGTACCATCCTGCCACAACATTATAGCGCACAGCAATAGCTTTCCGCTATAGCTCTCCGCTTATTAAGGATAACAACATTGAATTTAACATCGCAGCTTATCATATATCCCAAGATTCACAACGACCCGTAACCCAACAATGGCAAAAGTGCACCGGACAGGTGGGCCCAGGCCTCTCCGAATGTACGATTACGCATCATTAAAGAAACAGCCGCCCGTTCACCTCAGAACAACAATAGGCCGCAATATGTCCTCCAATGTTATTATCTTATATCCTATATCTTATATTATCTTATCTTGAATATCGTGTTCACATGGGCTTGTACGTCCATCAACGTAGAGAGCAGTAGGCTGAGGCAGTTATTTCGTTCACCGGACTGAGCCCGTTTTCTTAAATATTGGTTACTCCGGTTTCGCTATTTTCAAATAACCGACTAGCTGAAATAATCGTCCAACAGAAATAACCGCAAAACCGAAGTAACCGCAAAACCGATTCACTTTTTTTTCTGATTTCAATAACCACCTCAGCCTAGAGAGCAGTGGCCGATCTAGTGTAAGTCAAAATAAATCACCACAGCTCATTCAAAGAAACTTCATTGCCTAGATTTTATTATTTTGAAAGTCATAACCTATGACATTTTTATAAAGTTGTTTTTGAATTTCGAGTAGAGCTGCTATAATTTATTTTGACTTACCTTAGATCCACCACCTTTACACAGCCAAAAACGCACCAGTTGAAACAAGTCTGTTGACATCTGTTAACAACTTGTTTCAACAAGCCGATATCAGGATGCGTTCGCATGGCTTGCGACAGCTTGTTGACGACAAGTCTGTTGCAAGTTGTCAACTGGCTTGTTGCAAGTTTATTCTCAAAACTTGTTATCCACAGGCTTGATGCAAGCTGTTTCAACAAGCTGTAACAAGTCTCCAGGTGACAAGTTGCAGCAAGCCTGACTTTGACAAGCTTGTTGCAACTTGATGACATCGACAATCTTGTTGCAACTTCTCAACAATTTGCGAGAAGCCGGTAAAATTGACAAATTGCAACAAGCCTGTCGCATTTTTGGCTGTGTAGACAGAAACATATTCTACCTGAGTTAAAATGCTTGACTGCTTAATGCAACACGGAACCATTGGATCAGCTAACAAAACGTATCTTCATGTACTAAAACAAGAAAAAATCAATCAAATGTCAATGCCGTCCGTTTTATTCAATCACTTATATTACAGGTCTAATTTAGCACTGTTAGTACGAGTTTTTACATGTAAGCAGTTACATGAACGCTTCATGTATGCACTGCGTCAAAGTCTAAATCTATTTCAGCATCACAATTGAGAAGAAAAAAGGCTTTGAAAGAGAGAATTATCAGGCATTCCAACAATACTCGCTTTGCTAAATCAAAACAGGAATTACTGGCAAGGGTTTTTGAGAAAAATATTCACAAGCTCGTGTATCGCTTTCCCAGTTTTACTCTATAATAATAATTGACAATTATTCGAGTTATATTCACCATGAAAAACTTACCCGAAGCTTTATATCTACTGCAATGTATATTTGTCCAGGACAACCACCAAATCCACCATTCAACTAGACCCACTAAAATTTGGTTGAAACACTACATAAATTTATGATCATCACAAACTTATTGACTTTGCTTTTAGAATTTTAATTATAGTGATGGTGATATTCACCATGCAAACTTACCAGGAATTTCATATCCACCATATTGCCAATTTGCCCAGGCGACTCAGCATATGCAACACACCACATCACCACATGCCACTATCATCATAAAGTAATTCTTTAGTTTGTTTCTAGAGAAATATAGTTATATTCACCATGCAAAACTTACCAGGAGCTTCCTATGCACTGCAATCTATACTTGTCCAAGACAACGAACCAATCCACCATTCCACTAGACCAACTAAAATTTGGTGGAAAAACTACATAAATTTATGATCATCACAAACTTATCTATTTCGTTTTTAGAATTTTAACTATAGTGATAGTGATATTCACCATGCAAACTTACCCAAAACTTGACGTACACCATATTACCAATTTGCCCAGGCGACTAACCATATGCAACACACGACATCACCATATGCCACTATCATCATAAAGTTATTATTTAGTTTGTTTCCAGAAAAATATAGTCATTTTCACCATGCCAAACTTACCAGGAATTTCATATCCAATGCAATGTATACTTGACCAAGACAACGAATCAGTCCACCATTCCAATAGACCCCTAAAATTTGATGTAAAACCTACATAAATTTATGATCATCACAAACTTATTTCTTTTGTTTTTTAACTCAAGTGATATTCACTAGGCAAACTTACATGGGACTCGATATCCACTAAATTGCCCAAACAATTCACCATATTCACGACATCCACCATAACTTATAAAACCTGTAGTACCTATAAAACCTATAGTACCTATAAAACATATAGTACCTATAAACCCATAGTACCTATACAACCCATAGCACCTATAAAACCTATAGCATCTATGGTACCTATAAACCTATAGTACCTATAAAACCTATAGTACTTATAAGACCTATAGTACGTATAAACCTTCAGTACCTATAAAACCTTTAGTATTTATAAAGCGTATAGTACTTATAAACCTATAGTACTTATAAAACCTATGGTACCTATAAAACTTATAGTACCTATATAAAACATATAGCAATTATAAAACTTATAGCACCTACAGTACCTACACAAAACCTGTAGTACTTATAGTACCTATAAAACATGTAGTACATATAAAACCTATAGTACCTGCAAAACCTATAGTAGTTTTAAAACCTATAGTAGTTGTAAAACCTATAGTACCTTTAAGACATATAGTACCTATAAAACCCATAATACCTATAGTACTTATAAAACCTATAGTACCTATAAAACCTATACCATGTATGGTACCTATAAACCTATAGTACCTATAAAACCTATAGTACTTATAAGACCTATAGTACCTATAAACCTATAGTACTTATAAAACCTATGGTACCTATAAAACCTATAGTACCTATAAAACCTATAGTACCTGCAAAACCTATAGTAGTTTTAAAACCTATAGTAGTTGTAAAACCTATAGTACCTTTAAGACATATAGTACCTATAAAACCCATAATACCTATAGTACTTATAAAACCTATAGTACCTATAAAACCTATACCATGTATGGTACCTATAAACCTATAGTACCTATAAAACCTATAGTACTTATAAGACCTATAGTACCTATAAACCTATAGTACTTATAAAACCTATGGTACCTATAAAACCTATAGTACCTATAAAACCTATAGTACCTATAAAAATTATAGTACCTAAAGTACCAATAAAATATAGTACCTATAAAACATATAGTACCTATAAAACCTATAGTACCTATAGTACCTATGAAACCTATAGTACCTAAAAAACTATAGTACCTATACTAACTATAAAACCTATAATACCTATAGTACCTAAAAGACCTATAGTACCTATAATACCAATAGTACCTATAAACCCATAGTTCCTGTAAAACTTGTAATACTTATAAAACCTATAGTACCTATAGTAATTATAAAACCTATAGTACTTATAAAACCTATAGTACCTATAAAACCTATAGTACCTATAAAACATATTGTACCTATAAAACATATAGTACCTATAGTAACTATAAAACCTATAGTAACTATAAAACCTATAGTACCTATAAGACCTACAGTACTTATAAAACCTGTAGTACCTATAAAACCTATAGTACCAATAGTACCTATAGTACCTAATGTACCTATAGATATATGAATTTTTGTGGCTGCTGCAAATGACGGCAACATAAAATGATTCCCTGTTTGATGAGGATGGAAGGCATGCAGTAGCATGTATATGCTGTAAAAAATGTACAAAAAATTG
The DNA here is from genome assembly GCA_963855995.1 of Muricea muricata. Classification (NCBI taxonomy): domain Eukaryota; kingdom Metazoa; phylum Cnidaria; class Anthozoa; order Malacalcyonacea; family Plexauridae; genus Muricea; species Muricea muricata. The sequence goes on along the minus strand of OY979729.1, from coordinate 33,535 downwards.
GCCAAACAAAAAAATGTGCAGGTTTAAAAATACTTGACTGCCTAGCGCAGTGGGGGAATGGGTTGGGTCATCCAATGATGAATACCTGATCCAAACGTAAAATATTAACAGAACAATTAGGTTTAGTTCCTAAAACTTAAAATTTTTAATTTTCACAACTTTAATGGAAGTTGTGTGAAGCTAGGACATTGGTGAGTTGATGGTGCTGTATTTTTGAATTTTGATAAACTGCATGCTACACAAGACTTATATAACAATATCATCATAATTTACCTTGAAACAACTTCAATATTGACAATTATTGCAATCTATAATAAACAAAGAGATATAAAGTCAAATAAATTCTGTAATGTAATTCTGTATGAGCACTAATATTCTATATGATACATCTACACAGCTTCGATCGCTGTTACTGTAGCAAGCATAAATTGGCCAGTTCACCAACCTGAATAAATGTTTTCGACTTTGAGGATACTGAGCACTCAGATATCTTGATCCAAACCTAAAATATTAGAAAAGCTACTAAGTCCCAGGCCTTGGATTTCACCATAGTGACCAGCAAGCAGGGTATTGACGGCCAATGGCTTCTGCTGAATTCAAGGCCTGTTAACCCTACTAGAATGTTTCTTCACGGCCTTCACTGACTTTTGCAGTGCTCTAGCGTGTTCATTATACAATCTACAGAAATTATCCTTTCGCAGGCGGAAATACCAGGGTTTTAGCTTTCGATTGTCATCGTTTTTGTGAAATTTGAAGAAAGATTGGGCAAATACGAATCAAATGAAAATAGCCGGTCGAAACCGCATATTTTCACCGTTGGGAGTTTATTGAGAATCTGTTGAAATTTAAACCCATTTGGGAATTAAATTACAAAATTAATTGACCAATTTTAGCTTAGTTAGTAAACTTCTGGTATTTTATTAGCGATGTTAATTGTTTCTCCTAACAGATAAAGGATTAATGAAATTTCTTTCCTTATTCGCTGCCCTAGTAATGCTCAGAGGTGAAAATATGCGATTTCGACCGGCTAGTTTCATTTGATTCGTATCTGCCCAATCTTTCTTTAAATTTCACAAAAATGATGACAATCGAAAGCTAAAAGCCTGGTCTTTCCGCCTACAAAAGAATGATTTCTGTAGATTGTATAATAAACGCGCTAGAGCACTGCTTATTTATGTAGCAGATTATTTATGATAATTTCACATGTGAAAATTATTGCCTTTCAAACAATCATCAACATAGCTTGTGGATATTTTATATTGGTAGAAAACACTTGTAGTTTATATAATAAACAGAAAATATATAAGTTCTTGTTGCAAATTAGGTTACGAGGCGGTTTGAACAAGAAATGCGAACACAACTTGTTTTCGCATCAGTACTGTGTTGTCCTTAAAATACAAAGTTAAAATCACTCATTTCAAAGACAGCATTACCTATAATTGACATATTTTTTCGATCAATTGAAGGATTCGCTTCAGATAGCTAAATTCTTCCTGTCCACGTGGACAGTAAGGACATCGGCTATAAGCCTAAAACTTCCCGTCGAAACTGAGATTTACGAGAAGGCTCAACATTTTCGTCCGGTTAACGTTCTTCCCTAACGAAATCGGTCATTTTCGCTTCTCCTGTTCAAGAAACCGACCTATTTTTGATAGTTTTTTTCAACACCCTCCGAAGAACACGAAATTAAACACTTTTTAATTCGTACAACCACGGTGAAAGGTATACAAATAAACGGAAACAAATATCGTACACAATTACCAATATTTAAACAAGTAAATGGACAACTGATGAACAAATACAACGGAATACATACATAGCGTCTCAATCGTCTTCAAGGCAGCCATCCGGCGGAGCTCATGTTGTGCAAAAGACAAATTCAAAAATGGCCGCCAAATCAAATGTGACTGCATTAAATCGACATCCATATGGAGGCCTGGGCCGAGTTCAACGCAAAGTTCTCAGGTTAGGGCTATTTCAGATCCGTCAGAGCACCTGGTTAGGGTTAGGGTTAAATACAATTTTTGATGCGATTCTTTTAGCGAGCATCCTTGGCGCAGTGGGTAGAGGCGTCGTGTTACCTGGTTTGAGCAGCGCTGGTTCGAGGACTCGTTGAGTCGCTCTTTTATTTATGTTTTTTTTCAAATTTTTTTTCAAAGTTTTTCTCGTTCTCAAAATTTTTTCTTGTTCATAACATATTACTCATCCTTAAACACATTTAAAAAATATTCAAAACGAAAAAAGCCGTTGAAATAGTTGCTACTAGTCAATATGCAATTAGCCTGCGAGCAGGAGGTGCTCTGACGGATCTGAAATAGCCCTGACCTAGTTCTCACATCAAGTACATGACAGAAATGTTACAAGAGATTTGATTGGCTTTTTAGGGTCATTTAGGGGGGTATTTACGGTTATTTAAGGTTATATAGGGTTATTTAAGATTATATAGGTTTATTTATCGTAATTTTGGGTCATTTAGGGTCATGTATGGTCGTTTTGGGTTATTTAGGGGTTTTTTAGGTTTTTTTAAGCTTATTTAGGCTCATTTAGGGATATTTAGGGATATTTAGGACTATTTAGGTTTTTTACGGTTTTTTAGGGTTATTTGCGGTTATTTTGGGCATAAAAAATTGTTGCTTCGAGAGTTAAGATATGAAACAATTAATATTTCTAATCGTGTCGCCTAAAGCTTGAATTATTCATGTTCAGTAGCTTTTGCTTCAGATTCTGTGGGTTTCGTTCCAGACTTCAAGTCGCACACTACAGAATTTTAATGAGTCATGACATGCTCACATGCTCTATCATGCAATGCAGTAAGAAATATCAATATTGTTTTACTTTTAAATAATAAGGAAGTTTTAAGCTAGTTATGCTAGCTGCATATTACTAATAAGATTCAGGATGTACAGTATTTGGAAGTTGACAAGTATGTTTAAAACATGATCATGAAACAGTGTATTTTAACAGTGTAGAGAGGAACTATACATGCAATCACAATTTTCGAATTCAAGCTGACAACTTCATCAATTGTTTGTTCACTCTTGAAGAAACTCTGTAAAACTAAGGCAACTGGGCTAGATAAAATAAATTATAAGCTTCTCCGCTATTGTCCTGAACTACTGACGGAAGCCTTAGAAGTTTGCCGCTACTTCTTAGATTATATTTTTCGTTGTTACATTTTTCAAATAGGTTAGAAAGTATTTCTGTACAGTCTCCCTGTATAACTTTGCTCATGTATTTTGTCAACTTAATTTCGTGCCTTTCTTCTAAGGTTTTCCATCCCAACTTTCCAAGTACCTGTTCTAATGGGACATCATAAGTATCTGCTGTTCTCTTGCAAACCCGTTCTTTGCGTTATCAAACAATTGTTCCATACAAGGCAGAAATATTCAAAATTGGGTAAAATGAGTATATTATACCAGATTTGAAATTCTGAATTCTGAGTCAAAATATCGACTATGATCTTGCACACTTGCATAAAATATTCACCATACAATACAATACAATTCAATCATTTATTTAAGTCTCTGCAACACCGGGAGGCCAGGAAAAACCTCACCTTGCAAGGAAACCTGGGTCGGGCCGAGATGTTACAGAGTCCCCCGACAGGACGCATGCAAAAACCTATGCACTAATTTACAAGCATATTAAGGTTACAAGTTTAAAAGTAAAAGTACAAGAGTTATGTTACGCAGAATATACATTACTTAATCCATAATCCTTCTATACTATTAGCGAAAATATCAAACAACTATATAGGCACAAATGGAGTTAGTGCCTGTGTTGGCATTACATGTATTGTCTTATGCTACCAAAGTACTTTACAACAGCTAAATTTCCTTTTACACAGAAACACATAGAACCTATGTTGTTCTATCTTGGACATTATATAACCTACAGTTATTTTTATTTTAAGAGTGCAATTATATTTTTCATATGTAATATGGAATAATCTTAAAATAAAAATAACCGTCTGTTATGTAACGTCCGAGAGAGGACAACATCTATAGCAGACCACACCTTTATACTGATGGTCTGAACATTTACATAATTAGCAATGCTAACGACAGCATATTATTATAATCGATGATCCTACAAGCCAATATGATCCTACGATATCCACGATTTCCTAACGATGTTGTTGTGGCAGGGAGGAATAATTTAATAAACTGCATCATTCGCTCATGTTGTGTCTTATTGAAATACTCCGTTTCACAATGTACCATCCTGCCACAACATTATAGCGCACAGCAATAGCTTTCCGCTATAGCTCTCCGCTTATTAAGGATAACAACATTGAATTTAAAATCGCTGCTCATCATATATCCCAAGATTCACAACGACCCGTAACCCAACAATGGCAAAAGTGCACCAGAAAGGTGGGCCCAGGCCTCTCCGAATGTACGATTACGCATCATTAAAGAAACAGCCGCCCGTTCACCTCAGAACAACAATAGGCCGCAATATGTCCTCCAATGTTATTATCTTATATCCTATATCTTATCTTATCTTGAATATCGTGTTCACATGGGCTTGCACGTCCATCAACGTAGAGAGCAGTAGGGTGAGGCAGTTATTTCGTTCACCGGACTGAGCCAGTTTTCTTAAATATTGGTTACTCCGGTTTCGCTATTTTGAAATAACGGACTAGCTGAAATAGTCGTCTAACAGAAATAACCACAAAACCGAAGTAACCGCAAAACCGATCCACTTTTTTCCCTGATTTCAATAACCACCTCAGCCTAGAGAGCAGTGGCGGATCTAGTGTAAGTCAAAATAAATCACCACAGCTCATTCAAAGCAACTTCATTGCCTAGATTTTATTATTTTGAAAGTCATAACCTATGACATTTTTATAAAGTTGTTTTTGAATTTCGAGTAGAGCTGCTATAATTTATTTTGACTTACCTCTGATCCGCCACCTTTACACAGACAAAAACGCACCAGTTGCAACAAGTCTGTTGGACTAAACAAAGAGAAAAGCAGAAACAGTTTCCAAATGATGACTACAGTTTGCAGCGAAGATCGATCACAATGAAACAAAAAACTTACCACGACAGATCAGCGAAAGAACATCCGCCAATTCAACAAGGATCAACAGTTCGAATGTATAAAGATAGCTCATGGCAAATCAAAGCAAGAGTCATTGGATGCAAACAACATCCAAGATCCTATAAGATACAAACTGAAGAAGGAAAGATACCACAACAAAACAGAAGAGATCTACTTCAAACCAACGAACCATTTGTTGCAATCCAACCGGAAATCGAGTCACCGCAACAACCTACAGCCATCCATTTTCAATGTTCTTTTTCAGGTCTTGGAGGGTTGCATCCTCTCGTGTTTTCTCTTGAATCTCTTGCAAGCGTTCTGGGCTAATGGAAAGATACTTAGTCATTTTGACGTTCTCGACAGCCCTGATAAATTCTTGCTCTTCTACACTAATTTGGTTGGGTGCACTCAGGTAAGCTCTGCTTAAAGTATCGGCGATGTACATTTCTGATCCTCGTTTGTAGATAACTTTCAAGTTGTACTTCTGCAACTGCATCATCATTCTTTGCAACCGTTTTGGTGCTGCAAAGAGAGGCTTTCTTAAAATCACCTCCAGTGGCTTGTGATCCGTTTCGACGGTGATCTCGCGTCCAAATACATATTGATCAAAACGATCACAGGCATGCACGATGGATAAAAGCTCCTTTTCGATCTGGGCGTAGTTTCTCTCGGTAGTGGTGAGAGCTCGGGATGTAAATGTTACTGGATGGCCTTCTTGTAACAGCGCCGCGCCAATCCCGGACTGCGAGGCGTCGCATTGGAGGGTTACTTCCTTGGCTACATCGTAGTATTGCAGGACCGGATGACTTGTGATCAGTGTTTTTACTTCATCGAATGCTTTCTGCTGATTTTCATCCCAGTGCCACTCAACGTCTTTCGCTTCTAGCTGACGAAGTGGTTCGGTGATCGTTGAAATGTTGGGTAGGAATTTGGAAAGATAATTCACCATTCCTAGGAATCTCTTCACTGACGGTACATCCGTTGGTTGCGGCATTTTCTGGATCGCTTCAACTTTCTTGGGGTCCGGTTTAATTCCTTCGGACGTCAGGAGATGTCCAATGTAGGGAACTTCGGTCATCCTTAGCTTGACTTTCTCTTTGTTCAGCTTGAGGTTTCTTTCACGGGCTCTTTGCAAAGCATTTTTGAGATTTTCGTCGTGATCTTTTGTTGCGGACTCGATGTCTTCACCTTCCCCAAATACCAGCAGATCATCAGCTATTACTGCCGTCCCTTTCAGGTTTTCGAATGTGTCATTCATTCTTCTCTGAAACTCTTCGGGGGCTGAGCAGATGCCGAAGGGCATTCGAAGCCATCGAAAACGCCCAAATGGTGTATTAAAGGTTGTAAGGATGCTAGATTCTTCATCAAGCTTTATTTGCCAGAATCCACTTCTGGCATCCAAGACCGAGAACACCTTTGCATTGTTTAATTTGGTAGCAACCTCTTCAATGGTGGGCATTGGGTAATGGGATCTCTTAATAGCTCGGTTGAGATCTTTAGGATCTATGCAAATTCTTAATTTGTCGGGTTTTACCACTGTGACCATGCTTGAAACCCAATCTGTGGGGTCCTTTACAGGAGCCAGAATTCCTTCTTCAACCATTCGGTTTAGTTCCTTTTTCAAAGGATCTTTTAGAGTGACTGGTACTCTGCGAGGAGGGTGTATTACTGGTTTCCCACTTGGATCAATTTCGATATGATAGCTTTCATCCAGACATCCAATACCTTCAAACACGTCAGCATATTCTTGAAAAATATCCGAAGTTGCATTTACTGACACTTTCTCTGGTGCCATGGCTTCTTTATCGAGCTTATCATTTACGAGGACCTGTAAAAACTTTAGCTTTTGGCATGTTTCAGCACTTAGAAGTGGTTTTACATCACAATCGACCACTTGAAATTCAAGTAGATGCTTTGAGTTGCCTCGAGTGCATGTAACTTTACATTTGCCTACTGGGTGCATGACTGTTCCATTATACATGGTTAATGTGGCATTACTTCTTTGTAGGTAAATGTCCTCTGGGTTTCCCATGGCTTGAACATACTGTTTTAACGGAAGGATATTACATGTTGCTCCACAATCTAATTGGAACTTAATGTTTACCTTATCATTTACTTTCATACTTGCAAATAGTTGCTTTGGGATCATATTTCCCTTGCTTGGTTTTGCATTCAGCGCCCCAATGTGGTGTGTTACAGTGCCAATTGTATAGTCATTGTCCGAGTTGGCCTCATCTTCTTCAATATAATTTACTCTGGGTCTAAAAGTCTTTGATTTACACTTGGCTGCAAAGTGGTTGGGTTTTCCACACTTCTGGCATTTTGCTCCATATGCTGGGCATAGATTTTTGTCCCTTGGGTGTTTTTTTCCACAGTACTTGCAATTCACAAGAGGGATTGGTGTGTCCTGATCATGCTTTTTAGAGAGCAGTTCCCCACTTAACTTAACTGCATGAAGAGATTCTTCAGTTATTTTCTGGTCAGCTTTTATTTGTTTTAACTGGGCATTTGTTAATTCAGCTGAACGCACTTTTTCAATTGCTGTTGGCAGGGTTAATTCAGGATCTCTCAGTAGCCTTTCCCTAACAGAATTATCTTGAATTCCAAACACCACCTTGTCTCGGATCAACGACTCTTTTAAGTCCCCAAATTCACATGTATTAGCCATTGTTTTTAAAACAGTTACATAATGATCAATTGACTCACCATGTTCTTGGTTTCGTGAGAAAAACACATAGCGTTCGTATATTGTGTTCTTTCTGGGGTTGCAAAAGGCATCAAATTTCTCCAAAACTTTGGCTATTTTGAGGTTATCACCGTCAGTGGACCAGTTGAATGTGTTATAAACATCAACAGCTTCTTCGCCAATCACAGTGAGAAAAGTGGCCACTCTCGTTGCATCCTCTTTCTCAGATACTCCGGTTGCAATCTCGTAGTTTGTCCACTTCTGTTTAAACTTTTTCCATTTTAGCGAAGTATTTCTATCAAGTATTTTCAGCGGTTCAGGCGGCGGAAGACCAAGAGGCGATGCCATTTTAACACTCTCGTCACCGAATAAAACGTTTGAATACAACCGTGTAAATACAACGAATATTGCGAATCAAGTAAACAACATAAACGAGATCCCACTCCTGACACCATGTAACGAGCACTGTGCTATAAACTATGTATTTATTGGTTTAAACTCTTTCTTTTACAAGTGTGATTCACTAAGCCCATGCTTCTAGTTAGTAACCATAACAACGAGTTTTTTCGTTGAGATAGTCTAATTTTCGCGCCTCGCGCCTTTTCTTTGCGCCTCGCGCCTTTTCTTCGCGCCTCGCGCCTTTTCTTCGCGCCTCGCGCCTTTTTTCGCGCCTCGCGCCTTTTTTCGCGCCTCGCGCCTTTCTTCGCGCCTTTTTTCGCGCCTTTTTTTCGCGCCTTTTTTTCATGCCCTTTTTCATGCTTTTTTTTCGTGCCTTTTTTTCTGCCGTTTTTCCCGCGCCTTTTTTCCCGCCTCGCGTCCTTTTCGCTAAACGTTCATTAAATTATTTACTACCACTTACTGACGTTCACTTTGGGCATTTAAGATTAGCCCGTCAGTGAATTTTAATTCATATAAACCCGTGTTTAACTCAACCAACTATAGTTTGAGTTCAACTAATAAGAAGGTAGGTAGGTAGGTAAAACTTTATTTTACTACGCTGACCATTCAGCAAGAGCTGATTTCCAAGAGGCGCGTAGTTTAAAAATCATATTACATACATATATTAAAAATATTAAGCAATTACAACATAGAGACAGTACGTTACTACATGGAATATTTGGAATTACTCATAAATAGAACTTTTGAACTCACATGAAATATGTAAATAGATTAAAAGATTTTAAGAAATTGGTCAGGTGCACGAATGCTGGTTTTAAAGACAACAAGTGATTGAACTTTAAAAAGACACACAATGGATGTGCTGTAAAGCCATGGATTAAGGATAAACAGATGTGCAACTGGATACGTGCCAGTCTCTCATGTTCTATGCTAATATACGACGTCATATCCACGAACCATGAAAGTGTTCATAAAATCGTCAATTAATTGACATTTCTCTTTCAAATTCGTTATAAACTTTGGCTTGTGTACTCGCCAGTATACTGCGCATATGACCTGGTTTTTGTTGGCAGCATGAGCATCAGTAAAATAAAACGGGATAACGTTTCCAGTGAATTTTGCGAAAAAATGCTGAAAGAATTTTCTTTAAAATTTGTTTTTGTTCCGACGCACATTTCGGTACTGTTGATTTCTTTGTTTTTTAACCATGTGCTTATGTTCATCTTGCTAGTCAAAATCAGGTCTAATTAAATGTTCATTTATCTTATACTAAATATACCGTAATTAGTCAAACGAATACGGTTTTTGTTAATAATAGAATTTAATAAATAATTTCTTCTTATCTTGTGTTCAGATTTATTTATAAATCAAAATACAATATAATAATCTTATTACGAAAAACAGTGCATGTACCATATATTTTTGCTAACCTCATACATATATTATTCAATTTTCAACATACCTTTTTCTCGCTACTAGCCTAGTACTCACTCTTAAGCGCTTAAGATAATATTCTCCCTCTCCAAAATGCATGGTTACATAAATGTAGTTGTATACAAGACCGAATTTTGGGAGAGGTGCGCGCCTCCTCTAGGAATAGGAGAGGTGCACACCTCCCCAAAAAAACCCCCACATTCCCTTACAATGTCTCCAAAATCTGGCCTTGGTTATATGTTAACTCGGTTTTTGCATGCATGCCACTTGATTTCTTATCTTTACTTCAAAGTTCAAATGGTCATTGTGGCCATGCATGTGTCTTTAGTATTGGAAAATGTTATTATAAGGATTGAAATTATTGTTTTCAGAGATTTTATGACTTTGGTTAAATAGGAACAAATTTTGTCATTGTTTAACCAAGCCTATTATTACACGAATTATTATGTATTTAGTGTTTGAAAATGTTATTATAAGGATTGAAATTATTGTCGTTTTCAGAGATTTTATGACTGGTTGAATAGGAACAAATTTTGTGATTAACCAAGATTAAAGATTTAACCAAGCCTATTATTGCACGAATTATTGTGTTTTTAATGTTTAAAAATGTTATTATAAGGGCTGCTGTATTGTTTTCAGAGATTTTACGACTTTGGTTAAATAGGAACAAATTTTGTCATTATTTAACCAAGCCTATTATTACACGAATTATTGTGTCTTTAGTGTTGGAAAATGTTATTATAAGGATTGAAATTACTGTTTTCAGAGATTTTATGAGTTTGGTTAAACATGATCAAATTTTGTCATTATTTAACCAAGCCTATTATTACACGAATTATTGTATCTTCAGTGTTGGAAAATGTTATTAGAAGGATTGAAATTATTGTTTTCAGAGATTTTACGACTTTGGTTAAATAGGAACAAATTTTGCCATTATTTAACCAAGCCTATTATTACACGAATTATTATGTATTTAGTGTTTGAAAATGTTATTATAAGGATTGAAATTGATTTTATGACTTTGGTTGAATAGGAACAATTTTTGTGATTATTTAACCAAGCCTATTATTGCACGAATTATTGTGTCTTTAGTGTTGGAAAATGTTATTATAACGGCTGCTGTATTGTTTTCAGAGATTTTATGAGTTTGGTTAAACATGATCAAATTTTGTCATTATTTAACCAAGCCTATTATTACACGAATTATTGATCATGTTTAATCAAAGTCATAAAATCTCTGAAAACAATACAGCAGTCCTTATAATAACATTTTTAAACACTAAAGACACAATAATTCGTGTAATAATAGGCTTGGTTAAATAATGACAAAATTTGATCATGTTTAACCAAACTCATAAAATCTCTGAAAACAATACAGCGCTAACAGCAGCCCTTACAACAACATTTTCCAACACTAAAGACACAATAATTCGTGTAATAATAGGCTTGGTTAAACAATGACCAAATTTGTACATATTTAACCAAAGTTATAAAATCTCTGAAAACAGTAACTTCAATCCTTATAATAACATTTTTAAACATTAAAGACACAATAATTCGTGTAATAATAGGCTTGGTTAAATAATGACAAAATTTGATCATGTTTAACCAAACTCATAAAATCTCTGAAAACAATACAGCGCTAACAGCAGCCCTTACAACAACATTTTCCAACACTAAAGACACAATAATTCGTGTAATAATAGGCTTGGTTAAACAATGACCAAATTTGTACATATTTAACCAAAGTTATAAAATCTCTGAAAACAGTAACTTCAATCCTTATAATAACATTTTTAAACATTAAAGACAAAATAATTCGTGTAATAATGGGCTTGGTTAAACATTGACAAAATTTTTACATATTTAACCAAAGTTATAAAATCTCTGAAAACAGTAACTTCAATCCTTACAATAACATTTTTAAACATTAAAGACACAATAATTCGTGTAATAATGGGCTTGGTTAAACAATGACAAAATTTGTACATATTTAACCGAAGTTATAAAATCTCTGAAAACAGTAACTTCAATCCTTATAATAACATTTTCCAACACTAAAGACACAATAATTCGTGTAATAATGGGCTTGGTTAAACAATGACAAAATTTGTACATATTTAACCAAAGTTATAAAATCTCTGAAAACAGTAACTTCAATCCTTATAATAACATTTTTAAACATTAAAGACACAATAATTCGTGTAATAATAGGCTTGGTTAAATAATGACAAAATTTGATCATGTTTAACCAAACTCATAAAATCTCTGAAAACAATACAGCACTAACAGCAGCCCTTACAACAACATTTTCCAACACTAAAGACACAATAATTCGTGTAATAATAGGCTTGGTTAAACAATGACCAAATTTGTACATATTTAACCAAAGTTATAAAATCTCTGAAAACAGTAACTTCAATCCTTATAATAACATTTTTAAACATTAAAGACAAAATAATTCGTGTAATAATGGGCTTGGTTAAACAATGACAAAATTTGTACATATTTAACCAAAGTTATAAAATCTCTGAAAACAGTAACTTCAATCCTTATGATAACATTTTTAAACATTAAAGACAAAATAATTCGTGTAATAATGGGCTTGGTTAAATAATGACAAAATTTGTACATATTTAACCAAAGTTATAAAATCTCTGAAAACAGTAACTTCAATCCTTATAATAACATTTTTAAACATTAAAGACACCATAATTCGTGTAATAATGGGCTTGGTTAAATAATGACAAAATTTGTACATATTTAATCAAAGTTATAAAATCTCTGAAAACAGTAACTTCGATCCTTACAATAACATTTTCCAACACTAAAGACACAAAAATTCGTGTAATAATGGGCTTGGTTAAATAATCACAAAAATTGTTCCTATTCAACCAAAGTCATAAAATCTCTGAAAACAATAATTTCAATCCTTATAATAACATTTTCAAACACTAAATACATAATAATTCGTGTAATAATAGGCTTGGTTAAATAATGACAAAATTTGTACATATTTAATCAAAGTTATAAAATCTCTGAAAACAGTAACTTCAATCCTTACAATAACATTTTCCAACACTAAAGACACAATAATTCGTGCAATAATAGGCTTGGTTAAATAATCACAAAAATTGTTCCTATTCAACCAAAGTCATAAAATCTCTGAAAACAATAATTTCAATCGTTATAATAACATTTTCAAACACTAAATACATAATAATTTGTGTAATAATAGGCTTGGTTAAATAATGGCAAAATTTGTCCCTATTTAACCAAAGTCGTAAAATCTCTGAAAACAATAATTTCAATCCTTCTAATAACATTTTCCAACACTAAAGACACAATAATTCGTGTAATAATAGGCTTGGTTAAATAATGACAAAATTTGATCATGTTTAACCAAACTCATAAAATCTCTGAAAACAGTAATTTCAATCCTTATAATGACATTTTCCAACACTAAAGACACAATAATTCGTGTAATAATAGGCTTGGTTAAATAATGACAAAATTTGTTCCTATTTAACCAAAGTCGTAAAATCTCTGAAAACAATACAGCAGCCCTTATAATAACATTTTTAAACATTAAAAACACAATAATTCGTGCAATAATAGGCTTGGTTAAATAATCACAAAATTTGTTCCTATTCAACCAGTCATAAAATCTCTGAAAACGACAATAATTTCAATCCTTATAATAACATTTTCAAACACTAAATACATAATAATTCGTGTAATAATAGGCTTGGTTAAACAATGACAAAATTTGTTCCTATTTAACCAAAGTCATAAAATCTCTGAAAACAATAATTTCAATCCTTATAATAACATTTTCCAATACTAAAGACACATGCATGGCCACAATGACCATTTGAACTTTGAAGTAAAGATAAGAAATCAAGTGGCATGCATGCAAAAACCGAGTTAACATATAACCAAGGCCAGATTTTGGAGAAATTGTAAGGGAATGTGGGGGTTTTTTTGGGGAGGTGTGCACCTCTCCTATTCCCAGACGAGGCGCGCACCTCTCCCAAAATTCGGTCTTGTATACAACTACATTTATGTAACTATGCATTTTGGAGAGGGAGAATATTATCTTAAGCGCTTAAGAGTGAGTACTACAACATGCACTTTGGGAGCATGAAATAAGTTATTTATGTTATGCCTTGATCCGATTAATAAATACTCAGTTTTGACAAGATTTAGTGATAATTTATTTGCTGAGAGACATTGTTTGATATTTGCAAGGTCATGATTGATGGCCACCTCAGCATCTAGAACTGATTCACCAGAGGCAGTTAATGTAGTATCATCAGCAAACATTCTTGCCGACGAAAACCCCAAACTACCTGGTAAATCGTTTATGTAAATTAAGAATAGAAGTGGACCAAGTCGAGCCTTGAGGAACACTACACGCAACTGTTTTTGATCAGGACAATACGCCATTTACTGAGCACATCTAAGTTCTGTCTGTTAGGTAATTTCTTAAAAGATTCAACACTGGTGATCCCATGCCATACCTTTCACGTTTCTTTAAAAGAATATCGTGATTTATCGTATCAAAAGCTTTTTGTAAGTCTAGAAATACTGCAATATTAATTTCACAACGGTCCATATTAACTAAGCCACTCATTTGTGCTATCTAAAAGGGTTGATGCTGTGGAGTGAAACTGTCTAAAACCAAATTGATGATCGGATAGCAAATTATTTGAAACAAAATAATCATATAACTGTTCATAATCAGACTTTAATTAATCAGGGGTAACCCCCCCCCTAATTTTGTACTTATTTATTCTATGTTATTTTCAGACATTTGACTAATGACATATGACATTGGACAGTATTCATAAGTAATACACAGTATTCATAAGCCGATTTTTTGCTGGCGATTACTTTCGCGCGATGTGACATGTGTACGGTTCTACTAATGAACTATTAATTAAGAATCTAATTTGTCCTAGTTGAGAGCTTATAAGATAGAAGACTTGCGCGACAAAAATTTGCCAGTGAAAAAACGGCTTTATTGCCGAGTTATCGTTCCAGTTAATGAATAATAGTAGAGTCACTTGTTTAGCAAGTTTCTTTCTCCCTATACATTAAAAGATGATGATGGCAATTTTTAAGAATAATTTAATGAACTTTTAGCGAAAAAAACGCGAGGCCGGGAATAAGGCGCGGGAAAAACGGCAGAAAAAAGGCACGAAAAAAAAGCATGAAAAGTAAGGCGCGAAAAAAAGGCGCGAAAAAAAGGCGCGAAAAAAAGGCGCGAAAAAAAGGCGCGAAAAAAGGCGCGAGGCGCGAAGAAAAGGCGCGAGGCGCGAAGAAAAGGCGCGAGGCGCGAAGGAAAGGCGCGAAGGAAAGGCGCGAGGCGCGAAGGAAAGCCGCGAGGCGCGAAGGAAAGGCGCGAGGCGCGAAGGAAAGGCGCGAAGATTAGATTATCTCTCTTTCGTTCTATACTTCCGGGTCCCGTGGCCTTATGATACTTTGTCCCGGTGGTCAAAGCTCGGTAGATATTGTCACAGTGGCGTCCCCAAAACATTGTTAAACAGGTTAAAAATTAATCCAAGATGACGAACAGTTCGTCGATTTAGGTGAGAATATCCTCCACAGTCAACCAGATATAAAAAATTGTAATAGATTTCCACATATCGTTTTGAATCTCTTTCAAATGAGAAGAAATAATTTTTGTTGCCATTTTCCTTCAAATAACCAAATATATGAAACAACGACTGTCAACAGCGCAGGATATCTTTACCATCAAAAGGTACGATACGCAAACATGCGAATGATTCGTAAGTCGGTTTTTGGTGGAATTAAATTAATCAATACAGTCACAGTGTATGAATACGCATCTTCAGAGGGTTGACCTTACTTTTCCACAGTTCTTGTGAGGATCGCAGAATAGAAGAGCAGAATACAACCACCGTCGTCACTGGAAAACTAAAATGAAAGAAAGTTTTCGAACGGCACAAAATTCTTACGTTTAGGAGTTGTTTTTACACGATATTAGAAAGAAAAAAACTTAAACCGCAACGTTAACTGTATAATAGTTTGAACTAACAGCATCGAGCAAACAGTTGCAAACCGTTGTGATTCTCTACTTGCAGAATTTCGCACCGTCATCGTGTATTAAATGATCATTCAATAAAGTAAATAAAATGAATCAAATAAATAGCTACATATCAAACCTGTTTCACGTTCTCCTTTACAAACATTTCTAATTCGCTGAAATCGTTCATTTCGTAGATAAGAAGCTAATAATACGATAACAACAAGAATCATTAACTAAAGCTTCATTTCGCAGAATACTCTCTTAATTCAAACGATTGAAACGATTGAATTTTAAATCTTTTTGGATCATACGTTTTCTATTGAAAAGTAAACTAATTGAGTGACACATTTAAATCGATTGGAACACTGAAAGGGTATCCCTCAATCTATATTTAATCTATTAGATTAAAAAATAGTCTATTAGGTTCAAAAATTCTTAAAAACTTTGAAAGATTGAAAAAATCCCTGAAACCAATCTTTAAAATTAAGAGAGCACGGAAATATTGCCCCGTTCTTCAGGCCAAATGGGTAGGAGGCCAGGAGGCCAAATGGGTAAGATCATGGACAACCCGACACATAACTATAATGCATTCTCAGAACTCCAACCTAAGTCTTTTCACAAACAATGCGTCAATTGGTCATTTTCACCAAGTTTCAATGAATTGCGCCAAAAATTCCACATTTTAAAAATTTCAGGTGCAATTCTGGAAAAATTAGCAATGAGGAAAAAAGTTAGGTAAACAGGAATCTGCCACTAAGCTTTTCCAAATATAAGTCCAAAGTTAGTTTATTCTTAAGAGACGAGCAATACAATGATGCATGCAAAAATTCAACTGATTTCGATGCAAAATGCATAGGTTCTGAATCCAGACAGGTAGCACATAGCAAGAGCCATTGGCAGGCCAAATGGGTAAAATCATGGCCAAGCTGAAACATAACCATAATGTATTCCCAGAACTCCAAACTAAGTTTTTTCACAAACAATGCGTCAATTGGTCATTTTCACCAAGTTTCAATAAATTCCGTCACAAATTGCCCATTTTAAAAATTTCAGGTACAATTCTGGAAGAATTAGCATTGAGGAAAAAGTTAGGGAAACAGGCATCTGGCAGTAAGCTTTTCCAAATATAACGAGACAAGTCTAAAGTTAGTTTATTCTTAAGAGACAAGCGGTACAATGATTCATGTAAAAATTTAACTGATTTCGATGCAAAATGCATAGGTTCTGAATCCAGACAGGTAGCAAATAGAAAGAGCCATTGGCAGGTCAAATGGGTAAAATCATGGCCAAGCTGAAACATAACTATAATGCATTCCCAGAACTCCAAACTAAGTTTTTTCACAAACAATGCGTCGATTGGTCATTTTCACCAAGTTTCAATCAATTCCGTCACAAATTGCCCATTTTAAAAATTTCAGGTACAATTCTGGAAGAATTAGCAATGAGGAAAAAGTTAGAGAAACAGGCATCTGGCAGTAAGCTTTTCCAAATATAATGAGACAAGTCCAAAGTTAGTTTATTCTTAAGAGACCAGCAGTACAATGATGCATGCCAAAATTCAACTGATTTCGATGCAAAATGCAAAGGTTCCGAATCAAGACAGGTACACATAAAAAGAGCCATTGGTAGGAAAATAGGTGAAATCATGGCCAAGCTGACACATACCTGATAATGCATTTCCAGAACTCCAAACTAAGTCTTTTCACAAACAATGCGTGATTTTGTCATTTCTACCAAGTTTCAAGGAATTCCGTCACAAATTGCCCATTTTACAAATTTCGGGTACAATTCTGCAACAATTAACAATCAGGAAAAAGTTACAACAACAGATATCTCCCACTAATCTTTTCCAAAGATAATGAGACAAGTCCAAAGTTAGTTTGTTCTTAAGAGACCAGTGGTACAGTGATGCATGAAAAAATTCAACTGATTTCGATGCAAAATGCAAAGGTTCCAAATCAAGACAGGTACACATAAAAAGAGCCATTGGTAGGAAAATAGGTGAAATCATGGCCAAGCTGACACATACCTGATAATGCATTTCACAAACAATGCGTGATTTGGTCATTTCTACCAAGTTTCAAGGAATTCCGTCACAAATTGCCCATTTTACAAATTTCTGGTACAATTCTGCAACAATTAGCAATCAGGAAAAAGTTACAGCAACAAATATCTCACACTAAGCTTTTCCAAAGATAATGAGACAAGTCCAAAGTTAGTTTGTTCTTAAGAGACCAGTGGTACAGTGATGCATGAAAAAATTCAACTGATTTCGATGCAAAATGCAAAGGTTCCAAATCAAGACAGGTACACATAAAAAGAGCCATTGGTAGGAAAATAGGTGAAATCATGGCCAAGCTGACACATACCTGATAATGCATTTCACAAACAATGCGTGATTTGGTCATTTCTACCAAGTTTCAAGGAATTCCGTCACAAATTGCCCATTTTACAAATTTCTGGTACAATTCTGCAACAATTAACAATCAGGAAAAAGTTACAGCAACAAATATCTCACACTAAGCTTTTCCAAAGATAATGAGACAAGTCCAAAGTTAGTTTGTTCTTAAGAGACCAGTGGTACAGTGATGCATGAAAAAATTCAACTGATTTCGATGCAAAATGCAAAGGTTCCGAATCAAGACAGGTACACATAAAAAGAGCCATTGGTAGGAAAATAGGTGAAATCATGGCCAAGCTGACACATACCTGATAATGCATTTCACAAACAATGCGTGATTTGGTCATTTCTACCAAGTTTCAAGGAATTCTGTCACAAATTGCCCATTTTACAAATTTCTGGTACAATTCTGCAACAATTAACAATCAGGAAAAAGTTACAGCAACAAATATCTCACACTAAGCTTTTCAAAATATAACGAGACAAGTCCAAAGTTACTTTATTCTTAAGAGACGAGCGGTACAATGATGCATGCCAAAATTCAACTGATTTCGATGCAAAATGCAAAGGTTCCGAATCAAGACAGGTACACATAAAAAGAGCCATTGGTAGGAAAATAGGTGAAATCATGGCCAAGCTGACACATACCTGATAATGCATTTTCAGAACTCCAAACTAAGTCTTTTCACAAACAATGCGTGATTTGGTCATTTCTACCAAGTTTCAAGGAATTCAAAGAATATATTATAACGGTGCAGACGTGTAATTTAAAGCTCTGTCTTAAAATCTCAATATGAATGAATATCAAAGTTTACTGCACAGTTTAAGTTTGAATAACAAAGGAAAGCTAATCTGGACAGCATCGTATGATTCTCTTCAACGATTCGTAAAAGAATATCTAAATCTACGCGAAGGAAGTTGGAGCTGCCCAGGTAGCGATGGCAAATTGTATGAAGCTGGAGATGTTTCGATAAAATGGTATGCGAACTCACAGACAATTACGGTGTACAGGGAAAATAAAGCTGAAGTCGAAGAAAAATTGAAATCAGCTGCTTTTGTATCGAAAGATTCATCGTCAAACATTGTTGTAACACTCAATTAAGCTGAATAATTTCATACCCCAAGATTCTGAAAGGGAGCTGAATGCGTTAAGAAAGGAAAATTCGGAACTAAAAAAGGAGAATAGTTGTCTAAAGGAACGAATTAATAATCTATCTTATGTTTTGGCGGGTCTCCAGGATAAAGTAAAGTATGCAGAAGAAGAAAAAAGCAGTTTAGTTACGACTATATGATTATTGCACAATGATGCTAAAATCAATCATCCATCAAATAATATCAGTGAGAATGTTATCCAGCCGTCTGATGAGATTATCCAACCGTTAAATGAGACTGGACAAATAGTGAATGTTGACATTAATCAGCCAACTCCAAATCAAAGCAATACCAGTCATGTTAAGCAAGTTAGCCGAGGAAATTCAAGCAAAATTGCGACAGTTTATGATCAAGTTACCCCATTGTCTAAGCAAATCCAAGGTAATTCAAGTAGAACCGCGAAAGCCAATGATCAAGTTACCCCATTGCCAAATCAAATTCAATGCAAATCAAGCAACACCGCAACAGCTGATGACCAAGTTATCCCACTGCCAAAGCAAGTGGATCATCCGCAGATTAGTTTACCTATGCAAAAGAAAGACAAGCCTTGTCCGTTCATCGTTTGTCGCGGCTGGTGTATAAAGGGGCAAGAATGTGATTTTTCCCATGCAAACTTAGTGAACAACCTGGATCTGCGCAAATCAGTAAAGACGAGAAAAGTACGTACATTTCTGTTGATCTCAAATGGAACACTCATGTAACCCATATAGTATCAAAAGCCTCTAAACGCCTCTATTTCCTTTGCCTTTTAAAACGCTCTGGTGTTGATCACTATTTACTTTTAACTGTTTTTACAACCTGCATAAGACCTGTGTTGGAATACGGCTGCCAAGCTTGGAGTTATGGTATCACCCAATACCTTTCAGATGAAATTGAACGTATTCAAAAGCGAGCATTACGAATAATCCACCCCGATCTATCCTATAGGGAATCTTTGGAAGCCACCTTACTCCCAAGTCTTTCACAAACACGACATAAACTTTGTCAATCTTACTTTGGTAAAATGACTAATCCAAGTCATAAACTGCATTATCTTCTCCCAGAGAAACGTAATAACAGTCTCAGAAATACTGCTAATTTTACACAGTTTCAATATTTTTCTAACCGTTTTAAAAATAGTTTTATACCAAGTAGTGTGCAAACTTTTAATAGTTCTTAATCTTTAGCAAGAATTTGTATTAGTAATATATGTATTTGTACTTTTAGCTAACGATAACTAAGCAATTCAGCTGCTCTGTAGCTGCAATTCAGTTTCTATTCCTAAATCATTAAATCATTAAATCATTAAATTGCCCATTTTACAAACTTCTGGTACAATTCTGCAACAATTAACAATCAGGAAAAAGTTACAACAGATATCTCCCACTAATCTTTTCCAAATATAATGAGACAAGTCCAAAGTTAGTTTGTTCTTAAGAGACCGGTGGTACAGTGATGCATGAAAAAATTCAACTGATTTCGATGCAAAATGCAAAGGTTCTGAATCAAGACAGGTACACATACAAAGAGCCATTGGTAGGCAAATAGGTAAAATCATAAGCAAGCTGAAACATACCTTATAATGCATTTCCAGAACTCCAAACAAAGTTTTTCACAAACAATGCGTGATTTGGTAATTTCTACAAAGTTTCAATGAATTCCATCACAAAGTGCACATTTTAAAAATTTCAGGTACAATTCTGGAAGAATTAGCAATAAGGAAAAAGTTAGAGAAACAGGCATCTGGCAGTAAGCTTTTCCAAATATAACGAGACAAGTCTAAAGTTAGTTCATTCTTAAGAGACGAGCGGTACAATAATGCATGTAAAAATTTAACTGATTTCGATGCAAAATGCATAGGTTCTGAATCCAGACAGGTACCAAATAGAAAGAGCCATTGGCAGGCCAAATGGGTAAAATCATGGCCAAGTGTGTCATGTGTCTCGCGTGCGAAACCCTCGAAACAAATCCCGAAAAAATTTTGAAGAAAATCTTGACAAAAAATTTGGAAAAAAAATTTTAAAAAAAATTGACAAAAAAATTTGAGGATAATTTTGACAAAAAATTTTGAGGAAAATTTTGATATAAAAATTTGCAAAAAAAAAATTTGCAAAAAAAAATTTCGAAAAAAAAATTCGACAAAATTCTCATTCATATAATCACGGGAAAAATCCCGCGTGGGGTGCTCGCAACACGCGTGTGTCCCGCGTGCGAAACCCTCGAAACAAATCCTGAAAAATCTTTGAAGAAAATTTTGGCAAAAAATTTGGAAAAAAAAAATTTGAAAAAAAAATTAGACAAAAAAATTCTCATTGATATAATCACAAGAAAAATCCCGCGTGGGGTGCTCGCAACACGCGTGTGTCTCGCGTAGGGTGCTCGCAACACGCGTGTGTCTCGCGTGCAAAACCCTCGAAACAAACCCCGAAAACATTTTGAGGTAAATTTTGCAAAAAAAATTTGGAAAAAAAATTGGAAAAAAATTCTGAGAAAAAATTTTGAGGAAAATTTTGACAAAAAAATTTGGAAAAAAAAATTTGGAAAAAAAATTGACAAAAAAATTCTCATTGATATAATCACGAGAAAAATCCCGCGTGGGGTGCTCGCAACACGCGTGTGTCTCGCGTGGGGCGCTCGCAACACGCGTGTGTCTTGCGTGCGAAACCCTCGAAACAAATCCCGAAAAAATTTTGAGGAAAATTTTGAAAAAAAATTTGGAAAAAAAATTTGAAGAAAATTCTGAGAAAAAATTTTGAGGAAAATTTTGACAAAAAAATTTGAAAAGAAAATTGGAAAAAAAATTTGAAAAAAAAATTCTCATTCATATAATCACGAGAAAAATCCCGCGTGGGGTGCTCGCAACAGAACCCTCGTGTTGAGAGCATTGTAAAGAAGGTAAACATGAAACAAACGTGTGTATGGAGCGAAGTAGCCTTTTGAAGTCGCCATTACGTGTTATGAAACTAAGATTAGGCCTATACTGGAATACTTTGCACCAATATGGAGTGGCTTTCCTGACTTTAGTATGTTGTTGATGAAGTGGAAGTATCAAAAACAAATGCATTTACCTCGACGTAATATTCGTTGGAAAGAGGCAAATACTAATAGCGCAGACTACATCCCATGTACTGGGGCATTAAAACTATAGGATCATACCAGGGGAGCTATAGGGGAATCAGTGTGACGACCACTGATCTTAAATATATTTAAGAGAGTGGCAGAGTTAGCTTTGTTCAACAGATCAAACTCACCGTTTCCTCTGCATTCTTTTTATTTCTTCTGAACTCAATTCAAAAAAGGCATCAGGAAGCTCCAACGTTTCGTTTGAGGACAGCGGTAGAAGTATCTGCAGTACAAATCGCAAATTGTAAGTTGAGATTTGCAATTACTTAGAAAAATACCCTTTCCGAGTCCTAACCTTTCGATGTCCCTTATTGTATGTGTTAATGCGCTATTAGCTAGAATCTGAGTGGATCAAAATGTCGTACTAATATACAAGTTTACTATACTATAGTTCTGTAGTTCACTTCTTTGCTAACTAATCCACGTAGGTACGCACGTATTTTTATGCTCGCTTGGCTAAAGACTTAACTTGCTGAATTCTTTATTCAATCTGGCTTCGGGTATAATGGATTAAATAAGTTTAACAAGTTTTAACGCAGAAATGTAGTAAGGTTAATTAGTCGCTCACCTTTAAAGATCTGTCCAACTTTGGTTTACACGATTCTGTAGTAACAAGAACTTCTTTCATTACAGTTAATTTTTCTGCAGCGGCGGTCAAGTCTTCCTCAAGAATAAAACACATCTCATCCGGCTTTTCTAGGACAAAAAAACCGATTTAATTTGAGATGGATTTAGCAAGATCTGCTACAAGGAATGTCGTAAGATTAGTCAAAGTCACCGCAATGCACTAAGACTACAATCGTATGCAAAATAAACGAGACAGTCCATGCTCCCGCACCCTTCTCAATGTTGTTTAATGATTGCTAGCACCGTTTCAGGCCTTCCTTTTTAATTTCATCTTTAAATCACAACATTGCATGGGGGAAAGGGGGATAAGCCTTACAAAATCCGGATGGCACGTTTTATTTTGCACGGGATTGTAGTTCCTTCGATATCGAGAATTTCGCAAGACGTTTGACCTGGTGGATCATGGAATGTTACTCCGCCAGCTTCCTGCCATGAATGTAACCAAAGCTGTTTGGCTATGGATTTGATAGAAATCAGCAGGTTAAATTCGTAGGAAACCTATCATTTATTAAATCATGCCCTGCACCTGTCCCCTAAGGTACCGTGTTGCTGCCGGTGCTTTTTCACACTCATATTAACGATATTGAAATACATGCAAATATGCGGATGACCGTACGCAGAATGAGACTATGTCACTAGGTTTATCTAGCCCTATGCAAGAGGCTCTTCAAGCAATCCAAGCATGGTCCACAACGAAGAAAATGATAATAAACCCGAAGAAAACGAAAGACACGTGGATCTGTTTCAATACGACGATTCCAGAACCAGCACCATTAGTTACTGGCAGTGAAGTAGTGGAAATTGCTGGGAGTCTGGCATCAAAACAGTCTAAAGTAGAACCCTCGTGTTGAGAGCATTGTAAAGAAGGTAAACATGAAACAAACGTGTGTATGGAGCGAAGTAGCCTTTTGAAGTCGCCATTATGTGTTATGAAACTAAGATTAGGCCTATACTGGAATACTTTGCACCAATATGGAGTGGCTTTCCTGACCTTAGTATGTTGTTGATGAAATAGAAGTATCAAAAACAAATCCATTTACCTCGACGTAATATTCGTTGGAAAGAGGCAAATACTAATAGCGCAGACTACGTCCCATGTACTGGGGCATTAAAACTATAGGATTATACCAGGGGAGCTACAGGGGAATCAGTGTGACGACCACTGATCTTAAATATATTTAAGAGAGTGGCAGAGTTAGCTTTGTTCAACAGATCAAACTCACCGTTTCCTCTGCATTCTTTTTATTTCTTCTGAACTCAATTCAAAAAAGTCATCAGGAAGCTCCAACGTTTCGTTTGAGGACAGCGGTAGAAGTATCTGCAGTACAAATCGCAAATTGTAAGTTGAGATTTGCAATTACTTAGAAAAATACCCTTTCCGAGTCCTAACCTTTCGATGTCCCTTATTGTATGTGTTAATGCGCTATTAGCTAGAATCTGAGTGGATCAAAATGTCGTACTAATATACAAGTTTACTATACTATAGTTCTGTAGTTCACTTCTTTGCTAACTAATCCACGTAGGTACGCACGTATTTTTATGCTCGCTTGGCTAAAGATTTAACTTGCTGAATTCTTTATTCAATCTGGCTTCGGGTATAATGGATTAAATAAGTTTAACAAGTTTTAACGCAGAAATGTAGTAAGGTTAATTAGTCGCTCACCTTTAAAGATCTGTCCAACTTTGGTTTACACGATTCTGTAGCAACAAGAACTTCTTTCATTACAGTTAATTTTTTTGCAGCGGCGGTCAAGTCTTCCTCAAGAATAAAACACATCTCATCCGGCTTTTCTAGAACAAAAAAACCGATTTAATTTGAGATGGATTTAGCAAGATCTGCTACAAGGAAGGTCGTAAGATTAGTCAAAGTCACCGCAATGCACTAAGGCTAGGCCTTGATTCAGAGAATTATTTTAAAAGACCAAAAAATATCTGACATAAGCTAAATTGTACAGCGTGCATGCTACAGCATTAAGAAAATATTGCAAGGGCATTGCGTTTTGCCTGCCAGGAAAACCGTTATTGCATGATTATACAAACACGGCGTTAACGAATGTGATCTTCATCATGTCTTAATCGTGAAAAATTTAACGGTTCATGCAGTCAAATGATTTACATGTTGTTACATGTGTTACATAGCGACAGGGAATATAGCGCAGGGGAAATTAATTTGAATAACGCAGAAACTGAGCATGATTCTTAAAGTGACAGTTTTACAGAACGCTTAACCGTTGTCGTGATACTATGTACCTGGCAATGGTTTTTCCACAAATCCACAACCCAATAAAAATTCAGTACTTCCTTTTATAGGCTTCACTCTTTCCTACATGAAATGAAATAACATTTAATTTCAGTGCGGTGTGACTGAATTAGTAACGAAGCTAGCCTGTATTTCCTTTTCTATAGCCATGGAAAGAATTTTTAAAGAAATAAGCTATGATTTAAAATTGGCCTAGCATGAGCAAATTAGCAGGCTGGTTTCACCACTGAATTAATGATATTACGCACCACTTTCAAAGACACTTCTTTTCATTATTACAGCATTTAAGACACTACAATGATCACTAGTCAATATTATGTACATACATGTAATAAATACTCAAAGACACAGACCTGGAAAACTTTATTTCCCTGCTTTATTCTGCGGTATTTGTCTTCTTTGGGATTCTTTAGTATATTATCTAAATACCTTTTTGATACAAAATTCATTAAAATAAATCAACTAATAATTAAAAGTATGCAAAGTTTTTAACAAATCAGCAATAAAAACAACATTATATATATAATAATCAAAGTTCACTCAGCATTTTCATTGGCCGAGAGCTGTGTGTTACCAAAACCAATAGATATCTTTTTTTTTGTACTTCTGTACTTTAATAGATCATAGATGGCGTCACTTCGTGCGAAGAACAAAAAGTCGTCTTTGTGTACTTTTTGGTCCTTCGCAAGCTATGGCGTCATGTGTGATCATTACAGTACACAGGCAAAATGAAATCGATTTGTTAATTATATTTTTCGTGAATCAAAACTACATAAAATTTGAACTTAATTTTTAATTTAAAACTAACAAATTTAAAACAACTTTGTACAAAATCTTGTCCAGGGGTAGGCCGTACCTCGTCCTCTATAGTCTATAGGTTCCCAGACAGGCAGCTGAGTTAATAATTTACCTGCACAGCACATCAATACAGCTTTAGTAGTATAGGGAAGGGGGGTTCTACGACGGGTGGTGCGGGTGGTGCGCCTAGCACCACACGTGACGTCATGACAGTCTTTTTCACAAGTTAATTTATTCATAGTCGCAGTACAAGAGTGATGTCCATTGAAGCGTTTAATGATGCTTTTACTGCTTAATTCAAAAAAATGTGTGAATTTTAAAGGCACCTAAACGTTTAAAACGACAAAGCAAACGCTTTCTCTATGTCCATAATGTAAACTAATATCTACCTGTAAAATGTTTATTAATTCTAACAGTTCTTAGGAATTCTTTACAATATATACATGTAATGTGCTATTATATTTATGTGTTTGTGTCTTATGGGCTGTCCGTCCAACCGGGCTGATTTAAGTCACGAAAATCTTTACTTTTCAACAACATAACGTTTTATTTAGCTTGATAGCAAGCTTTCATGTTGCTTGGCGGCTATGCCTTTTAATTAGTTGATTTCAATAATAAGATTCGAAATGTGTTGTTATTGCACATTATAATACAGCATTTGTAAATTCTGAACTCTGATTGGCTAAGAGCCGTGTTGATATAACTCTATGTCAACACGGAAAATTTCCCGCCACTATTCTGTTAAAGTTTTTTGTGCTATATTATAAAAGAGACATAAAACATTTTTTCCGTATTGATATACAGTTATATCAACACTCGTGAAAATTGGAAAAACTCGAAATTGTGTGAAAACACTCTGCCCTGCGGGCGTCGTGTTTCCACACAATTTCGAGTTTTTCCAATTTTCACGAGTGTTGATATAACTGTATATCAACACGGAAAATGTTTTATATTTCTTAAATGATGGTACAATCGGGAATAAATTAGTGTATCTTAGCAACTGCACAAATAAGATCAGGCACGCTTGGCGAATGTAGAGCAGATGGTACAACGTGCATGCGTATTTGGGTCATTTTCATGAATCAAAAGGGCAAAAAAGGGGCATGACGAATACGGAATCGTACTGATTCTGTAGCAAAATATTAGAGTGTTTCTTGGTTTGCATAAATTAACACATGGGTTAACCTTTGAAACAATTTATTTTTGTAAGTATTACGGAGAGTAGAGCTATATGTTGTTAGCCTCGTACAAGTTTATGCGGTGAGCAGATGAGCACCTGCTCGTGACTGCTCATGAGCACATGCTCATACGCTCATAGGTCCCGATGTGGCCCGCCAGGTTAGTATAGCTATCTTTTGTTAGTCTTCTACAATTTTACGAGATGAGCAGATGAGCAGGTACTCATAACTGCTCATGAGCACATGCTCATACGCTCATAAGACCGGATGTGGCCCGACAGTTATAACCCTCCCACATATTGAAATAATACCAAACCCGGATATGTATTTGTATAATTTTATTGAGAACAATATGACAAATATTCATGTAGTGAATAATCTTCTTCATCATCACTGTCCTCAGTGAAACTGCAGTCTTTTAAACGTCTTTTAATTAGAAGTTTTCTCTTATTAACAGCTGCTTCCATAGCCTCTTCTGGATCAAAATCATCATCATTCACGAGCGCATTCTTCGTTTGCATTATTTTCTTATGCACCGGATCTTTCTTTAGTTGTTGTATCCATTGGAGACGCTGCAAATAGATACTTGCAAGTTCTTTTTGGAGCTTAGAAAGAATATCGAAGTAAGCTTTCTGGTCAGCGGATTGCTTATCCAGACCACTTTCCATATAATTCATCTTCATTTCTTCAAAAGCCGCCTTATGCTTTTGCATCGCTTCTTCTACCATAGGCATCCAAGGATCCTTTTTTTCCTCTCCTTCTTCTTCCTCAGTTTCCATCTCACTGTCTGTTGTCATCGGACTTTCAGACCCATGAGTCGACGTTGTCGAAGCATCGTCTTCAGAGTCCATTGTGCGATTTTCTGTTTCTGACATTTCTCTCTCTTCGCTTTTCAGCGGACAATACTCGTTTTCGTGTCGACGTAGATTGAAACCACGATTAAATGCTTTCCCGCAAAATTTACAGCTCATTCTGCTAGAACTGACTGTGTAGAAATGCCTTGTCAATGAGCAGCACTGTATTTTTATGAGCGTATGAGCATGTGCTCATGAGCAGTTATGAGTAGGAGTAGATGTGTCGGGTCATCCCAGCTCCATGGTACTGTAGTTTTGGTAAGACCAGAGCAAACATATTCTCCAGAAGACTAAGAGACAACATGCAAACCAAATAATGTGCTTAATAAGTGCAATGCTGTAGACTTGCCACTGGATATTGCTCCAATAGCAGTCGGTACTGGGCAGCAACCTAAAAAAGAGAAGACAGTAGGTCAAGTGATCACAATGGCCATGAAATTAGAATATCTGTGGGAGGGTACAATGTCTACCAAATGTATGGCTCTACGCTATGTAGCATCCCCAATTTACTTTACAACCAGCTTCCCTTTCTAAGCAAAAAAGTCTGATGTTCTTACCAACTCTGCTAACAATTTGCTGAAAGTGGAAAGTTGATATTGCACCACACATGAACATTATAAACGGCATGAAATTGACCTTAAAGAACAGTTTTGCTTGGTGTATGAACATTTGCCAATCAAATGGTACCAGTGGAACATCAATGTGAGCTGGATATTCTTCCGAAAAGTTCTTGAGGTGTTTATCACTCAGTGCAGATGGCATCGATTTCAAAAATGGCACCATGTATTTGTGTTTGGGTTGTTCTATTACACCATTATAATCCATCTAATATCCATAAAAAAGACCCAAATGTTATAAAAGAAATGTTGTATTATCATAATTACTTGTACATAGTCATACTTTTCTATCTAAAACTGTCTGAATTGTGATAAGGTCAGGCTCAGGGTTAGATGTAAATTTCATACTATCTTCAGACAAGAACATTTTTGCGTACCTGAACTTGGTCGTTGAAAATGTAAACTGCGGAGTCAAAATCGTTCGTCTTTATCCTACTTCCTTCCATCTCAATACCAGGGTTATTATCAGGATCGTCTATAAACCGACCAACTGCACCCATATGACGGAAATTTGGTTGCCTTCCAATGAGCAAAGCTCCAAAATATTTTTTTGCGTCGGTAGACTGTGCAAATTCTTTCAACTTATCCATGATGTATATTGACAATTGGCCGTCATTAACTCCTTGCCAGATAACGCCTCCTTTTTTTGCAAAAGTGCGATTAATAGCGCTTTTAAATTTCTTTACGGATTCCATCTCGTCAACAGTTACGTAGCACTCCCTTTTCAGATACAAACAAAAGAAAATGAAAAATATATTATTTGCGCGCACACGTTAATCACTACGATGTAGTTTAAACACAGTTAATTTAATTGCGGTGCATTTATGCACAGCATTATGTTCGCACGGTGTTTGTTCGGAATCATAAGAACTGCATACTTCTTGTATGTTCACTATGTTATTGACACACTCGGGTCACCCAATAATAGCCAAATATAACTTCTTGTGCAGCAGTGACTTGCACTGATCCATAAGTTTTAAAAGTGTCCAGGCTGATACCGTCTTTATCGTCGCATGACTTTTAAACGTTATTTTATCTTAAAACAGCCTTCAAACGATTATTATACATATTTAAACTGAGGAAAAATTATTCGAACTAGCGGCAATTGTATAAAGTCGATCTGTCTTGTTTACATATTTGAGAACTGCCTAGTCTGCCTGCAGAGGCGCGGAACTGATATTTAACAAATAGATTTCATTTCTGGGTGCGTCTGTACTGTAATAGATCACAGATGACGTCATAGCGTGTGAAGAACAAGACGCAGTCGAGTGCGTGACTTTTTGTTCTTCACACGCTATGGCGTCATCTATGATATATTACAGCACAGAAGCACAAAAAAATGAAATCTATTTGTTTTATATTATAACAAAGTTGGCAAAAATCATGCGAAGACCCGCGAAATAAATTAGTAAATCCACCCTTTCCGAGGTTGACCGACGGGGGATAACACGTGTAGTGATTCGAAACAGTCGGACAAACAACAAGCGTCGCGATAATACTTTGGTATACGAGGAACTATTGATTATCGATAGTTTTAGCGAAATTTACTTTTTAAAGACAAAGAAAGGCAAAGTAAAAAAGGGCAAAATTCTATCAAAGCATGAATAGTACTTTGGAGCGCAATCATTTTGAGAAAATGTCGCTTCTGACTTGAAACGATATTAAAAGCGCGAAGCGTTTCAGTAACTGGATATCTTAAACCAGAATTAGTTGTGATAGCGAAATCCGTCGATACCTAGCTGTGAAAAATGTTGATACCTAGCTGTCTTAGACTATGCAAAGAGGAGAACAAGTTGATTTCATGGTGTTGAAATAGAAGATCCTCTATCTTCAGCGCACGAATATGTAAATGATTTTAACGCATCGCCGCCATTCGGTCTTTTCGATATTTTTAACCATCTCATATACAGTTTCATATACCATCTCATTTACAGCATACAAAGCATTGCCGACAACATGCCCTTATCCATGCTTCTCGTCGTATTTTCTCTTTTTTAAAAGACGGGAAATGGTAAAATTGAACTCATTTTCCTTCAGAATTTATTAATCTTTCTGGGTAACGCGAATCACGATTGCAAGTGCCCCACGCACAGTGTTTAGCCATTTTCTTTCGCAGTCGAAACACTTAATATTTGTATGCGCAAGTACAATGAAAACGCAATGTTTGCTCGACTGTTTCGAATTACGCTACACGTGTTACCCCCCGTCGGTCAACCTCGAAAAGGGTGGATTAGATCACGCCATCAGTTGACGTCATCCGTGCGTGTGTACTTTAATAACACACAGCTCGCGACCAATGAAAATGCAGAATGAACACGTATTATTATATAAACATTAATAGCAACTTCCACATTCGTGTGAATGGGCACCGCATGTTAGTACTGTGTCTGGTGTACTCCTTTCGTTCAATGTGTGTTTGGTCTATTTTTGCGCTAGCAACCTTTGTTTTCCCACTGAGAGGCGTGACGTTGTAACGCTACAGCATGTTCTCTTCCCTACAATTTATAATAATTCTAAAGTGTGCATCGTCCTTCAAGTAATAATTGTAAATTGTAGAGCCAGCTTAAGAACGAAGCAATGTTACTGGTTAAAAAATTGCTTGCTCGCCCTTCGGGCTCGCTCTTTAGCTAAATTTGGTGAAGTAGGTACAGTCCCAGTGAGTGAGAATAGTTTTAATAACAATTAGTTAAAATTAAACATAAAAATAAAATAAGTCCCGCCTCCGCCCGCCCACCACAATATTTAAACACAGACGAACTTTTTTTTATCAAGTTGGTCTGTGTCTAAATGTTGTGGTGCAATTTTAGTTCTACAATTTACAATTATTATAAATTGAAGGACGAGGCACAATTTAGAATTATTATAAATCGGAGGGAAGAGAACATGTTGAACGCCAACAACGGCTTCAAAAACATTTCTGTTGAACTGGCACCCAACGTCTCAACCTGATTCATCTGTAAATTGTAAAACTAATAAAAATTGTAGTAAATTTATCATACGAATTAACCAAGACTAATATCAACATTTACTAAGTGAAAATACCACTTACACAGAAACTCCGTCGACGCGTTGCACGAACAATATATAGCCGTTGTATCTTGTGTGAGCTGCGTGCGGAAATTTCACGAAGGCTTCGATCCGAAAGAAAAAGTTTGCCAAGCAAACGTACTTGTTCTTGCCAATTTTTTATGTAAAGCAGGGCATCCACTCGTGTCTTCCCGCACCGAAAGGCTTTTAATAGGCGAAACAGGTAAATGTGCCATTTCATGAAAATCTGGAACAGAATAATACGATAAATATGGGTAATCGATGTTAAATTAAATGGTCACATTGGCACTTATTACCAAGCTGTTAATAAAGAAATTTCAGAAATGTTGCAGAATTGCGTATGGATCGTATACCGAATCAGAATCGGTACAAACTAAATAGCATGATATAGCAAACATCTACAAAGTCTTGAAAAATAGCTGATTAACGCGCGATATTAATGAAACACGCAATCTAAAAAACATAACATAACAAAAAAAAATGCAATGCGGTTCAACTTAAATACAGCAATACCCATAGTGGGCCTAATTACTCAGTAAGCAATCAAATTATATAGAGTTATACAAAGGAAAATTAAATTTGTTTACTTACTTGCTTAAAACAGGCAGCGACGATTATACTTTTACTTAACTTGGACAAACCAAATGCGTACAAACAAACGATAGTTTTCCAATTGATTGCGACGCAGAATAATCCCTCAGTCTCACGTTTGAACAACGGGACAAACAAAATGTCTATCGACCTTCCGCGAGAACGCAAATTTTGCTAATGACTAAAAGCCTGTAAACACACTAATTTAGATGAGTTTGATTGACATCGCGTGGCTTACAAGTACTATAATATTATGATGTTTCTATAAGTGCAGGAAACGTACAAACCGGGAGGCGGGGTACTCTGCAATTGTCATATATTTTGTTTATTATCTTAGCACGCAAGTACGCTAGTACTCTGCTATTAGTATATTTTGTTTATTTTCTTGGTACGATAGTACGCTAGTACTCTGCTATAGTGTCATATATTTTGTTTATTATCTTAGTACGATAGTACGCTAGTACTCTGCTATTGTCATATATTTTGTTTATTATCTTAGTACGATAGTACGCTAGTACTCTGCTATAGTGTCATATATTTTGTTTATTATCTTAGTACGATAGTACGCTAGTACTCTGCTATTGTCATATATTTTGTTTATTATCTTAGTACGATAGTACGCTAGTACTCTGCTATTGTCATATATTTTGTTTATTATCTTGGTACGATAGTACGCTAGTACTCTGCTATAGTGTCATATATTTTGTTTATTATCTTGGTACGATAGTATGCTAGTACCCTGCTGGTGTCATACAATATAACGTGTCATATAATATAACGTGTCAAACAACTCCAGACCCGGAAAACATGATACGACCTCACTTGCCATTCAGAGAGTTATCCAGAAACTTCGAATTTCCTATGTTTAACCTATATTTCTATATTATGATGAAAACACGAATCAACCTCGTTCCCAAGAGGTTAAACACGAATGAGGCCAATCCCGCACCAAATAATATAACATATATTCCGTGATAAACATATAAGCCCCGAAGCACTGTACCGGATCTGCATTGTCACGATAACACCTTGAACTTTGATAAATTTGGCCAATTTGATATCGTGACCACGCGAATCCTGGTACAGTGTAAACACAGCCATAATCAAGGTACGATGGCACGAGTACCAAGCAATTTTTTTTAAAACGTTTGTCCTATTTTGGGCATGGTATAATGTGACTACCTAGCAACCCATATCATGAACAATTACGAGAGACCTTACGAATCAAACGATTAATGGCCATTCGCATTACCTCCACAAAACTTACAAAACCCAGGGTATAGA